>JAWNPS010000001.1:0-473034 GCA_035047385.1 Drosophila tripunctata
TCTTTATTATTTTATGTATTATTTTTTTTTATTTATTTATTTATTTAATGTCAGACTATGATGAGTCGACGTGTTTAATAATAAAGTTACAACATAAAAATAGTTTAAAAGTTTAAAATTATATTTTAAATTTAAATTTAAATTTAAACTGGGGAAAAGAAAATTCGAGTTACAATGCTCAAGAAACAGTTGGTAGAAGTTACAAGTAATTCTAGTAGGTACATTGATGTTAAGTCTGTTCAATGAACTAACAGAGTCAATATGACCCTGAAGTAAATTATACAAGAATATAACACCAAGCATAGTTCTACGGTTAGTAAGAGAGGGAAGATTTAGTAATAACAGTCTGCTTGAATATGATGGCAACTGTATATCTAAATTCCAGCTCAGGCCCCGAAGAGATTCGTATTGATGCTACCGAATACATGAAACGTACTCAAGAATGGGACGAACGAGAGAAGTGTATAGAAGGCGAGTAAATAAACCCAAGAACTCCCATAGCTTTAATAGCCGTAATTTCAACGTGTTTATCGAATTTGAGTTTATGATCTAAGTGTATACCTAGATCATTTACAATGTTAGTGGTGCGGTTTAGACATTCCAAAACAATGCTATTAAGAAAATACTGTGAGTAAAGGCGCTGTGATCTGTAGAAGGACATAACTTTACGTTTAGAATTATTTAAATTTAAGAGATTCACTCGACACCAAGAAGAAAATGCGTCAAGATCATTTTGCAAAAGGCGGTGAGAGTGAGGATCGTTATACGATAAACAAAGCTTGACATCATCAGCATACATAAGAATGTGTGACTGAGATATTATTAATGGAAGATCGTTTATAAATAAGGTGAAGAGCAATGGGCCAAGATGACTACCTTGTGGTACCCCAGATGTTACGTTAATAGGTTTCGAAAAAGTATTTTTAAAAATAACACGTTGTGTTCTATTAGTAAGGTAATTCGAAATCCAACATAGAAGGTTATTTGGAAAACCATAAAGGTCAAGCTTATGGATGAGTAGAGAATGATTTACAGAGTCAAAGGCTTTACTAAAATCCGTATAAATAACGTCAGTTTGCATCCGTTTTTTGAATCCATCGACTATAAGTGATGTAAACTCTAAGAGGTTAGTGGTTGTTGATCTAGATTTTACAAAGCCATGCTGAGTTGGAGAAATGACTGAGCGAGAAAGGTGCTGAAGGTGAAGTTATTATCTTTTCAAATAATTTTAGAATTGCCGAAAGCTTTGAAATGCCCCTATAGTTCTGAGCTTCAGATTTGAGTCCTTTTTTATAAAGTGGGATAATAAATGAATCTTTCCATACAAGTGGGAAAGATGAAGAATTAATTGATAGATTAAATAACATAAGCAATGGCTTACATATGGACTCAGCACAATATTTTAAAACAGAGCCAGGCACACCGTCTGGGCCTGGCGAATGAATGGGCTTAACCAATTTAAGATCTCGAAGAAGAGAGATCTCAGTAATTAGGGGACTATAAATACAATTAGATCTCATTAAACTATATGGGTAGTTTTGATCGGTGCTAAAATTAAGATTTGAATAAGTAGTTTGAAAAAAGTCAGCAAATAAATTGGCTATTGAAAGATTAGTGTTCGCTTGAGTGTCATTGAAGCTAATAGAAGATGGCAGTTCAGCAGATTTCCGTTTGGAATTGACAAATTTGTAGAACTGTTTAGGATCTTCAGAGAAAAGCATCTTGCAACGGTGTAAATATGCCTTATAACGTTGCGCATTTAGCGTTAAAAAGTTAGAGCGAGTGATTTCATAGCGACAGAAATCAAGATGATTTCCCGATTTCTTAAATTTTTTGAATTGCTTGGATTTCAAGTTTTTCAAATAAGAAAGTTCTCTAGAAAACCATGGTGGCCTGATAGAGCAGGTGGTGGATTCTAAAGGGACACAGACGTCAAACACAGAATTAATAGTATTATAAAAAATAGCAATTGCACTATCCAAATCGGAACACAAGAATAGCTGTGACCAATCAGCACGGGAGAGGAAGTAATTTAATTGGTCGAAATTAGCTTTGTTGAAACAGCGGATTTTCAGATTTTTCTCAGGTGTTTTCCTTACCGCTTTAGAAGGTAACACAAAAGATAAATATAGAGTGGGATGAAATAAATCTTCGGGCAATACTATTGGATCAATCCTGGATACAAAACAGTTGGAAGGGTCCAACACAAAAACCAGGTCAAGAGTTCTGTTGGTGCTATTGCAAACAGGATTGATTTGTCCAAATGATAGTTCTGAGAGACCGTCTATAAACTCATTGGAGGTGTCGGGTATAAGCGAAAGTGAGTCATTGACAACAAGCCATTTAATATAGGGAATGTTAAAGTCACCAAGGACAATGAAGAAGTCGTTATCTGATGCTAATTCGACTATCGACTTGATGGCGATCAAATGATTGTTATATACATTAAAATCAGACTGAGGAGGTATGTAAGAACAAGATATATAAAGGGAAAAATTATTGAGAAAGATTTTGACGCCAATAAATTCAATTTCGGGATTATAATATATTGACTGTCACGAGAATAAATATAGGTTAAAACACAGCAATTCCGAGTTAATATAGCACAGGGAAAATTAATTGACGGAGCACAAAAAAACACGTCTTCACACAAAGAGAGTTAGTGAGTTATGTCAGAAAAACTTTCGAAAGCTCAACGTAACTATTCAGTCACGGAGTTAGAGTGTTTAGCCGTGATAAGAGGAATTAAGAAATTTCGTGCTTATATAGAAGGCCAAGACTTTATGGTAGTAACTGATCATTCAGCTTTGCAATGGCTAATGAAGCAAAAAGATCTTTCCGTTCGTCTAGCTCGATGGGCAATTAAATTACAGGGTTTCTCCTTCAAGATAACCCATCGGAAAGGTACCCAAAATGTAGTAGCCGACGCACTATCGCGTTTGGATGAGCCCGCAGTGTTAGAAATAGAGACACAAGGTCCAATTGTCAATTTAAGTTCCAAAGAGTTTCAAACGGCTGAATATACTGATCTGATAGATCGCATTCGTAGTAATCAAGCCAAACTACCTGATTTAAAAATAGTTAATAATTTGGTTTACAAACGAACAGATTTTAAAGTTGAGGATGACGATTCGCTCAATTCTCAGATCTGGAAATTATGGATCCCTTCTACACTTGTACAAGAAGTGATAACCAGAGCCCATGATCCACCAAATGCATCGCATTGTGGTATCGGCAAAACACTAGAAAAGATTAAAAGACATTTATTTTGGCCGAAAATGACCGCGCAAATACGTCAATACATTTCGAATTGTGACATATGTCTCCAAACACAAAGTCCAAGTATAGTTTTAAAGCCACCTTTGGGAAGACCTATGACGTCAGAGCGCCCTTTTCAAAAACTTTATATTGATCTTCTAGGACCATATCCTAGATCGAAACTAGGGAATATCGGATTGCTAATTATAGTCGATCATCATACCAAGTGTCATTTTTTGTGTCCACTGAAGAAGTTTACCTTTAGCAAAATTTGTAGCTATCTTGAGGATTACCTTTTTAGTACCTTTGGAGTACCAGAAACGATCCTGTCAGATAATGGATCGCAGTTTATATCCGGTGCTTATAAAGCCTTCCTTACACGGAATGGGATTAACCAAATATGCACAGCAATATACTCCCCACAAGCTAATGCGAGTGAGAGATTAAATAGATCTGTCTTAGCAGCCATTCGCGCGAACATTGGTCAAGATCATTCCAACTGGGATAGTAAATTGTCACAAATAAGTACAGCATTGAGGGCTAGTTTGCATCAAAGTACAGGGTATTCTTCATATTTTTTGCCTTTTGGACAAAATATGATTCTAAATGGCCAGGATTATAAACTATTACGCCAGTTAGATCTTCTATCGGAAGACACTAGAATTGAATTTCCGAGTACTCTTCAGGCTATCAGACAAATAGCCCAACAAAATATACAGAAATCACATGAAAAGAATGCGCTTAGATATAATTTACGTAGTCGTAATATTAAACTAAAAGTAGGGGATAAATTTTATGCTCGAAATTTTTGTCAAAGTAGTGCTCCAAAGAAGTTTAGTGCAAAATTGGCACCTGTTTTTACTACTGCTACTGTTAAAAAGAAAGTAAGTTCCACATATTACCAACTATTTAACAAAGAGGGTAAAAATATAGGAGTCTTTCATCTTAAAGATATTAAGGCAAAGTAAATTAATTTTTTTTCTTCAGTTTAAGCCACGCTAAACGGTTCTTAGCCTTGCTTAAACTGCGCTGTGATGGTCAGTTTACGAGAGCATCACAAAATAGGTGTAAATATATAAGAGAGTTACGGATAAATATAGATATGCAGAAAGCTTTGTGTTATCAAGGGACGCCACTGTGGCTAATAGCTTTCATTATCCGTAAACGTCACTGTAGCTTAAGCTGCGTATTATCCGTAAGCTGTAACGTTGCTAAAGCTTTCGCTCCAAGTTATGAGTTAATCTCAATGTTGTAACTCAGAGAGCTTTCGGAGCTTTCGCACACGTTCTACGGGCCAAAAGATCATACGATCATGCAGTTATTTTTGGTCTGGTCTATGTCTGCATGAGCAGGCAAGCGAGACAACAGAAGCAGTGCATTTTTTCTTTCGTTTTGACTAATAGGTACTATTAGAGTACTCTAATAAGCTCGACTCCAGAATTACCAGAGTTATTAACGAAGAGTAATTCTGGCAAAGTGGATGTGTTAAAGTAAACGTTCCCTGCATAAAGCAAATTTGTCTTTATTTAATACTCAAGCAAATTTATAAAAATTAAAGAACAGTTCGTGAAAAAGAAAGTGTGTCTAAAGCTGCTATTTAACTGGTATGAAATCGTTTAGTTAAATATTTTTCTTATATGTATAAAAACTAAGATAATTTTTATTGGAAACCGATCCAGGAAATTATCGACAAGTTCTGCCGTAATAATATTATACGGTGATCCCGTCGAGGCAAATCCCTTTGTAATTAAAAGGTTATTATTGATAATAACCAAAACGGAGGGGGATCTCGAACCTTTTCCAAGGGGACAAATCCGCTCCGGAACAGCGGCCGTGGAGGGCCGAATAATAATCTAATTTATAGATTATTCCTGTTTGTGCTATTTAAGGCGATAGAAGACGAATGGGTGTCTTCAAAAGCTTGAATTAAATCACCCAACCTCACAACTCGAGTAATCTAGAACTGGAGCACCTCTAGATCAATGCTGCCTCGCCACCAGATTTTTGAGTAATCATACCCATTGGATGGAGATGATTTGGACGAGAAACCCAGTTCCCATTCTGAAGAGAGGCAGTGTATGAGTGGCTGTTGTACACCAATATAGATGGCCTGATACCCTGCAGCCCTGGACGTTTATTTAATCATTAGTTAATTGATTTCTTTTGGTCTAACTAATGAAGGTAGTAACGATCGAACATCGTAAGATCGGAACTTTTGGTGATTTATATATTATTTTTCAATGATTGCATATATATTCCTTTCTTTAATCATAATTTCTTTTAACAGACATATTTATACCCCCGTCATCGTTGAGCTCAAGGATATCGGATGGAGTAAAAGTGTCTAAACGCAAAATCTTAAGAGTATTTGAATTAATCTATTTATTTATATATATATATATGCAAACATCGCCCCCTATTATATATAATCATTAAGGGTAGCTATTGAATTCGATTTAATACTGATTTTCGATCGTCCCCTTCTATTTTATTTTCTAAAGTCAATAGACAATTCACATATATGTATATGACTAAGTTTTTTATTATTAATTTGGAATTTATAACCACAAATGAAGACAGTGGATTTTCAAAATGGTCATTGAAACATTAAACCATTATAATTATTGTTTAATTATGTATTAAATTCTTTTTAATTCGTCCTGAGTAGAGGGTGATGATGGTTAGCAAAATGTGTTAGCGAGAAGGTTCTACAAAAAGGGTCTTAGGGACATAGGTAGGGAGGGCAGAGAAACATGGAGATCACGTCATCTGATTTCCTTATATACATTGCCGAGTAAAAAGCAGCTATATTCTCTGTCGGATTTGTAATCAAAACTCAGTTAGTTTATTTATTTTTGTATAGTTTGGAAAGTGTACCTAATAAAATGTTATGTTAAGGTGTATCATGGTTAACAACAAGAGATTAGAAAAGAACCCCGACAATCCTGGGAGCTAGATAGAGCATAGCTAGAGGTACACACCAGTTCGAAATCTTGCCATGAAAATTTTGGGTCAGCGTAGTATCGAACAAATTAATAATTTATAAACAAATTATAGCACCTTCTTGGCAATACGGCCTAGAAATATATGGTTGCGCATCTGATACTAGTTTAGGTAAAATCCAAACATGCCAATCAAAAATATTACGGCTTATTATGAATTCACCATGTTACTTAACAAACAAAACTTTGCACACTGATTTAGAGATAACATCCATTTGGGATGAGCTAAACATTCATGCGTCTAGATATTGGGACCGACTTGATAAAACCAATGCTAAGAGGTACATCTAGGCACTTGAAACGTACCCGGCCAAAAGATCTTTGCAAACGCAAAGCACCAACTAGGCCATATTAAGATTAAAAAACACTGACATTGACATACAGACATACACACACATGAACATTCGAACATACGAACATGTACAATACCTTGTACTCGAGTATACACCAGCGTGGCACTGGTGTACAACAGCAGTCAGCACATCATCCGATTCGAGCATACACCAGCGTGGCACTGGACATGCAATCAACACACACTCACGCACACACAGACAATACCCTGTACTCGAGTATACACCAGCATGGCACTGGTGTAAAACAGCAGTCAGCACATCACCTGATCCAAGCATACAACAGCGTGGCACTGGACATGCAATCTACACACACACAATATCCTGTACTCGAGTATACACCAGCGTGGCACTGGTGTAAACAGCAGTCAGCTTCCCAGCACATACACACACACACACATCAAATACTGGAACACTGGACAAATACATACATTCATACACATACCAGACAACATCACACTTGAACTCATAATATACCCCCTTTTATTGTTTAAAACATACAATAATCTGCTTTTAATTCACAGCCCCTACCAAATGTGGGCAGAGAATCTACAACCATTGAGACCATACTCCAGCGTGGCTCTGGAGTATTACTAACAGTCAGCACACATACGTTAATACTTTATTGGTGCATTATCTGCTGTTACTGACTTACACCGGCGTGGGATCAGCACGCAACAACACACACACACAATAACCTGGACTAGAGGGTACACCAACACCAACACCAATAACAACACCAAACAACACAGCAATGCAACACTCGATCCGAGTATACTCCAGCGTGGCACTGGAGTAATATTCAACAGTCAGCACACATACAAATCGTAACACTGGGACGATGCAGACCAAAGAGTCAACACTTCATTGGTGCATTATCTGCTGTTACTTTCATGTACCGGCGGGCGATCAGCACGCAACAACACACACATTAACCTGTACCAGAGGGTACACCAACACCAACAACAACACCAAACAACACAGTATACTCCAGAGTGGCACTGGAGTAACATTCAACAGTCAGCACACATATCTGCAATACTTCATTGGTGCATTATCTGCTGTTACTGTCACACACAAGCGTGGGATCGACATACACCAATCAACACACACCACCATCCCACCAACATTCGCCCCATGCCCAGTGAAGAGAGACCTGGGCAAATCATATCAACAAGCTGGATCCTGTAATCAATTGGGGCATGTCCAACTTCAAATTTTATCTTTCTCTTAGCCAAAGAACACACACCTCAACCATATATGATGGCTCAGGACGCGCTGCCGACAGGCAATAGCCAAGCGTCGAAGCTTCATTTCACCAAATGTAGTTAAGTTCAATAACCCAATTATCCAATCAATAAATAAATCTTAATAGTGAACATCGCCAATATCGCCAACATCGATACTGAGAGAAATCGTTTTCTTTGCCTACTGGAGAGAAACCTGCTGTCAACTAGCATCACCACCGCCAAGATCACTACTTGATACTATATATTTGACGGGACAGGAACAGAAACAGAAACAGGAACAGGAACAGGAAAAATCGATACTTAATTTATGCTTAAATTACTGGTATTTATAAAATCATTTTGTATGCCCATTAATATAACATATTACATACATATTTATATTTAACACAAGTTTAGTAACTTAGCCGATCCCAAATATCTCAAACTCAATCTCAATCTCAGCCTCAGTTTTTGTTAAAAAAGTTTTTGTTATAAATATGACGAAAAAACATGCAAAGAAACGTGTTAAAAGCCAAGACACAAATAACAACAAGTCCGATTCAAGTGATAAGAACAGTCAATCAGATGTTTCAAATGAGACTATTAAGAAACTATCTCCTCAGAATCAAAGTGTTCTTAACAAGTTTATACACTTGTTGTCAAATACTGATTCTGAGGATGAAGCAAATCTTATAATTGATATTATAGAAAACTCTAAAAACTCACCCAAGACATCCACTACAACAACAACAAAAACAACAACAACAGAATCAGTTGCTACAATACCCCAAAATATACCAACTTACCAAAATCAAACTCAGACTCTGACTCAAACTCAAACTCAGACACAAACAAATGCCCCAACTAGACCACAACTACAATCACAAACAAAATCTTTATCACTATCTCTCTCTCAATCCCAATCCCAATCTCAGTTGCCAACTAAACCGTCAAAATCTTTGGACCCTCGCATTGCTCAAACAACTGCATTGTATTCGCAAATAGCTGCTAGGCCAGGAAGTAGTAGTTGTAACCCAAAAATCACCACTGATACAAATTCTCCATCGTTTTCTGGTTCAATACCATCACAAGTTTCACAACAATCATCTGCTGTACCCTCCACACCAATCAATATCAATATCAATAAAAATAAGACATCTGATTCAGCTGGGCCGTCGCCAACAGTTTCATCGATATCAGACGCTTCATCAACTGCATCAGCATCCCCCTTAGCATATCAAAAAACACAGAGACCACTATCATCCATATCAGAATTAGCCAAAAACCAAGCTCATACTGCCTGTACACTTAAACAACTCTTTCCAAATAGTTAAACAATGAGAGATGCACGTATTAATGAAACACGTTATCAAACACGGTCAAACTCCTCTATCTCACGTTCTGAGCATCAAGATGCTGCCAGAACTTTAAATAGAAACAACAATAACAATAACAATAATAACAACAACAATAATGATATTAGCATGGAAATTGTGGACTCTGATTCAGATTCAGATGATGATGATGTAAATCCCATATTCACTTCAGTTAGGAGAGCAAATGCTACTCTTGGGTTATCAAATTTAAGTCCCAATCAAAATGCGATACCAAATAGAAATATCACTCCCAAGACACCACAAATTTGGATCAATTACAATGGTAACCTTGAAGAATTTAGTGATAGAATTAACAATATTGTCAATAACGATTGTTATACTATGAAATTAGGTGGCATTAACTTAATTCGTTTCAACCCAAACACACCAGATACATATCGCAAAATGATACAGTACTTTAATGACCAAAACATTGAATATCATACGTATCAACAGCGCACAGAGCGTTCTATTCGTGTTGCCAAACTTGGCATACACCACTCCACAACTATTGACCGCATCAAAAATGAGCTCACCAAATCTGGCTTTGCTATACGTAGCGTTTATCACCCAATATTTAAAAACAATCAAGGTCCTGGCACCTTTTCGCCAAATCTATTTTTCATTGAGCTCGAGCCAAATGCTGAAAACAACAAAGATATATTTAAAGTGCAAACTCTGTGCCAATACGCTGTTCGTGTCGAATGGAGACACAAAAATGAATCCCTAGTCCAGTGCCATCGATGCCAATTATTTAATCACACTGCAAATTATTGCCATCCCAAGCCAGTATGTGTTAAGTGTGGTGAAGGACATTTAACAAGAGACTGCACCAAAAGGAGTGATACACCTGCCAAATGTGGCAATTGCAAAGGTGATCACACATCCAATTATAAAGGTTGCCCATATCATTTAAATTTATTAAAGAATAAACCACAATTTTCACAAAACAACAATAACAAGAGAAACAACAACAATAACAACAACAATAGAAACAACCACAATAGAAACAACAACAATAATTATAATATTAATCAGCAATCATTCCAGAGCAATCGCCCTAACTTTCCAATAATGAGTTATCGAAACAATAATACAAACAATCAAAACAGAAATGCCCAACCTCAAGACTTATTTCAACAACTACTCAAAAATGCTCAGCAGCAAGAACAACAACAGCAACCAAACACATTTAACCCATATCCATCAGTAATAGGACTCTTTCAGAAACACCAAGAACTAATTGAAGGCCTACAAGAACATGTGCGAATCATTCATTATATTCTTGTAAATCAAAAATCGGGTCCCAACACCAAGTCAGCTGACATTACGTATGCAACTGCTCTAATGGCTCCCCCAACATTGACAAAGCCGACAACAAATACATTAACAGCAACAATATCTTCGGCAACTAGCCTACCCATAATTCCAACCATTTTATGAACTATCCCACCTGTCACACAAAACCTAAATGATTGGCATCCGATTATGCATTTGGAATGCGAATGGTTTATCCAGACGCACCGAAGAGCTAATACATTTCATAAATATCAATCATATTGATATAATGCTAATTAACGAAACGCATTTCAACAATAATTCATTTATCAATATACCTGGTTACAATATAATTGTTGGAAATTCACCAAATACTAGATTACACATTGGCGGCAGTGCCATTATAGTTTCTAATAGAATAACACATCAGGCCCTTCCCCCCATTTCTGAGACATACGTACAAGCAGCAAGAATCTCGATTCACACTGAATTGGGGCCAATTAGCATTGTATCATGCTATTGGCCGCCCGGACAAAGACACATTATAACAAACACAATAATCACAAATTTCTTTAAAATAATCGGTCCAAATTGCCTAATTGACGGCGATTGGAACGCAAAACACTGATAGTGGGGTAACTTTCGCAGCTGCCCACGTGGCAGAATTATTTCAAAGTTTATAATATCAAAAACACAATACATTGTCCTCACCACCGGTGAACCAACACACTATCCATACTGCAATAATGTTCCGTCCATAATAATCATAATATTCATAATATTCAAACCTTAAACTTTTCCGTAAACATCTCGATGATAATATACACCTAAATATTGAAATAAACTCCACACTAAACGCTGACGATAAATTATAAATAAAATATATGATGCCGCCAAAATGGCATCAAATGCATCACGTCAGCCCAGATCCCACCCCACTGACCATTTTAGGCCATCCATAAATGCTGACATTATAGAGCTCATTCGCAATAAACGGCGATTACGCAAACGCTATACGCGTACAATAAATTTTGAGCATCGCCTTGCTTGTCAACAGGCAAGTCGGCGTCTCTCACACATTCTTGAAAAGATTCGCTCTGATCACTTCAATTCAATTCTCGCTAACGCCGATCGAAATAAACAAGGCAAATTTAATTTGTGGCGAGCATGCAAGGGCCTAAAACAGCAACCCCATATTCATATGCCAGTCCGAAACCAGCAGGGCAACTGGTGTCTCACTGCCAGCGAACATGCAGAAGCTTTTGCCGACGAGTTGGAAAATCGATTTAAGCCTTTCAATTATAGTCCCAGTGAACATATACATACTGTTCAAACACTATTAAAGAGTGCACATAGCCCAAATCCATTACTACTATTAAACAGATCGATTCGAAACACAAATGCCCAACATATAACATTCTCTGAGCTAAAACGATCAATTAAACTATTAAAGTTAAACAAAGCTCCCGGCAATGATAAAGTTGATAACTTTATATTGAAATCATTACCACATCGAGGCATAGTTTTTCTAGTCAATCTATTTAATTGCTTACTACGATTACGATACTTTCCATCAGCATGGAAGTGTGCAAACATCAGCATGATCCCCAAAAATGATAAAAAATCTTTATCAGAGTTATGCAACTATCGTCCTATAAGCCTCTTACCGTCAATCTCAAAACTTTTTGAGTATGCTATTTATTCCCGTTTAAATGCTGAAGTTGATAAACTTATACCAAAGCATCAGTTTGGTTTCCGTGAGGGACATAATACAACGCAGCAAATTCATCGCATAGTCCATCACATAAATACCAGCTTTGAGCGAGGCAGAAGCACTTCGGGTATCTTCATTGACATTGCCCACGCTTTTACTATAAACTATATACCCATGTTTCATTTCCTCTATATCAAATTCTAGTCTCCTTCCTCACAAATCGCTCCTTCGCTGTTAAAGATCGTGGCAATCTTTCAACAACTCGACCAATTATGGCCGGAGTACCACAATTGACATGCCAACAATAACTGACACATTCAAACAGAAAGATACTGATGACAATTTAACAGCCACTTATGCAGATGACACTGCATTCCTAATAAGTGGCCGCATACCAGACATTGCAAACAGCATGCAAAGACACTTAAATAATTTTCTAGACTGGACCAACAAATGG
Organism: Drosophila tripunctata; assembly: GCA_035047385.1. NCBI lineage: Eukaryota > Metazoa > Arthropoda > Insecta > Diptera > Drosophilidae > Drosophila > Drosophila tripunctata. The sequence continues at coordinate 12,665 of JAWNPS010000001.1, forward strand.
AACATAAAAGTAAATTGTTCAAAATCAAAACACATCATCTTTTCACTCCAAAATAGAATAATTTGGCCAGATGTTAAAATGAACAATATTACTGTTCCATCTGTGAGCTCAGTGAAATATCTGGGCTTGCATTTAGATAGAAAACTACACTGGACACGTCACATTTATCACACTCAACAGCCTTTTAATACAAAAATCAAAAACTACACTTGGCTGTTAGACTCAACATCTCGTCTCACACAATCGAACAAATTAATAATTTATAAACAAATTATAGCACCTTCTTGGCAATACGGCCTAGAAATATATGGTTGCGCATCTGACACTAGTTTACGTAAAATCCAAACATGCCAATCAAAAATATTACGGCTTATTATGAATTCACCATATTACTTAACAAACAAAACTTTGCACACTGATTTAGAGATAACATCCATTTGGGATGAGCTAAACATTCATGCGTCTAGATATTGGTACCGGCTAAGAGGGCATACAAATGACTTGATAAAACCAATGCTAAGAGGTACATATAGGCACTTGAAACGTACCTGGCCAAATGATCTTTGCAAACGCAAAGCACCAACTAGGCCATTGTTTCGAGGAGATACTGTTTTGCATCCCCTTCGTTCATTTACATTTAATTTAAAGCAAACAAACCAATTAATTTCGCGTATTCTTATTTTAAATTTTATTCGCTCTATTTCTGCTAGCGCACAGCTTGAACAACATATATAAAGTGTAAGCAAGTATAATGAATCGAATAGAATATCGATGAATCGATACGATCATCGTATTATCAGCTGATGGCCAAATAACATCGATTGGATTTAAGATTAGTGTTGATTAATGACTGTTCTGCTGCGAACATACTCCCCCCGGTGGAAGCTGAAGGCTTTCAACTGATTTGGTCTCGATAGGCAGGACAGCGATCTTGTTTACAGCTCTCCTAACCAGCCCATTGGTAGTGCGTATGATGGCAACTCGGACTACGCCATCGTCCCCAGGAACTGTACTCTCGATTCTTCCAAGGGGCCATCTCAAGGGAGGTTGATTTTCGTCTTTTAGAAGAACCATGTCACCAGGTTGTAGATTCGGTTGAGCAGTGCGCCACTTTCCTCGCTCTTGCAGTAGGGACAAGTAGCTTGTACTCCAACTTCTCCAGAACGTCTGCTGTATTTTGCAAACGTGTTGCCAACGACTTAAGCATCCAACTTTTAGGTGTGTGACGTCTGGCTGAGGTGACGTCTGGCTCTGGTGACGTTAGCCTTGCCCCATAGAAAGTGACCAGGCGTTAAAGCTTGCAAGTCATCGGGATTATCTGTAATGGGACAAAGTGGCCGTGAATTTAGAATTGCAGAGATTTGGCAAACCAGTGTTCGTAGCTCATTGAAGGTAAGAATGCTGTTTCCGACTACGCGCCGGAAGTGATATTTGGCTGTTTTGACTGCAGCTTCCCATAGGCCTCCAAAATGAGGAGAACGGGGTAGAATGCAATTCCAGTTGATGCCGAGTGATAAACATTCTCCAGCAATCTTGTTATGATGAGTATCGCTCAAGAAGAGATGTCGTAGCTCAACAAGCTCGTTCTTTGCTCCGACGAAGTTTGTGGCGTTGTCTGACCAGGCTGAGTGAGGCTTGCCTCGAAGGCTGACGAATCGTTTAAGCGCCACGACGAAGGCTGCAGTAGACAGATCCTCTACTAATTCCAGATGAGTTGCCTTGGTGGCAAAGCAAACGAACACGCTGATGTAACACTTTGACGGAGGCCTGTTTCTGACATCAGTCCTGAAGTAAAATGGTCCACAGAAATCCACGCCGGTGACGTAGAATGCAGAACTTTCTTTCACTCGTTATGCGGGCAAGGGAGCCATGATGTGTTCCTTCAACGTTGGGCGTAATCGAAAGCATCGCACACATTTGTTTATGACCGCAGCAATAGATTTTAGTCCTCCAATTGCCCAGTATCTTTGACGTAGAGCAGCAAGCAAGCTTTGCGGACCTGCATGAAGGAACCTGGAGTGATAAAAGGTTATTAGAGAGATCGTTACCGGATGGTGCTTTGGTAGCAAAAGTGGATGCTTTGCTTCATAATCCAAGTCCGATTTTTGAAGACGACCTCCTACTCTTATCAATCCCATTGGATCCAAAAAGGGAGTCAGAGAACGAAGATCAATCCTTGGCGGAAGTGATTTGTTAGAGAGCAGCGCTCGGTAGTCCTTCCCAAAGTGGACTAGTTGCATATTCTTGATGAGAAGATGAGTTCCCTTCTTGACCTCCTCGATGGTGAGTTGACCCTTGTGTTGATTGGTCTCCTTGCGACAAATACTCAGAAATCTGTCCACGTAAGCAAACACCCGTTGCAGGCGCCCAAACGAGGTGTGAAATTTACAGTAGACAGATAGATAGATCGCTTAGAACAGAGCAGAGTAGAGCGTTGTGCCGTCGTTCGGGTAGCTCCATTGGATGCACAACAGTTTGAGGCCATTCGGTAGGTTTTAAGCGCAGGAACTCGGGACCTTGCAACCAGAGCTTGGAAGCAAGCAGCTCTAATGGTGTGCATCCTCAAGACAGGATATCGGCTGGGTTGCTCTGCGAGGACACATGCTGCCAAAACATGCCCTTTGTTCGTTGTTGAATCTGCGAGACTCTGTTGGCGACAAAAACGTTAAAATTGGATGGTGTTTCGCGAACCCAGGCAAGCACGACCGTTGAGTCCGACCAGCAGTAATAAGTGCATTCGAAATGCACTGTTTGAGTTATATTTTCGATCAACTCTGACAATAGTAGTGCTGCACTTAGCTCTAACTTGGGAATAGTGAGCGTTTTAAGAGGCACGACTCTGGACCTCGAGCACAACAACTTTGTGGTGACTTCTCCGTTGAAGTCAGAGCGGATGTAGACGCATGCGCCATATGCTACCATACTTGCGTCACAGAAAGCATGAATTTCCCACTTGGCGGCTGGTATCAGGACATGCCGCGGGAATCTGAGGCTGGATACAAATGAGATTTGGGAGGCAAGCTTAAGCCAAGAGGAGTGGAGAGATTGTGGCAAGCTCTCATCCCAATCTAGCTTCGCTTTCCACAATGCTTGTAGGAATATTTTCATCTTCGTGATGACAGGCGCAATCAGACCTAGAGGATCATAGAACTTAGCGATACTTGATAAAATACTCCTTTTGGTTCCTCGGACATCTAGCGAAATGTTGGCAAAGTTGAATAATAGATCATCTGAGCTTGTATCCCAAGCTAAGCCCAGAGCTTTAGTGATATCAGAGCCGTCGTGGAACTTCATGAGCTTCTCTTTATCCGATTCCGATTCCTCATCGAGAGCTTCAGGTTCGTTCGAACACCATTTGCGAATCGGAAATCCTCCCGTAAGAAGCATGGCTTTGACTTGACGACGTATTTGAGAAACTTTATCAATGGAGTCACCTCCTGAAATTAAGTCATCGACATAAAAATCCCTGCGAACGATTTTTGCTGCTAGCGGAAAGTTGTCTTCTTCATCGCTAGCAAGCTGATGCATGGCGCGGATAGCCAAAAACGCAGCAGGTTTTGTTCCATACGTTACTGTATTTAGCTTATATACTTTGATTTCATCCTTAGGCTTGTCTCTCCACAATATGCACTGCAAGTAGTCATCCGGACGGGTGACTCGAACGCATCTGTACATCTTGCAAATATCACCGCATAACGCGATCTTGAAAAAGCGAAAGCGAATTGAAGTGTTGAATATCTTCGACTGTATTGATGGTCCAGCAAATAGCATATCGTTTAAAGATACCCCAGAAGTTGTTTTGCCGGAGCCATCAAAAACAACTCGCAATTTTGTAGTTGTGCTGTCGGGCTTCTGAACGCAGTGATGAGGCAAGAAATATTGAGGCAGGTCTGGCCGCCTTGTGGCTACTGACATGTGTCCTAGATCGATGTATTCTTTAAGGAATGCTGAGTAGTGATCCCTTAAAAGTGGATTTTGTTCCAAATCCTTCCTTAAACAGCTGCTCGCACCGAGCGCTCTCATACGAGCTAGCAAGCGTTGTTTCATTGCCGCAATCAATTTCCCAAAAGCGTTTTACTATTTCCGATAATGGTTCATCTTCAGCAAGAGGCTTAAAAACTGAGCGCAGCGCGGCTAGCGATGCGAACAACCACCAGATATGATCCAACCCAGTTTGGTCTTTTGAAGTGCTGGCAGGTGGTTGGCAATGCGGATTTGACCAACGCAAATTAGATCGAAAAATAGGCCAGCTCCAAGGAGCATGTCAACTCGTTGAGCCTTGAAAAAGGATGGATCAGCCAGCTTTATGTTCTGCGGAATGTTCCATTCCTCTATGTTTAAATTGAAATGCGGCTGATAATCCGTTATTGTGCGTGTGACGACTGCGGAGAAGGATGCTTTATAAGTCTTGTCATGAGACTGCGCAGTAATGCCAACTGTATGATCCAGTGAGAGAGAAGATTCTCCGATTCCTGAGATTGCGAAGCTGGATTTTCTCATTTTGAGCTGCAATTGATTGGCGAGGCGCATGGTTATAAAGTTGAGTTGTGATGCAGAATCCAATAAGACACGACAGGGAATGAAGGCTCCTGATCGATTCATTGCATGAACAATAGCAGTTGGCAGCAGCACATAATCCGTGGGCGTATTTTTGGAGAGATCAGACGAAGCATTATTGGCAGTTGAAATGAGTGCAGATGAACTTGTGGGATGTGCGACAGCTAAGCTCTGCGTAAGCGTGGTGTTTGTGTCGGAGACGCTTGCGTCCATATGCAGCAATGAGTGGTGCTTGAATTGGCAATGCTTGCAGTGACCTGATCTGCATTGTTGTAAGCCGTGACCCTTTTTAAGACAGTTTAGGCAGAGGTGCATGCGCTTTGCTTCCTTATGACGTAAATGCGGCGTCAAATTAAGAAACTTTGAGCATTTCGAGAGAAAGTGTTCCTTGGACTGGCAAAGATGACACGTGGGAAGGCCTTGCTGAGAAGATGCGACGAGAGAACTTCGGAACGACTTAGTTGACTGCTTGTTTATTTGTTGATTGGTATTTTTGATAGCCGCACATTCCACGTTTTCCAACATGCGACATCGTTTCTCTAAGAAATTTGTCATGTCGACCCACTTGGGGAGTTTATCTGTTGGTAAAGACTCTTCCCACTTTTCCTGCGTTGTCTGATCCAGCTTACGCACGATTATGTTGATCAGCAGCCCATCCCCAAGCTCTGTCGCAGATGCCATTGTGCCAAGCGCGCGTAGATGTGAGTTGATTCCGTCGCTTAGCTCACGCAATGCACCAGCTGATCCCTTTGCCACGTCTGAAAGCCCAAAAATAGCCCTTATGTGTGCCTGAAAATGCAGCAATTTATTATCAAATCTTTTGACAAGTAATTCTAATGCTTTATAATAGTTAGCATTAGAAGGTTCCAGCGATTTAATGGTGCCCAGTGCAGCACCTTCCAAACAGGCACGCAGGTGTTGAAACTTTTCAAGCTTACTCAGATCTTCATCGTTACCAACCACAGTGGTGAACATAGCGTAGAAATCCGGCCAATCCTCATAGCAGCCACTGAACTTGGGCAGCTGCAGCTCAGGCAAGCGCGATCTCCGAAAATGCAGCTGAGATGCGCTGAAGTGATGATCAGTCACAGCTGTGGAATTTGCACAGCTGGTGCGAGGCTTCCCTAATGCGTCCAACTTTCGGGAAAGCTTTGATTTGGCTTGCCAGTACAGTTGAGCGAAAGTCGATCTGGCATCACTCTCTAGCTCATGCAAATCCAGCTTCTCCAGGTTGGACTGGGAGTTTTCGAAATCCGTCTTCATACCTTCGACAGTTTCCAGGCGGACGAGAAGGTCAGTTTCATCAAAGGTACTCAGTTCCTCATCCAAGAATGAGTTTAGCGCCGCTAGCTGACGCTTAACTCCAGCTGCCTTTGCCCTGTGAAAATCAAGATCACTTGGTAGCAAGGGAACTCGTACACCATTATGCACTTCAAACACTTTGTCGTTCATGTTTGTTGTAGGGGTCAATAAACTGATATATTGGCGCTAAAATGTCATGAACTTGCGCCAAAACTATAAACTGTACTTATGCACAGTAAGAGTTCAATTTACGGCGAAACGAGGCACAGCAAACAGACCGATTACCGTTGCGTTAGTACCGTACGCTTGCGATTTGTGCGCGGCGGCTTTGCGTTACCGAAATTGTGCTTTGCACCGATTTATGCCGAAGCAGCTCGGATATTATTTAGGTTTCGACTAAACAATATCGCGATATGAGATTATTACTCCGATTTGCAATAATCTGCACTAGCAAAGGCGTCACTTAGCGCGAATTTTAAATGTACATATATGTGTGCGTATTGCTCAACAAGAACGAGCGAATATAATAAAAAAGAAGTGAATATCACGTCGGGGTCACCAATGTTTCGAGGAGATACTGTTTTGCATCCCCTTCGTTCATTTACATTTAATTTAAAGCAAACAAACCATTTAATTTCGCGTATTCTTATTTTAAATTTTATTCGCTCTATTTCTGCTAGCGCACAGCTTGAACAACATATATAAAGTGTAAGCAAGTATAATGAATCGAATAGAATATCGATGAATCGATACGATCATCGTATTATCAGCTGATGGCCAAATAACATCGATTAGATTTAAGATTAGTGTTGATTAATGACTGTTCTGCTGCGAACAGCCATGTTAAGATCAAAAAACACTGACATTGACATACAGACATACACACACATGAACATACGAACATATACAATACCTTGTACTCGAGTATACACCAGCGTGGCACTGGTGTAAAACAGCAGTCAGCTTCCCAGCACATACACACACACTCATCAAATACTGGAATACTAGTCAAATATATACATTCATACACATACCAGACAACATCACACTTGAACTCATAATATACCCCCTTTTATTGTTTAAAACATACAATAATCTGCTTTTAATTCACAGCCCCTACCAAATGTGGGCTGAGAATCTACAACCATTGAGACCATACTCCAAGCGTGGCACTGGAGTATTATTAACAGTCAGCACACATACGTTAATACTTCATTATTGCATTATCTGCTGTTACTGTCATGCACCAGCGTGGGATCAGCACCCAAAAACACACACACACAATAACCTGGACTAAAGGGTACACCAACACCAACACCAATAACAACACCAACAAACACAGCAATGCAACACTCGATCCGAGTATACTCCAGAGTGGCACTGGAGTAATATTCAACAATCAGCACACATATATGCCAATACTTCATTGGTGCATTATCTGCTGTTACTGTCACACACCAGCGTGGGATCGACATACACCAGCGCAATCAACACATACACAACACAACACACATTCGCCCCATGCCCAGTGAAGAGAGACCTGGGCAAATCATATCAACAAGCTGGATCCTGTAATCAATTGGGGCAGGACCAACTTCAAATTTTAACTTTCTCTCAGCCAAAGAACACACACCTCAACCATATCTGATGGCTCAGGACGCGCTGCCAATAGGCAATAACCAAGCGTCGAAGCTTTTACTACTTAACTACATCCAATCAATAAATAAATCTTAGGTTGCGACCTCCATGGCGCAACTGAAAAAAAAAAAGAGTTGCAGTTTAGCAAGAAACGAGAGCAGTTGCAGTTTAGCAAGAAACGAGAGCAGTTCTATCATAGAGCAGTTGAAATTTTCGCAACAAGCAAGACCAGTTAAATCTCCGCAACTATTTTCATCAGTGTATTTATAATATATATATATATTATACATGGTGTGTGTGTGCCAACATAGTGAACATCGCCAATATCGCCAACATCGATACTGAGAGAAATCGTTTTCTTTGCCTACTGGAGAGAAACCTGCTGTCAACTAGCATCACCACCGCCAAGATCACTACTTGATACTATATATTTGACGGGACAGGAACAGAAACAGGAACAGGAACAGGAAAAATCGACACTTAATTTGTGCTTAAATTACTGGTATTTATAAAATCATTTTGTATGCCCATTAATATCAGTTTTTGTTAAAAAAGTTTTTGTTATAAATATGACGAAAAAACATGCAAAGAAACGTGTTAAAAGCCAAGACACAAATAACAACAAGTCCGATTCAAGTGATAACAACAGTCAGTCAGATGTTTAAATGAGACTATTAAGAAACTATCTCCTCAGAATCAAAGTGTTCTTAACAAGTTTATACACTTGATTCTGAGGATGAAACAAATCTTATAATTGATATTATAGAAAACTCTAAAAACTGTCCCAAGACATCCACTACAACAAGAACAAAAACAACAACAACAGCATCAGTTGCTACAATACCCCAAAATATACCAACTAACCAAAATCAAACTCAGACTCTGACTCAAACTCAAACTCAGACACAAACAAATGCCCCAACTAGACCACAACTACAATCACAAACAAAATCTTTATCACTATCTCTCTCTCAATCCCAATCCCAATCTCAGTTGCCAACTAAACCGTCAAAATCTTTGGACCCTCGCATTGATCAAACAACTGCATTGTATTCGCAAATAGCTGCTAGGCCAGGAAGTAGTAGTTCTAACCCAAAAATCACCACTGATACAAATTCTCCATCGTTTTCTGGTTCAATACCATCACAAGTTTCACAACAATCATTTTCTGTACCCTCCACACCAATCAATCCAATATCAATAAAAATAAGACATCTGATTCAGCTGGGCCGTCGCCAACAGTTTCATCGATATCAGACGCTTCATCAACTGCATCAGCATCCCCCTTAGCATATCAAAAAACACAAAGACCATTATCATCTATATCAGAATTAGCCAAAAACCAAGCTCATACTGCCTCTACGTTTAAACAACTTTCCAAATAGTTAAACAATGAGAGATGCACGTATTAATGAAACACGTTATCAAACACGGTCAAACTCCTCTATCTCACTTTAAATAGGAACAACAATAATGATATTAGCATGGAAATTGTGGACTCTGATTCAGATTCAGATGATGATGATGTAAATCCCATATTCACTTCAGTTAGGAGAGCAAATGATACTCTTGGGCTATCAAATTCAAGTCCCAATCAAAATGCGATACCAAATAGAAATATCACTCCCAAGACACCACAAATTTGGATCAAATATGATGGTAACCTTGAAGAATTTAGTGAAAGAATTAACAATATTGTCAATAACGATTGTTATACTATGAAATTAGGTGGCATTAACTTAATTCGTTTCAACCCAAACACACCAGATACATATCGCTAAATGATACAGTACTTTAATGACCAAAACATTGAATATCATACGTATCAACAGCGCACAGAGCGTTCTATTCGTGTTGCCATACGTGGCATACACCACTCCACAACTATTGACCGCATCAAAAATGAGCTCACCAAATCTGGCTTTGCTATACGTAGCGTTTATCATCCAATATTTAAAAACAATCAAGGTCCTGGCACCTTTTCGCCAAATTTCTTTTTTATTGAGCTCGAGCCAAATGCTGAAAACAACAAGAATATATTTAAAGAGCAAACTCTGTGTCAATACGCTGTTCGTGTCGAATGGAGACACAAAAATGAATCCCTTGTCCAGTGCCATCGATGCCAATTATTTAATCACACTGCAAATTATTGCCATCGCAAGCCAGTATGTGTTAAGTGTGGTGAAGGACATTTAACAAGAGACTGCACCAAAAGGAGTGATACACCTGCCAAATGTGGAAATTGCAAAGGCGATCACACAGCCAATAATAAAGGTTGCCCATATCATTTAAATTTATTAAAGAATAAACCACAATTTTCACAAAACAACAATAACAATAGAAACAACAACAATAACAACAACAATAGAAACAACCACAATAGAAACAACAACAATAATTATAATATTAATCAGCAATCATTCCAGAGCAATCGCCCTAACTTTCCAATAATGAGTTATCGAAACAATAATACAAACAATCAAAACAGAAATGCCCAAACTCAAGACTTATTTCAACAACTACTCAAAAATGCTCAGCAGCAAGATCAACAACAGCAACCAAACACATTTAACCCATATCCATCAGTAATAGGACTCTTTCAGAAATACCAAGAACTAATTGAAGGCCTACAAGAACATGTGCGAATCATCCATGATATTCTTGTAAATCAAAAATCGGGTCCCAACACCAAGTCAGCTGACATTACGTATGCAACTGCTCTAATGGCTCCCCCAACATTGACAAAGCCGACAACAAATACATTAACAGCAACAATATCTTCGGCAACTAGCCTACCCATAATTCCATCCATTTTATGAACTATCCCATTAATTACACCATCAAATTCAATTACAAATATCCCCACCTGTCACACAAAACCTAAATGATTGGCATCCGATTATGCATTTGGAATGCGAATGGTTTATCCAGACGCACCGAAGAGCTAATACATTTCATAAATATCAATCATATTGATATAATGCTAATTAGCGAAACGCATTCATTCAATAATTCATTTATCAATATACCTGGTTACAATATAATTGTTGGAAACTCACCAAATACTAGGTTACACATTGGCGGCAGTGCCATTATAGTTTCAAATAGAATAACACATCAGGCCCTTCCCCCCATTTCTGAGACATACGTACAAGCAGCAAGAATCTCGATTCACACTGAATTGGGGCCAGTTAGCATTGTATCATGCTATTGGCCGCCCGGACAAGACACATTATAACAAACACAATAATCACTTATATTATCAAAAACACAATACAATGTCCTCACCACCGGTGAACCAACACACTATCCATACAGCAATAATGTTCCGTCCGTTTTAGATTTCGCTATATTTTATGGCATTTCTCCACAACGCTTCGAAATCCATCGTCAAATGGATCTAACAAGCGATCATATTCCGCTAATTATAAACTTTGCAATCGCATCTAAGCATATTAACTTGCATAATACTCGTCTGCTAACACGCTATTCAAACCTTAAACTTTTCCGTAAACATCTCGAAGTTAATATACACCTAAATATTGAAATAAACTCCACACTAGACGCTGATGATACTATCAATAATTTTATAAATAAAATATATGATGCCGCCAAAATGGCATCAAATGCATCACGTCAACCCAGATCCCACCCCACTGACCATTTTAGGCCATCCATAAATGCTGAAATTATCGAGATCATTCGCAATAAACGCCGATTACGCAAACGCTATACGCGTTCAAGAAATTTGAGCATCGCCTTGCTTGGCAACAGGCAAGTCGACGTCTCTCACACATTCTTGAAAAGATTCGCTCTGATCATTTCAATTCAATTTTCGCTAACGCCGATCGAAACAAACAAGGCAAATTTAATTTGTGGCGAGCATGCAAGGGCCTAAAACAGCAACCCCATATGCATATGCAAGTCCGAAACCAGCAGGGCAACTGGTGTCTCACTGCCAGCGAACATGCAGAAGCTTTTGCCGACGAGTTGGAAAATCGATTTAAGCCTTTCAATTATAGTCCCAGTGAACATATACATACTGTTCAAACACTATTAAATAGTGCACATAGCCCAAATCCATTACTACTATTAAATAGATCGATTCGAAACACAAGTGTCCAATGATAAAGTTGATAACTTTATATTGAAATCATTACCTCATCGAGGCTTAGTCAATCTATTTAATTGCTTACTTCGATTACGATACTTCCCATCAGCATGGAAGTGTGCAAACATCAGCATGATCCCCAAAAACGATGAAAAATCTTTATCAGAGTTATGCAACTATCGTCCTATAAGCCTCTTACCATTAATCTCAAAACTTTTTGAGTATGCTATTTATTCCCGTTTAAATGCTGAAGTTGATAAACTTATACCAAAGCATCAGTTTGGTTTCCGTGAGGGACATAATACAACGCAGCAAATTCATCGCATAGTCCATCACATAAATACCAGTTTTGAGCGAGGCAGAAGCACTTCGGGTGTCTTCATTGACGTTGCCCAGGCTTTTGACCGAGTATGGCACGAGGGTCTCTTCTATAAACTATATACCCATGTTTCATTTTCTCTATATCAAATTCTAGTCTCCTTCCTCACAAATCGGTCCTTCGCTGTTAAAGATCGTGGCAATCTTTCAACAACTCGACCAATTATGGCCGGAGTACCACAAGGCAGCATTTTGGCCCCACTTTTATACAATATTTTCACATTTGACATGCCAACAATAACTGACACATTCAAACAGAAAGATACTGATGACAATTTAACAGCCACTTATGCAGATGACACTGCATTCCTAATAAGTGGCCGCATACCAGACATTGCAAACCGTATGCAAAGACACTTGAATAATTTTCTACACTGGACCAACAAATGGAACATAAAAGTAAATTGTTTAAAATCAAAACACATCATCTTTTCACTCCAAAATAGAATAATTTGGCCAGATGTTAAAATGAACAATATTACTGTTCCATCTGTGAGCTCAGTGAAATATCTGGGCTTGCATTTAGATAGAAAACTATACTGGACACGTCACATTTATCACACACAACAGCCTTTTAATACAAAAATCAAAAACTACACTTGGCTGTTAGACTCAACATCTCGTCTCACACAATCGAACAAATTAATAATTTATAAACAAATTATAGCACCTTCTTGGCAATACGGCCTAGAAATATATGGTTGCGCATCTGATACTAGTTTACGTAAAATCCAAACATGCCAATCAAAAAATTTCGGCTTATAATGAATTCACCATATTACTTAACAAACAAAACTTTGCACACTGATTTAGAGATAACATCCATTTGGGATGAGCTAAACATTCATGCGTCTAGATATTGGGACCGACTTGATAAAACCAATGCTAAGAGGTACATCTAGGCACTTGAAACGTACCTGGCCAAAAGATCTTTGCAAACGCAAAGCACCAACTAGGCCATATTAAGATCAAAAAACACTGACATTGACATACAGACATACACACACATGAACATTCGAACATACGAATATATACAATACCTTGTACTCGAGTATACACCAGCGTGGCACTGGTGTAAAACAGCAGTCAGCACATAACTCGATTCGAGCATACACCAGCGTGGCACTGGACATGCAATCTACACACACACACACAATACCCTATACTCGAGAATACACCAGAGTGGCACTGGTGTAAATCAGCAGTCAGCTTCCCAGTACATACACACACACATCAAATACATGAACACTGGACAAACATCAGCATCATAAATATACACAATCAAACATATACCAGAAAACATCACACTAGAACTCAAAATGTACCCCCTTTTTTGTTTAAAACATACAATAATTAACGTTTAATTCACAGCCCCTACCAAGTTTGGGCTGAGAATCTACAACCATTGAGACCATACTCCAGCGTGGCACTGGAGTATTATTAACAGTCAGCACACATATGCCAATACCTCATTGGTGCATTATCTGCTGTTACTGACTTACACCGGCGTGGGATCAGCACCCAACAACACACACATTAATCTGAACTGAAGGGTACACCAACACCAACTCCAACAACAACACCAAACAACACAGCAATGCAGAACTCGATCCGAGTATACTCCAGCGTGGCACTGGAGTAACATTCAACAGTCAGCACACATACAAAACGTAACACTGGGACGATGACAAGAGTCAACACTTCATTGGTGCATTATCTGCTGTTACTGTCATGCACCAGCGTGGGATCAGCACACAATAACCTGGACCAGAGGGTACACCAACACCAATTCCAACAACAACACCAAACAACACAGCAATGCAACACTCGATCCGAGTATACTCCAGCGTGGCACTGGAGTAACATTCAACAGTCAGCACACATACAAAACGTAACACTGGGACGATGCAGAGTCAACACTTCATTGGTGCATTATCTGCTGTTACTGTCATGCACCAGCGTAGGATCAGCACACAATAACCTGGACCAGAGGGTACACCAACACCAACTCCGACAACAACATAGCAATGCAACACTCGATCCGAGTGTACTCCAGCGTGGCACTGTAGTAATATTCAACAGTCAGCACACATATATGCAATACTTCATTGGTGCATTATCTGCTGTTACTGTCACACACCAGCGTGGGATCGACATACACCAGTGCAATCAGCACACACCACCATCCCACCAACATTCGCCCCATGCCCAGTGAAGAGAGACCTGGGCAAATCATATCAACAAGCTGGATCCTGTAATCAATTGGGGCAGGACCAACTTCAAATTTTAACTTTCTCTCAGCCAAAAAAAACACACCTCAACCATATCTGATGGCTCAGGACGCGCTGCCAATAGGCAATAGCCAAGCGTCGAAGCTTTATTTCACCAAATGTAGTTAAGTTCAATAACTACATCCAATCAATAAACAAATCTTAGGTTGCGACCTCCATGGCGCAACTGAAACAAGAAAAAATAAAAGAATTGCAGTTTAGCAAGAAACGAGAGCAGTTGAAATTTTTGTCAGTTGAAATTTTCGCAACAAGCAAGACCAGTTAAATCGTCGCAACTATTTTCATCAGTATATATACATGGTGTGTGTGTGCCAACATAGTGAACATCGCCAATATCGATACTGAGAGAAATCGTTCTCTTTGCCTACTGGAGAGAAACCTGCTGTCAACTAGCATCACCACCGCCAAGATCACTACTTGATACTATATATTTGACGGGACAGGAACAGAAACAGGAACAGGAACAGGAAAAATCGATACTTAAATTGTGCTTAAATTACTGGTATTTATAAAATCATTTTGTATGCCCATTAATATAACATATTACATATATATATATTTAACACAAGTTTAGTAACTTAGCCGTTCCCAAATATCTCAAACTCAATCTCAGCCTCAGTTTTTGTAAAAAAAAAAAAAAATTTTTTGTTATAAATATGACGAAAAAACATGCAAAGAAACGTGTTAAAAGCCAAGACACAAATAACAACAAGTCCGATTCAAGTGATAACAACAGTCAGTCAGATGTTTCAAATGAGACTATTAAGAAACTATCTCCTCAGAATCAAAGTGTTCTTAACAAGTTTATACACTTGTTGTCAAATACTGATTCTGAGGATGAAACAAATCTTATAATTGATATTATAGAAAACTCTAAAAACTCACCCAAGACATCCACTTCAACAAGAACAAAAACAACAACAACAGCATCAGTTGCTACAATACCCCAAAGTATACCAACTAACCAAAATCAAACTCAGACTCAAACTCAAACTCAGACACAAACAAATGCCCCAACTAGACAACAACTACAATCACAAACAAAATCTTTATCACTATCTCTATCTCAATCCCAATCCCAACTCAGTTGCCAACTAAACCGTCAAAATCTTTGGACCCTCGCATTGCTCAAACAACTGCATTGTATTCGCAAATAGCTGCTAGGCCAGGAAGTAGTAGTTCTAACCCAAAAATCACCACTGATACAAATTCTCCATCGTTTTCTGGTTCAATACCATCACAAGTTTCACAACAATCATTTGCTGTACCCTCCACACCAATCAATATTAATATCAATAAAAAAAAAGACATCTGATTCAGCTGGGCCGTCGCCAACAGTTTCATCGATATCAGACGCTTCATCAACTGCATCAGCATCCCCCTTAGCATATCAAAAAACACAGAGACCATTATCATCTATATCAGAATTAGCCAAAAACCAAGCTCATACTGCCTCTACATTTAAACAACTCTTTCCAAATAGTCAAACAATGAGAGATACACGTATTAATGAAACACGTTATCATCACGGTCAAACTCCTCTTTCTCACGTTTTGAGCAGCAAGATGCTGCCAGAACTTTGAATAGAAACAACAATAACAATAACAATAATAACAACAACAATAATGATATTAGCATGGAAATTGTGGACTCTGATTCAGATTCAGATGATGATGATGTAAATGCCATATTCACTTCAGTTAGGAGAGCAAATGCTACTCTTGGGTTATCATATTCAAGTCCCAATCAAAATGCCGTATTGACCGTATTAAAAATAAGCTGTTTTTATATGCTGTATTTAGTGAGCAAATTAGTTTAGTTCGTTTACTTCCCTCATCTTCATTACTTTTGGGTTAGTTTCCTTTTACAAAGGTACCAAATATTTGCAAAGCTTTTCATTTAGGATTTCAAGTTTTACACATTTTACAATTTTTGCATTTTCTATTTACTATTTTCTATTTTCTTTTTCCTTTTGTGGATTTTCCTCTCTTTGTTTTCCATAGCAATCGAAACTATTTGCTTTTGTAATTACTAGACAAGAGGAATGAAGTGAAAAGCCATAAAGTTTGGTGCCATTTTGCAGTTTGAGAACATGATGGCAGTTACCAGTTACCAGTTAACACACACACACACACACTCACCCTGCCATGCTCTATCTCTTTCACTCTATTGCTGTCTCTGTTTTACATTCAATAAACACTTGCACTCCTTTGCTTTCATACACAGCTATATTCAAAAGGATTTTGGCAATATTTTGCTTTAAACGGGACTGAAAAATACTCTGTAAAACACTGAAACTTCTCTATAGCAAACTATACCAAACTTAGCACTAGATGTATTTTGTCCTTTAAGCTTCTTTAGTTATATAAACCATATATAAAATTACTATACAAAATCAGTAGTTGTCACAGAGAGTTTCGTTTGCAGTTTCGCTGTCAATTTTGCAATGTTTCAATGCTGCAGGTTCATTTAAATTATATATTGTTAACGGTGTCTATATGCCCTTTGTCATGCTGTTAGTGTTAACTCATACACACACATATATAGAAGGATAGAACGATTTAAACTTGTAGCAAAACCGTCAGTTTTGCAAAGCTCGAAAACAAAAAGCACGCTCTTTATTTGCTTTAATCTGACAAAATCCCTGTACTAATGCCGAACGGCAAAAAGCAAAAAGTATCAAACAGCGTTTCAGATTTCCTCACATCTCACGTTGAAGTTATTGCAGAGAAATGAACAACTGAAACTATACCTGCTCAGTTCAGCTTATATTCACTTGTAATAGAAATAACAGAGACTGCGTATGCTTAAATTGTTTTAGGCTTGTTATTTTATATACACTGACGAGCAAAACTGTAACACGAGTTCAATGTTCTCACTTCAAAGGTCTGTATTTTCTCTTCTACTTAATGGATTCTTAAAATCTTAGCCTTATTTAATTAGTGCAATATTTGACTATGTTTTTACCAAATTTGAAGTCATTAGATAAGCTGGAAAAAATATGCCAACAAAAAATGTTAAATAAGTCAAATGTTACAGTTTTGCACTGTGGTGCTTTTTCAACAAATATTTTTTTGTATGTTATTTTTAGTAAAGGGTCCACAGCTTTTTAAATTTTTGTAGTTCATATATGCGATTTGGCATAGTTTGGTTATATCGTCGCACCATTTCTGTAGGATTAGCGTACCAGAAGTCCTTGGTCCTATCCCACAGCTTATTTATTACATTTGGAGGGATCGCATATCTCAAAAGCTGCGATTTAGCCTGGCTTCATAGATTTTCTAAGGGGTTCATGTCAGGAGATTGTGGTGACCACTTCCTGGACTGAAAACTTTTACTAGATATCCAGTTTTATACCAAATAGGGCGTGTCCTTCGGTTCATTGGCTTGCTAAAAACTACATTTTTCAGCAGCAAGACCCATATAACCAGTCACTTCTCCAAGATTCTGTTCTAGAATTCTAAAATATGGCTCCTTATGCATTATTCCATGTACAAACACCAAGGGTTCAACTCCAGTTTCACTAATACACCCCCAAATCACGTACTTCACGGTTTGCTGCTCTGCATTTAATGACTGGATTGTGGGATCACTAGTCCAATACCAGGATCATCCGACTGACTCAAAACTATTTTTCTTTATATCATCTGACCTAATTACCTTAAAAAAATATTTTTAAAAATATTAAACTTGTTTTACCTTAACAAAAAAAATATTTTACAATTGTGTAATTTTTTGTTTTTAACTTGCAGCAGCCCAATCAGCTTGAGTCCATTTTTCGTAAGTTGTAGCAAAATTTGTAAGCAAATTTAGCTGCCCTTTAACTAGGAATGGTTTTTTAAATATTTCTTTAGCCTTTATGACTAATCTGCCGAGTCTGCGACGGACTGTCCACTCAATAGCATTCAAATCAGACAGTGTCGCTGCATTTTTGGGAGGGTGTTGCGATAGCCTGTCACCAAGTAGACCACGTGGGGTGTATCGCGATCGCTTAAAATTCTTGGTTGACCTCCTTAATTAACTGAAATGCTATCCTGAATGTTTTTTTTTTGATTCGCTGCCCAGTCATATGGCTAAAACCAAATTTATTAGTTATTTTTCGAACGGATGCGCCTGCTATCAATAATTGGGTTATTTTCTAATTTTGCTCACTTAAAATGTTTTTCGCATTGCAAATTGATTTGAAATTATTAAATCTTAGCAATTTCAATGGAAACAAATTAGTTTTAACGGTAAAAAAAAGGTTTGAAACTAAAAATAAAATTTTTGCGTTGAGAGTGCAAAACTGTAACATTTGACTTTTCTTACATTTTTTGTTGGCATATTTTTTCCAGCTTATCCAATGACTTCAAATTTGGTAAAAACATAGTCAAATATTGCACTAATTAAATAAGGCTAAGATTTTAAGAATCCATAAAGTACAAGAAAATACAGACCTTTGAAGTGAGAACATTGAACTCGTGTTACAGTTTTGCTCGTCAGTGTACTTGCTGATCAGAAATAGTAATCAGTGACACATTCCTGAAAAAGTTACTGACTTTGATGCAAGCATTTTGTTAGTTTAGCCTCCTGCATGTGTTTGAATAATTGGGAAAATAGTAGTTTACATTGCTGCTAGTTTTAATATGAGAGCAGCCCATTTTAGAGGCGAAAACTGATTTTTTATTTAGATCTTGAAATATTTACAAATAGATTAGGAATCGGCTTTAATAGCTACCTCTGTAAATAGTAGCTGACCTTGCTTCATGTTTTTAAATAAACAAAATTATAATTTTATTAAATTCTTTTACAATTTACCAGAAATAATAAACATCTGAATTATTAATTAACACTGCTGCATGATTTTACACACAAAACAGACGAAAAGAAGTTAATTTTATTTCAGAAACAGCTTTCAGTTTGTAACCCCTGAAAATTAAGCTGCATTTGCTGCATGTTTTTACTTAAGTAAACACAGCTCTTTGTAAAAACACTCATTGCTTTACAGCTGTTTGGTTGCACAAGCCAACAAAGTGTTGAAGTTTAAAGCTTTACAGTGTGCAGTAATAAAAGTCCCACTGGGTTGCACGTTGTCAGTTGTGATACTTGTTTTTTGTAGGGGGAAAGAGGAAGCTTTTGGTTTTCGATAGTTTGCAAAACGGAAGTGGAAGTGACACTAAATTCGTTTCGGTTTTCCCCAAATTGTGGCACACACACACACACACACATATTTAGTTAGTGTGTGTGTGTGAGTGTGTGTCCTTATGAACTGCTGCACAGAAATATATATAAACTTTTGCCAAAATGTTACTTGTAATCCTTTTGATGATCTGCACCAGAATTTGTGAGTCGCATTTTAAGTAGTCAGCAACAACAACAACTGAAATTGTTGCAGCCGCATGTTGCTGCTGTTGCTGTTGCTGCCGCACGTTGTTGCTGTTGCAACATGTCACTGCCAAATCCAGCCGCTGCTGAGGCTGTGACGTCGACGGCGACGTTGATGTGTACGCCGCGCCGACCAAGTGCAGCAATCGTTGGCGGCATCTCAGCTGGCCAGCAGCATGGTGCCACCGCCTGTGGCATGTGGCAATGGCCAATGGGCGGCAGCCTCTGTGGGCGCGGCAGTGACGTCACCGAGGACATGGAATTGGAATTGGACAGCGAATTGGAGTTGCTGCCATGTTGCAACTGCAACGGCAACGGCTGCTGCAACGGCTGATGAAATTCGGGTTCCTCATATGCCACATCCTCGTCACAGTCGTCACTTGCATGTTGATAATGTGGCAGCGGCGGTGCGTGTGCGGCATGATGATTGTTGTTATTGTTATTGTTGTTGTTATGCGCACCACTGTTGCCAGCAATTGGGGCGCCACCGCCACCAGAGTTGCCACCCGGCCCATGGCCATGAGCACGTTTGTTGCGCGACCACCACTGCACATGTGTGTCTGCAACAAGCATAAGAGAGAGAGATAAGCAAGAATGCGGTTAGATATGTGTGGCACGTTAAGCGTAAGGCAATGTAGCAGCACAGTGGGACTAAGTTGCAACTTTAGCTAGCTAGTTTCTAGTACAATGAAGTCATACACTTTTCTTAGCTTCTATTTCTACACAGTTTCCATTTCCATTTATTAACATTTTAACTTAACTTTGTTTCTAAAAACTTTTTGTTTAAATTTGTTTTTTTTTTAGATTTATCCCACTGTGCACTTGACCCACTGTACTTCAATTTGTGCAGTTTACTCACCATTGCGATTGTTGGAACTCTTTTTGCGCCGACATCGCACCACGGCAATCATGATGATGGCTCCAAATAGCGCCGACAACACGGATACAATGATCAGTGTCAATGGCCAGCCCAATTCCGTAGCTTTTTCTGCAAATAGAAGACAAAGGGAGTAGATGAGGTGAGTTGAGCATAAAATACACCGTTAAAATAAGGAGAAAAATTACCAAAATTACTAAGAAAGATAAGTTCAGTCAAGGTCGCCGCCCACCCAATTGAAATCGTTAAAATCTTTTAGCATGATCCTATAAAGTATATATGTATATTACTAATCTATTCCTAATCTAAACAATAAGATTTTAATTTTAAAAAGATATTGAAGAATTCTTTATTGGGTATAATACTGTTCAAAATGCTACTCCTTTTGAAAAGATCTACAATTTTGACTGAGTTATCGTAGTTGAAAGTTTTAAAAGAGGGTCTTCAACAGCCCATAACATAGCTTAAAACTCATTTTCGACCCCATAAAGTATACATATTCTTAACCTACACAAAATTTCTAATCGATTTGAATAGTTTTTGGAAAGAAAATAAAACAAAAATTTTTTTTCGAAATTTTGAAAAAATGTAAAGGGGTAGGTATGCAAAATTTGCAAAATTTTAACAAAAAATAAATTTCTTGAAATTTAAATGCTGAATTAATTCTGCTGTAAAATACAGACTGCAATGGTATTTCGCTCAAAAATCTGTGCATTTTTAACAAAGAAAATGTGATAATAGGATTTCAAACAAACCCAACTACCTAACTGTCGAGCTCGCCCTAATGAGTAATACTAAAATTTTACATACTATATAATTTTTACTTATACTATTTTTATCAGTGTAGCGCATTTAAGAGTTGACAATTGAGTTTCTTTAACTCGTAGATATATATATTTTTTTGGGGAGATATATAGGAATGGTTGAAAGTACGAACTTACCTATCGTGTTCTCGAACATGAATGTGCTTTTGGTGGGCATGGCCCAGGAGCATAAATCACATGTGGTTAGGCCATTGCTCAGCACTGGTTCGTCGACAAAGAAGGGCGGTCGTGGCGGTGGTGGCACAAAACGGCCGTTCCATAAGCCCTGTTCGCTGGCATCAAAGGCCATGGGTGAGCCAAACAAATAGTCATCGTCATCGAAGATGTCGAATGTCACATCTCCAAAGCTGCTCAAGTCCTGTTCCGCTGAACTGGCCACCAAAAGTGGGCAACGATGTTGAGGGGGCGGTGGTTGAGGAGGTTGAGTGTGCAGCAGCAGACGCAGCGGATGATTTACATTGTAAAAATTTTAAATTTTCATATATTTTGTAGCTCAGGCAAAGTATAATCCCGACCAGAATAGGATATGTGGGGAAAGAGAGAGATGGATTAAAGTGGAAAGGAGTGGGAGGAAGTCATGCATCACATGCCAAAGCCACGTCAGCAATCGTTTTTTCACTGACTGTTTTCTACCTATTTTCAATTTGTATCTCACAGATACACAAAGAACCAAACGAGCAGTAGTAGCAGTAGCAGTAGTAGATACATGAGCCGAGTTCTCCCTGCTCAGCTGTATCTTTTCAACTGGAAATTGAATTTTTGAGCAGCAGATACTTCAGCTTCATCTTCCTATGCTTTCTCCAAACCCCTTTCCCCCTTGTCTGTTCCCCTGTTATCTCTTTGTGCTTCATGTCGCGTTTTGAGATACTCCCCAAAAAGCGCTACTAACAAGAATTGACAGCTTGACAGTTTGATATCAGTCTGAGAGTCAGCATTAGTTACAGTTTGCCGTTTTTAGCTCTCTGCAAATTTACTATATTTACACACACACACACACATAAGTCCCTTTTTCCTTTGCTGACTTTCTCCCTACCATTTTCTGCATATATCTATCTACAACTGTTTGCCAACAGTTGACTAAACGTACTGAATTTAGCGAATCGTTGTGAAACAATAATCATGATATATTAACACTAATTTGCAAGCGCCAAGTGCAGCATTTGTATTTGATTTCACTGAGGGGAAAGAGAGAGACAGGAAGAGAGCTGCAACAAACAGTGGCATGACTTTTAAGAGGGGTACTGTATATGGCACACTCCACACTTCACACTCCCTCCTTACTTCATTCTACTGTCGGGAATTTCATAAACATTTGCTTAATGAACTAATTAGTAGGTGAGCTGGAATATTTTGTATGGGATAGAATGTGACTAACACGTCATGGGAATATTGTTTTGACACTAGAAACTAGTGTTGGTTTATGATTAAAGGTTAAATATGAGCGCTACATTTAAAGTGTTGAATAAGTAATGAAAAGTTAAATATCAGCTAAAATAATGCCATAAAAACAGGCTTAGATTTAAATTAAGATGCTTGTAGTTAGCTTGGTAATTTATTTGGTATTATAAAGATACTAAAAATACATTTAAAGATAAAATTAAAAAAATTTAAATTAAGATATTAATTAGAAACTTATTACTCGCATCGAAAATTATGTTCTCCTTATCCCTATATCATTCACAATGCAATTTAGTATTAAAAAAATACTAAAAATACATTTAAGGATAAAATTAAAAATATTTTAATTAAGATATTAATTAAAAACATTTCATTCACATGGAAAATTATGCTTTCCTTATTCCTATATCATTCCAGTATGCAACTTGGTATTAATAAAATACTAAAAATACAGTTTAGTATTTAGCTCATAGCTTAGAAAAACTTAGCGAAACTAGTTAGTCAGCTAAACATTTTTCAAAAACATTCTCTACAGAACTTGGTATTTTAAAAATACCACTAAAAATACCCAAGCTTGCAATAATGCTACTTTAAAAGAAATTTTTTGAAAGCAGTTGTAAGCAGCTACAGCTTTGAATTGTTACTCTTTGCCACATTTGGAATTTAATTTGGTAATAAAAAAATACTAGCAAAACATTTGCATGCTTCAGAATGTACGTATGTACATATGTACGTACATCTTCATATGTACATCTGTTTGACAAAAATTTATTAAGCAATTAAAAGTGAACTTTCTGGCATAAACTTTGTTTGGTAATGTTACCTTTGCCATAGCTGCTCCTCTGCAGCAGACGCCGCTGCCACAGATAGTTGCATCCGCTACCCTGCCACTCCCCCTTCTCCACTCCAACCACCCTACAGGTAAGACAACAAAGCAGCGCCATCAGACGGCTGGCAGATGAATGAAGTCGGCACGTTTCTGGCATTGGCAGCTTGGCCAGTTGCCGAACTTCAACGCCAAATGAAATATGCAACTCTTCAGGTGAGGTCCTAAGGCTACCAAAAAAAAAAAACAGAAACTACCGTTGCACCTGCCACACCCCTATGCAGAGTAGGTGTAGGAAGTTGGAGCGAGACAGAGTTAGCTGAAAGTTGGTTAAACTTTTCACGTGGCAAATGCTTAAATAATATTTTGGTTTTTTTTTCTTTTTGCCAACTGCAACTGCAGGCGAACTTCGTTTGGTGTTGCACAGTGGTGTTGCACAGAGTGGAGTAAACGATATTTAGTCATTCTCGAAAATGAGAAAACGTGATGCGCATAAATTGACGCGAGCTACGAAGAGCTACACAGAGAGTGAGAAAGAGAGAGAGAGAACTTTTGACTCACGCAAGCGAATTGTGAATGCGAATTGTGAATCTGTTTGAATGAATGAACACAAACACACTCATGGCTGGAGTCGGGTTTTTTAACACTCATGTGGGTGGCTGCAATTCCTCTTCTGTTTTTAGACTATTAATAAACTTTACTTTGTTGCATGCCATGCAAAAAAAAGGAAAAATCAAATTGTTAAGTCACGTGAGTTGCTTTCGACTCTTTTTTGCTATTTGATTTGCCTTTGCTACTAAGACTGGCGTCTGTTGTTGCTTTTGCGACCGCTCTCAGCTGCCAGAGTTGCCACAACTGTCAGCTGCTTCATCTGTCTCTCCTTCTCGAAGTGCGTGGGCGTCGACCAATGTCCAAAACGTCTTCAGTTTCAATCGCTATTGAGCCGCGGGCTTCAATGTTTGCCAATTGAATAAAGTTGGAATGGGAGTCAAAATGAGAAAAAAAAACACCCACCCAAAAACAAGCAATATAAATTATATATAGCATACAATGTAACTGTACATACACATAAGTATATATACATATATATTTATATATATATATTTGTCAATAAAACAACAATACAGCCAAATAACAATGGCAACAACAACAACTCTTTGCATTGTTGACCGAAAAGCAATTACGCATGTTCTACAATTGCCACGTTTCTCTGTCTCTCTACACCTCTCTCCCTCTTTTGCTCTCCCTTTCTCTCTCCCCCTGTACGTCTTGTTGAGACCCAGTACTTTACAAGTTAGCAAAGTCTATTTAATAATAATATTTAATAACTATTCTGAAAATTTCATTAAAATCGATTGAAGAACTTAAAAGTTATAATAGCAATAGTTTTTAAATATGGCGCTAAAATTCTTTTTAAATATTGCATATATTAAACAGTTCTCACGCTAAATTAAACCAAACTTGCACAGTAAATCTCACAAATCTCTTACTATAAATGCTTTTAGCAACATAATTACAGGGTTCCTTGCAGTCGCATACACTCGACTGTAGCCCTATTAGCTGCATTTGTTTTCTGTATTTGCACAACCCCCAAACTCCCTTTCATACACAGATACACACACACACAAGCACACAAACTGAACTTTTAATTAGCACAAATGTTTGAACATTATTTTCGCATGTGTGTGTGTAAATATGAATATGGAGCCAAAATGCATATTGAAATTTAATACGTTTTTCTCACCACCTCTCTCTGTGCTTCTCATGTGTGTGTGTATTGTACGACACCTACATAAACAAAACATGGAGCATTACCAAATGTTTACTCTGCGAGTTGGCTTTTAATTTAATACAAAATTTTATTGGTTCACTTTAATTTCCCTTCGCAGCACTGTAACACATTTTCCACCCATTTTCCGGAAAGTGTCACGTAGCACAGAATATATGGCTGAATATAGCATGTAGAATAGATTTAGAATACTGAATAAAAATAATGCCAATTAAAATGAATCAGAAATCTACAAGAACTAAATTGCTTTTAAGCGTTTAGAGAAATTTGCAGCATTGAATTGAAACTGATTTTATGGAATTTATAGAGTTAACTTAAATTTTTATTTTAGAGAAATTTGCATAAAATTAAAACTGCTTTTACGTATACCAAATAGTTAATTTAAGTGTATTTTAAATTTCAGCTAGTTATATAAAATATACAATAATTGTTATGCATAAAATATTTACAAACTTTTCACAAAATTTCTATAAATTTAGTCCAGCGACAAAAATTAAATTTATGCATAAAATAAAAAATTTTAGAAAATTGTAATACAACAAAAATTATAAAACTAAAGCGCAAAAACGATTAAAAATTCAATTGATTACATAAATTTATGCATCGAAATTTTTTCTTTGGGTTAAATAGACTGCATATTTTTAGTTATTTATACAATCAGCAGATAATTTAATATAATGGAGCGTCAAATTTGGGTACATCAACCAGCTGAGTGTGTGTGTGTGTGGGCGTATAACTTTTGGCAGTAACTGTCAGTGGAGCAGGACGTGAATGAGAAACTCAAAATGAAACTGACACCCACAATCAAATTTGATTTCACTTTGCTGTCCGTTTCAACTTGATTTTAAAGCATAGACAAGGATACAAATACATAGATATACTGATATACAGACAAGAATGTTCATGTTATAGGGGCGCTGGAAACGTGCCTTGAATTTTGCACAGCATTTTCTGTGTCTGTATTTTTTGTGAAACTTTTTTTTTTTGTCATTGGGCAAGTCATCAACACAATTCCCAGGGAATGGAACAACAACAACAACGACAGTCAGTCAGTAAAAAGGACAAAAAGGAGCAAGAGAAAGAGAGGAAGAGAGAGAGAGAGTGTAAGATGGAAGAGAGAGAGACAAGAAGCAGATACCATAATTTGCACTAATAATGAAGCAACTGGGAAATAGAGAGACTTGTGCTGTCTGTCATGATGACTGGACCTAAAGCTGAAGTAAAACTTTCAAGCATCCTCGCTCTCTCTTTTTCGCTCCCTCTCCCTCTTGCTTTAGTGTCATAGGTAAGGGCATAAAAGCATTTGCAACAAAGTAACTGAGTTAACTAGCAAAAATATAATGGCATTGTCCTGGGCAAGCAGGACCTACAGACAGTTTATATATCTATCCATCTATCCAGCTGTCTATACACCTGTTCGTTTATTTGTACGCCTGTCCGTCTGTCCGTCCATCTCTACGCCTGTCTTCTACTCCTAAGACACAATGATAAACGGGGATAAACTTTCAGTTAGTCGTTTTGTACCAAATTCAATGCATGAAAATTGAAATTTTATTCAAATGTCTGTAGACGATAAACATAAAACAGCCAAAGTCTATGCCGATTTACAGATTTACATTAATTATGAGACCGAATACGAAATACATAGCTACGAAATGATATCAAAAGAAATGACCCTCAAAATGTTGCATTTCGGAAATCCAAATTAGTTGATTTCTATGCACATCATGTGGAAAACTAATAGAATTGTATAACAAGTTACTGGAAAAACTGGTAAAAAGAAATAACATTCTCTCTCTCTCTCTCTCCTCCCTTCTGCCTGATAAACTAGACGTTTTATTGCCAATTCAAATTCAAATGAAATTTGTTTTTTTTTTTTTTTTGTTTTCTTGTTAAATCTTTCTATCGATTGTGTAGATCGTTGTTATTGTCAACGTCAGCATAACATTGATAAAGTGAGCTAATGAAGCAAAATCAATGTTTTTATACCCTCTGAGGGGTATAATGGGTTTGTCAGAAGTATGTAACAGGCAGAAGGAGGCGCTTCCGACCCCATAAAGTATATATATTCTTGATCAGCATCAACAGCCGAGTCGATATAGCCATGTCCGTCTGTCCGTCTGTCCGTCCGTCCGTCTGTCCGTCTGTCCGTATGAACGAAAGGATCTCAGAGATGGTAAGAGCTACAAGTTCAAACTTGGTCAGTATCGATCACATATTTAGTCAGGCAATACAAAAATCTTTTTTTTTTTGATGCCACGCCCCATTCGCCCACAATAAGCGAAAAACCAGACATACCTCGGAAAAAATACATGATTTTTGCGAATATCTGGGTAACTATAATACCTAGGGACACCAATTTTGGCATGTTGGTTGCTATTTACAATATAAATATAATGCCATCAAAATTTATTGGATGCCACGCCCCCTTCGCCCACAATTGCGTTGAAACTTCGAATGACCCTGGCTCACTTATTTCTTAACGTATAGTTTTGTTGCTTGGTGTATAATTAGAGACAAATAATATTAAGCAATACTAAAAATTGCATCAAAATCGGACTATAATAAAAAAAGTTTTTCATACAAACTTAAATTTTTATCGCAATAGCAGTGCACTGCTTTTGTTTACGCTGCAGTGTTTACAAACAGTGCGCAAGCAGTGCTTGTGTATCTAAAACTTACTCAGTGCACTGCTTGTGTGTATAAAATTTACTCAGTGCACTGCTTGTAAGCAGTCCAAAATGAATTCATATAATTGGAAACGAAGCTCAGAGGGTATTACACGGTCGGCATGCCCGACTGACATTTTCTTTCTTGTTAACTGAGGGTTTCGACAACTGGAAGTTTGAGTCTCCAATACAGATAAGCTCTGAGCAGTTAGCTGTTAGAGATAGAGCTATTAAAATATACTTGCTTAATTATAGAGATAGGCTTGTCTATTACCAGAATGTATCTTACTTTTTAACCAGCAACTTTTTGACATATATAAATATGTTACATCTTTTTAGAATTTCAAACCCATCAGCTTACAGTTTAAGCTGGAAAACAATTTGCTTAAATCAGTGCTTAAGTCAAATTTGAACTGAATTGCTTATAAGCAACAAGTTTGGCACAGTTGATGGACTAACAGACGCGCTGTAGTTTTTAGTATTATTTTATTACTTCGAATTGTTGTGAAAATATAACATTTTCCAAACATTTCTTGGAAAATTTTCAAAATAATGTTATACTATTCAATCTATTGAGTGCTTGAAAAATTTAAGAAATTCATAATACATTCTCTATACATTTGATATACCCTCATTGATCGGTCTACAGAATATAAACAACCTAAAGCTGGCTTCCAAACAATTTCAACAACTTTTTTGGGGGATTGGCCACTGACGATGACAGACTGACAGAGAAACAGGGCAAACGGACATACGGACGTAGAGACTAACTCTGCCACACACAGCGTGTGGGAGCTGCTTGAGTTAAACTGTCTGACTTGTCTCATCTTGGGGCTGCCTGGCTGTCTGCCAGTTTCCACAGATTCATAATTTTCGACAAACAAATCGCTTTATAATCCCTTTTCAAACACACACACACTCTTACTGAAGCAAAGCAGACACTTGGCTTTATTCTAATCCTGAGCTGTCAAAAAGACATTAATGCTGCTCCAGCTTCTCTCTCACACAGCTCAGCTGAGAGCTCAAGGGCATGATTTTGAAGTTGTAGGATTGGCAACGGAGTGGGTACAGAAATTGTATGGGGGAAGGGGTAGGGGCAGGGGTAGGGGTAGCGGTAGGGGCGGGAGTAGTGGAACTGTAGTGGAAAATAGAGTCAGCGCTCTTGAGCAAGGTTTTTGGGGATGGATTCAGTCAGTGAAATGTGGGCGATCGAGTTACAAACAGTAAACTCTGCCTTTGTCTTTGTTCTCAGCCCCTTTTGATGATTGAAAAAGGATGCCAGACACAGATATATATACACTCAAAGACATATATACACTTACAGATATATACGCTCACACAGAGGGGCACTTGTTGAGCCACAGTAAAAAAAAAATTATAAGAGTAGGGAATGTTGCAGTAGGGCGAACCGACTGTTTAAGAGCTTGTAATTGAAAAACCACACTGTTTTTAAGCCCAAGAAAAGATTTTCATCTTTTTATGCATACGTCAGCTATATAATATAGTAATCAGATTTAGTCAGATCATAAAATATAACATCAACTGCACGATGTGTAAGTTTGGAGGAGATAAGTATAACCAGAAACAAACAGTTTTTTGTAGCAGGAGCTACATGCCAATTTTGGTTGCTCTAGCTCTTTTACTCTCAGAGATCTAGAGGTACATTTAGACACACGGACATTGTTCAATCTCTATTGATGCCTTTTGGGTTCGGAAAAGGTTTCTTTTGTCTATGACACAGACTTGTTCTGACAAACCCTATAGACCACAGTACCTTTTCAAAGTGCAAGGTCTAACAATATATTATTTCTCTACAAAATTTTTAATGCTCACAATCTTTTCAATATTTTTTTATGCTTTGAAAACCTTTTTCTGGTGGTAATTTCAGAGTGGAAATCTAATTTTCGACTTGCAGCTGCAGACTCGTAAAGTTGCAGCTTCTTAAAGCTTGCCACAGACTGCGGCAAGTGTCTAATGCAATTTGCTGGCGCACAAACTCAATAAAGCAAGAAGCCCGATAAAGAAGGTAGCAAAAGAGAAGAGAGAGAGAGGAGAGGAAGAGTAAGAGGTCTAGTAGCCAACAGTTGATAGATTTGCCAAAGCAGCCGCGGGCCACACACATGCAGAAGGAGTAGTTCAGGTTTGGAGGTATGCACTACCTTAGTAGAATGGTATGCTGCTCACCTTTTGCCCAGGCACTTTGCTTGCAATCATTTTTCTTGCTCAGGCAAAAACGCAAAAAAAAATATAGAAGCAAATGAAGGGAGAGCGAGTGGGGAAAGGCATACGCACAAAGGCAACGCTGCAGGCATCAAATACATATACTAAAGTCGAGTGGAGTCGTAGGTCCAGGGTCTAGATCCAGGGTTCAGGGTCCCGCATCCCTGGCCAATAGAAATCATCAGCGAAAAATAATGAAAAGCAGCAGAAAGCGCAAAATAAATACGAAAATCAATATGTAGGCGTAAGCAGCAGCATCAGCACCAGCAGAGAGTGTATCCATGAGATACAGATACAGCAAGACACTGAGCGAAAAGCATAGCTAGTTAGGAAAAACATTTGCTGGACATCTTTAAAATATAGTTAAAATATTTTCAAGTTTATTTAAATAAAGTTGGCAATAACTAAGCATACTGAGCATACATACAGTAGCTGCAGCGACACTGCGAGAAAAGTAGGATTAAACAGAAGATATGGTACTATAAACAGCCGTTAAGTTAACTGTCTGAATTCTATTAATGGAATCCTTTGAAAGAAGTCTACTGCAGCTATACTAAAGAAACTTTAAGACTGTTATACTAAAGAAACTTTAAGACACTTATACTAAAGAAACTTTAAGACTGTTCTTTTCAAAGAAGCAACCAATTTTAGTACTTTCATATTTGAGTGGCATATTTTAATTAAATCTTACCGCATTTCTCTCAGTGTACAGACTCGTAAATACATTGAATTCATTGGTACAGGAAACATAAAACGAATTAATTCCATGGTTGTTAGAAGAGGCAGCGAATCTAACCGAAAAGCAAGTGAAAACAAGACTCTTTCCCCCATCCTACCCCTCCACTACCACTCTTACCTCCTCTTTACGTACTCCTGTTCATATAACAATAACAGCTATGTGAGTGGGCGTGGCTGGCCCAGAAACATGTTTAGGGCGTCTGTGAGGCTGTGAGACACAGTGAAAAAGCTTCAAACACGACAGAAGACACAAATCTTGGCACATAAAACAATTAGCAGGGCGCATAGGTTGGGGCGTGGCAGTGTGGGCGGATTATGTGGATTAAAGATGACATGAAAGAGGCATGAAACGGGGGGTGGGGAGTGGGGGAAGTGGAAAGCCATTGGTAGGGGAAGTGCGTCTAAAACAAATGACAAAACCAACAGTTCAAATTAGTTAGTCTTATTTCGGCACACAAGACACACATTGAAAGGCCGAGAAGAGGGAGAGAGAGAGGGATAGAAGGGAGAGTGGGGAGACAATTTCCACACATTGTTGTAGGTCTGTTCTGTTCCTACGCTTCGTTTTTTTTTGTGGCAAGGCCAACTCCAAAATTTATGAATATTAAATGAGGAAAAGCCGAGCTCGCAGCAAGCTCAGCAATAACTTATAGCACATGCAAATGCCTCATATATCAAGAGGCCGTGAAGTCATACGCTAGATAGAGAAAGAGAGAGCGAAGCAGCATCATATACCCCTCTCTCTCTCTCTGTAGATATCAAGGCTAGCAAAGGATAACATAATGTCAAGCTGGGCAAACAATTTTCCAATCGCCAGCAAAACATTTTCCATGACATTAATGTTCAAATGGTCAACTACAAGCTGCTACAAACAAGAAAGAAAATGTCAGTCAGGCATGCCGACTGTGTAATACCCTCTGAGCTTCTTTTCCAATTATGAGTTCATTTTGGACTGCTTACAAGCAGTGCACTGCTTAAATTTTATACACACAAGCAGTGCACTGAGTAAGTTTTAAATACACAAGCACTGCTTGTCAACACTGCAGCGTAAACGAAAGCAGTGCACTGCTATTGCGATAAAAATATAAGTTTGTATGACAAATTTTTTTAATTATAGTCCGATTTTAATGAAATTTTCACAATCGTTTGATATTATTTGTCTGCAACTAAATGCTAAGTTACAAAACTATACGTTAGGAATTAAGTGAGCCAGCCGCTTGCAAAGTTACAAAGTTTGGTGGGCGAAGGAGGCGTGGCATCCATCAAATTTTGATGGAATTGTG
This sequence comes from Drosophila tripunctata, assembly GCA_035047385.1. Classification (NCBI taxonomy): domain Eukaryota; kingdom Metazoa; phylum Arthropoda; class Insecta; order Diptera; family Drosophilidae; genus Drosophila; species Drosophila tripunctata. The sequence continues at coordinate 44,930 of JAWNPS010000001.1, forward strand.
TTTATATTGCATCTAGCAACCTGCATACCAAAATTGGTGTCCCTAGGTGCCATAGTTACCGAGATATTCGCAAAAAACCTGTATTTTTTCCGAGGTATGTCTGGTTTGTCGCTTATTGTGGGCGAATGGGGCGTGGCATCAAAAAAAGGAAACAAACTTGTATTGACTGACTAAATATGTGGTCGATACTGACCAAGTTTGAACTTGTAGCTCTTACCATCTCTGAGATCCTTTCGTTCATACGGACATATATACTTTATGGGGTCTGTCACGCCTCCTTCTGCCTGTTACATACTTCTGACAAACCCAATATACCCCTCAGAGGGTATAAATATATATGTTAGAAAAGTCAGTGGAAAGAAGAAAGTAGAATGGGAACAGCTATAGACGATTTAAGGCCTACATCTATCTATTCTGATATATAACATATACTTATATATATTTTTGTTTTGTCAGGCAAAAAGTGATAATACCAGCTGGGTTTGTCATCGCATGTTGCCTGCTTGGCTGCCAAAACAATAGATTAACGCATGTCCTCTTCTCCCTTTGGCAGGAGAAGGGAAGTGGTTATGGGGTGGTGTGTTAGCGGAGGTCAGCAAAAATGGCCAAAAGGTCAAGCAAACGACCAACTAATAGAGAAATTGCCGAAGCGTGCCAAAACCAAAATGAAAGAGCAGCGAAAGAGAGTGAGAGTCAAAAGAATATGATATGTCTATGTATATTGTGATATATGCACAGCTTATCAAGTAATACATACAACAGATCCAAGAGGGTACTTAAGGGGTCTGTTAAGTTGGCTGCACAAACATTCGGGGGGCAAAGAAATGTAGTTGAGCAAAGGTGCAAAGATGGATTGGCAAAGATTTAGATAAAGAAATGAACATTGAAAATGTTATTAAATTGCCTAGAATAATGGAGATAGGCATATTCACGCTTGAGACGAATGTGGATTATAAAAATAAACAGAAATATGAAACATAAATATTGAAGGTGTACAAATAATAAATTGACTACAATTAAAGATATAGGTCTAGAACTGTAAATAGCGGTTCACGCTAGGGACGAAAGCGGAAAACAAAAATTAAAAAATATAAAAAAAGCGCATATTTTTTGGTATAAAGATATATTGTAAAATTTATATAAAACTTAATGAAAGGAACAACATTTTTGGCTAACGCCAGGGACGAAGGTAAATACCAAGGCTTGTATACAGTATAGAGCAAATAGATTTTATAGGAATACATTTCTAATGTTAGTGAACATTGGAGACGACGGCAGAGTCTAAATTTCGTACAACAGAACAAAAACGCTAGGGACGAAAGTAAAAAAGAACAATAAAGCAGTCTCAGCACATAGTTTACGCTAAGGACGAAATATATAAGCATAGAAAATAATAATCTATATTAAAATACACTCTAGTGACGAAAGCAGTATACAATACAGTATAGTCTACATACAGTATAGTATATAATAGAATACAAATGGTTTTATTAACTGAAATACAAAATCCACGTTCGATAAATAACATAAATAACTTCTAGTCTATAAGTAAGAGGAAGGCAAAACAACAATTTACAACTTGGATTACATTTATGTAGGAATGATAGTTTGTAGCCCTTAGAATATTATGATAGTTTGTAGCCCTAAGAATTTATTGATAATTTGTAGCCATAAGATTATATATCGAGTATATCGAGTGTATCGAGTATATCGAAATAAGACAGAGCAAGAGAGTTGAATCGACAGTAGAATGTGAGTCGTGAAAAAGCGAAGTTGTGTGCGCTCGCCTGCTTAAAATATATTAAGAGAAAACGTTAAATATACAACGAAAGAATTAAAATGTGAAATGAAGAAACTTAATCATTAACCTAAACATATAATTTAAATAAACTTTTATATTAAATCTACGTGCGTGCGTTTTGATAAATGATCTTCACGGAACACATGCTACAACTTGGGGGCTCAACCGGGATGTTTTTCTTGTGAAATTACGCTATACACCAGCAGCAGAAAGCTTATTTGGCGTGCAGTGTCATTTTACATTTGTGCAGCAAAAGCAGTTCATGTACATGCGTGCAAATTCAATCATCAAATTGTCTTTTGCACATAAGCATGCCAGCGTGCAAGCGGCACAAAGCTACAACCCAGCAGACGAAAAACGGCATCATCCGTTAAGCAAGCGACAAAACGGCACCATCCGTTAAGCAAGCATCGTCAGGCGATCAGTGCGTAAGAGCAGTACAACCAGTGTGAGGCAGCAGCAGAAGAAAGAAGAGCACCGTGTACAGTGGCAGAAGGAAGAACAAGCGAGCGACATAACAAAGACGACAAAAGTGAGTGGCGCAGCATACACGATAAAACGACGAGCGCATCAAAGACTAGAAAGAAGACCTTGACAAAAAAGACAAAGCAGAGAGACACGGCGCTGGCAGAAAAGCAGAGACAGTCAGAGTTTGCAGAGGATCGACGATTACAGAGAAGCGGCGATCAGAGTTAACAGAGTCAGCGGTGCTTACAGAGAAGCATTACAGAGACAGTCAGAGTTTGCAGAGGAACGACGATTACAGAGAAGCGGCGATCAGAGTTAACAGAGTCAGCGGTGCTTACAGAGAAGCATTACAGAGACAGTCAGAGTTTGCAGAGGTACGACGATTACAGAGAAGCGGCGAACAGAGTTAGCAGAGCGCTTACAGAAAAGCGTTATCAGAGGCTGTCAGTACTAACAGCGACACCGACGCTAACAGAGAGCGTTAACAGAGGCGCTTACAGAGAAGTGCTATTGGCAGCAAAGACGTTTACAGAGAAGTGTTGCAACAGGCTGTCAGAGCTTGCAGAGACATAACACTTACAGAGAAGTGTTATCGGAAGTTGGCAAGATCGACGAACAAAGACGTTACAGAGAAGCGTTAAAAAAAGCGCTAACAGAAGGTATCGAGTGAGTTAAGCAGCGGTATAAAATAATATTGTTCGGATAATTATTTTTAAGAGAATCATTGTAATCAATTTTATTAACACTAAGATAAGATTTTTACTTTAAGATGCAACATGATGAAATCACACAACTGAAAGTAGCAGAGCTAAAAGCAAAGTTGCCAGAATTGGGTTTATCGACGAGTGGCATCAAACCTCATTTACCAGAAAGGTTATTAAATTACTTCAGCTATACGACAGGAATTAATAACGACAGTTCAATATACGAAGACACGAGAACAGAAGAAATAGACGAAGACAACTCAGAGGAAGCTAATTCAGATTCACAACAAATCATGGCGAATCCTAGCAACACCCCGACGTTTACTTTAAAAGACATTAAAGACTCCTTGACTACATTTGACGGCAGCAGCAGTGCAGATATTGACGATTGGTTAAGAGAATTTGAAAGCAATGCAGTTACAGTAAATTGGAATGATTTACAAAAATTTATTTACAGCAGGCAGTTGCTAAAGGGAGCTGCGAAATTGTTTATAAATAGTCAAGACGGTTTAAATGATTGGGAATCATTAAAACAGGGACTTAAAGATGAATTTTGCGTCAAGCTTTCATCGAAACAGGTTCATGAACTGCTTGAGAATAGAAAGAAAAAATCAAATGAAAGTTATATTGAGTACTACTACACAATGGTAGGTCTCGCAAACAGAAGCAAAATTGATGATGAGATTGTTATCGATTATATTATCGAAGGCATCCCAGATTCAAAATTGAATAAAAATATTTTGTATCAAGCGATAAATTTGCGAGACTTACGCGAAAAGCTGAAAGTTTATGAAAAGATAGCTTTGCCAAAAGATTCAAAAGCGAAAGTGAAGTCAGAAGAAACAGATAACAAAAAAGATGATAACAAGAAGGGCAAGGGCGACATACACTGTTTTAAATGCGGAGGGAAAAACCATATGGCTAGAAATTGAAACCAAAATATTAAATGTTTTAAATGCAATGGATTCGGTCATAAAGCAAATCAATGCGAGGTAAAAGGTGGTCAAGTAGAGGTTAAAAAGGAAGCCTCTAATTTGCAGCAGTTGTCACAAAACACTTTGAATAGGGCATTCAAGAATGTAAAGATAGGCGAATGTGTCATATCAGCTTTATTCGATACAGGTAGTGACATATGCACAAATAGCAACAGAGTTTACAAAAATTTAAATCTTACCCCACTGACGCAAGATTTTAAAGTGATAATTGGAATTGGTGGAAAGCAGATCAAGACACTGGGTTCTTTTAAAATAAACACTGAGTTGGACTTCATTCCAATGGAAATGTGTTTTCACGTAGTTTGTGAAGAAGATACCTTGTTTGATGGAATTATAGGAAACGATGTCCTTGATTTCTTAAATGTGACTCTAAGTTCTAGTGGCGTTACTTTTCATGCCATGAAAGAAGGTAAAAATGTACATTCTAAAACAAAAATTCAAGAACTGCAGGAAAATTTCAGTCAACTATTGACTACGAATATCGAAGAAGAAACAGAGCTGGACATACAGCATCTCGATGAGGATTTAAAACTTGCATTTCAGAAAGCACTGAAATCCTATAAGTGGGTGAAGCCAGAGAGTAGCCCAGTGGAGATGAAAATTATTCTGATGGATGAAGCACCGATTTACCAAAGACCAAGACGACTACCACTAGCAGAACAAGATATAGTTGACAAACAGGTGCAAGATTGGCTTCAAGAGGGTATAATTCGCCCGAGCGTTTCAGAGTTCGCTTCTCCAATCGTGCTTGTGTCAAAGAAAGACGGTAGTAAAAGACTTTGTTGCGACTATCGCAAGTTAAATGAGAAAATTATACGAGATAATTTTCCAATGGCCACGATAGATGATGTTTTGCATAGACTTCAAGGAGCGAACGTATTCACAACGTTGGATTTACGGAATGGATTCTTTCACGTCCCAGTAAGTGAAGAATCTAGAAAGTACACATCTTTCGTTACACAGAAAGGGCAGTACAAATTTTGTTTTGTCCCGTTTGGAATCTCGAATTCCCCAGCAGTCTTCATGAGATATATATTCGCAGTGTTAAGACAACTCATTGAAAAGGGTACACTGATATTATATATGGACGATATCATTATACCGTCAAAAGACGAATCAGAGGGCATAGACAAGCTAAAAGAAGTCATTAATTTAGCTGGAATCTCAGGACTAAAAATAAAGTGGGAGAAATGCCAATTTTTGAAGAGAGAGGTAAATTTTCTAGGTTACGTAATAAAAAATGGAACGATTACACCATCAAAAGAAAAGACCTCAGCAGTCGACAATTTTCCTGTTCCGCGTAACAAAAAAGCCGTGCAGCGTTATTTGGGATTGTGTTCCTACTTTCGAAAATTCATAAAAGATTTTGGCTTGATAGCTAGACCTTTGACGAATCTTTTAAAAGCGAATGCAATTTTCAAAATGGGAGAAGAGGAATTAGCATCGTTTTATGAACTTAAATCGCGATTGTCTAGTTCACCAATCCTTCGACTCTTTGATGAAAAGAGCAGAACAGAAATTCATTGCGATGCGAGCATGTACGGATATGGTTCAGTGCTAATGCAGAAAGATTCTGTCGACCAATCCTACCACCCAGTTGAATACATGAGTCGCAAAACAACGGCAGCTGAAGAAAAGTATTCGTCATATGAACTGGAAGTTCTTTCAATCGTTCAAGCTTTAAAGAAGTGAAGAGTTTATTTACTTGGAAAGAAATTCAAAATAGTGACAGATTGCAATGCGTTTGCTATGCCAATTAAAAAGAAAGACGTACCGACCAGAGTAGCAAGATGGGCTATATTCCTTCAAGACTTTGAATACGAAATCGAACACAGATCAGGAACAAAGATGAGACACGTTGACGCGTTAATGTTTATTAATACAAGACTCATTAAAATATCGCATCAAAAAGGCACATCGAGAAGACGAGTGGGTGAATGCTATTTGCAAAGCATTGGAATCAGGAGCATACAAGGATTTTTATATGAGGCAAGACATCTTGTATAAAGACCCAATTCGAGAGCTAATAGTTATTCCTCAAGAAATGGAAGGAGAAGTTATTAGAATGTCCCACCGTCAAGGACATTTTGGTACTAAGAAAACAACTGAATTAGTAGAGAAGCAATTTTATATACCGGATTTGACAAAGAAAGCAGGAACAATCATAAAATCATGTGTTGAATGCATTGTTAGTGACCAAAAGTATGGCAAGAAAGAAGGATTCCTTAATCCAATTGATAAATCAGATGAACCTTTAAAGACGTTCCATCTTGACCACATTGGCCCAATGGAGATTACGAAGAAGCAATACAATCTCATTTTGGTGATTGTAGATGCATTCTCAAAATTTGTTTGGCTATACCCTACAAAAGGTACAGGTGCAGAAGAAGTTATTGATAGGCTCAAAAAACAGTCAGCAATTTTCGGAAATCCAATTCGAATGATAACTGACCGCGGGACAGCTTTTACATCGAATTTATTCAAAGAGTATTGTGAATCCGAGAGTATTCAACATTTACTAATAGCCACATTATGTGCTGAAAATCCGCAGGTATGGTACAAAAATGTTAACAGAGTCCAACAATTTATAAATGCGATATTAACAGGAATGGACATAAGACTTAAACATGACAGTGAATTAAAGATGTTATTAGAGGACGAAGCACTTATTGAGCTACAGAACGACAAAGACGAAATACGTATACAAGCTAAAAATAATATTGCAAAGATACAAGAAGAAAATCGTCAGACTTACAATAAGACAAGGAAACCAGAAAATGAATATGAAGTAGATGATCTAGTTGCGATAAAACGTACACAATTTGGAGCAGGACTTAAATTAAAAAACAATTTTTTGGGTCCATATAAGATAACTCGTAAGCTTAGACACGGACGATATATGGTAGAAAAGGTAGGCGATGATGAAGGACCAAATAAAACAAACACTGTAGCCGAGTTTATGAAACACTGGAGTTCTTCATTCGAGTCGAATGACCTGTCGGATGGCCGAATGTAGGAATGATAGTTTGTAGCCCTTAGAATATTATGATAGTTTGTAGCCCTAAGAATTTATTGATAATTTGTAGCCATAAGATTATATATCGAGTGTATCGAGTATATCGAAATAAGACAGAGCAAGAGAGTTGAATCGACAGTAGAATGTGAGTCGTGAAAAAGCGAAGTTGTGTGCGCTCGCCTGCTTAAAATATATTAAGAGAAAACGTTAAATGTACAACGAAAGAATTAAAATGTGAAATGAAGAAACTTAATCATTAACCTAAACATATAATTTAAATAAACTTTTATATTAAATCTACGTGCGTGCGTTTTGATAAATGATCTTCACGGAACACATGCTACATTTATTTGATTAAGTCAAGTATATTTCCAACTTACATAACTATTAATACATGAATAAAAGTCCAAGTAAATTAGCTTACTTAACAAGGGTCAACAGTTAAACATAAATGTCACAGAATGTCACAGTATCAACTGTGAATAGAAAGAGAGACAGGAAGACTGAGACAGAGAGAGAGAGCTTCAATTAAATTATAAGCAAATAAATTTATATATACTTGTATACATATATATTAAGAGCCAGTTTGAGCAATGCTTTTTAAGCTCGTTAAACAAGCAAAAGCCAACTAAATAAACCCGAAAGCAGTTAACAATATTGGCCAGGAAAACGTCAACAACAAGAACAAGACAACAACAGCAACAACAACAACAGCAGCAAAGAGACTAGAGACTAGGCAGCAACTGAGGAAAATTGCCATCAACTTTAATTGAGTTGAAGGAAAATGGCAGGCAATACAAACGGTACAAATATATACCGACAGACAGACAGACAGACGGACGGACAGACAAACAGATGTACAGACAGTCAGAGAGAGAGGACGAGATATAGACAAAGAGAGACAGCAACAACTGGGATTGAGCTAAAGCGGAAGGAATTTTAGCAAATTAGATTGTTTTCCACTTGAGTTCGTTTTAACGCTTTGGAGTCGCAAACAGAATTCCACTTTAGAAATGGAACTGGAACTGGAACTGGAGTTGGAGTTAGTAGATTGGCTTTAGCTTCTACCGAGAGTTTACTTTTCTGTTATCTACGGTATACTTAGTATATACACCTTCTGGAGTACTATGCCTCTTTCCCTTCGATACTTTTTGGGCACAATCATCACTCACTCGCCGGAAAATTGATGATATTAATCGCACGTAACTGCAAAAGGCAGGAGTAGCAGTAGTAGGGTGCCATCTAGTGTCATCTACAGTGGGGGTATCAGTTTGTGGCCAGCGGATTACACTGCTGATGCCCGGCAGCTGTTTGTAGAGAGTTTTCCGAAAAAAAAACAAAAGCAGCACCTTGCATCATTTAAAGTGGTCACCAAATGACATTGTCAGCTCAGTGAAGCGCTGATTGAACTCAGAGAGGGGCGGAAACACAGCACCTGCTATATATATAGAAATGTGGGCGGGAGGCACAACTAATACCATAAGTCTTACGTTTCCTAGAAAACCATACAGAATGTAGCTCTTTCCGTATGTTCTTTTGTTCAAACCTGGGGATCTCTGAGATGGTAAGAATTAGAGTTACTAAATTTGGTGAGCTGATCTCTCAGATTACTAGGTAACTTGGGCATATATTAGTCCTTTGAAACTAAGCACTTTTCATAAGAAACAGTTAACAAAATATTGTAAAGCTTATTCGAGCATGCAGTTCAGTATGAAAACTCTTTAAATTTAACACGTTTCCATATAAAAGCAATACGATGTAATCCTTAAAATTTTCTTAAAATTTGTTCATAAATGATATACTTATCCAAAGGTCTGCATGTGAGTGAGCAGATAGCCATAACAATCAGCTTAAAAGACAGTAGCAAGCGCTCTATCTCTGTCAATCTCTAAATCTACACATTTCTCTCTTTCACACACCTCTATAAAAACACACACACTGGGTATATAGCAGTCGTGTGAACTCTTCAACATTCGACTTGCTTACATCTATTTTTTTTATCACAGCGACAAAAAATGATGCGAATTTATCTCTATTACAGTTAGCTGCCGTTGTTGTGCCAAGCCCACACTTGGGCGACTAACGCGCCCATCATTTGTATTGTTGACATGCGAAGGCGCGGGCGAGCAGCAAAGGGGGCGTGGCATGTGATACACCCCAACTCCCCTTGATACGAATTCGAGTCGAGTCGAGTCGACAGCTCAACGGCTGAGGCTAAAAGCGAGGCGCACTTTTTTTTTTGTGCATTTTCTCTGGTATTTCTCATCCAGTTCTACGCTCGCACGCTGGCTGGCTAAAATGATTGATGGCCAGGCCAATGCTCTACTTTAAAATAAGCAAAAAATAAGAGGAGAATAGAATATATAGGAAAACGCGTTAAAATAACGACGCAAATTGCAAAGCAAGCAAAGTAATGGAAATGGCAGTTATTCAACATTGCCAAAAGATAAGTCAAGCTTTTGTGCTGATGATGATGGCTAATTAGTTGAACAGTTGCCCCTGATACAACCGCCAGCGACCCCTTTCCCTTTCACTACTACGCCCCTTTAAAGAAAATATACAAAAAAAAAACTATTAGTAGAAAATGCTGCACAGTTGATAGAACTCAGCTGTTAGTGACCCTGTACTAAATTTGTTACCTAGAATGATTAGTATACACAAAAATTCTAAAAACTATTGAAGTTCCGGATGAAAAAGTGCCTGACTTAGCTGCACTTAGTACACAGCACACTGTAGCTGACTGTTTGGAAAAATATAAGCCAAGAAATTTACTTACTGCATGAAAGTCCCATTGGGATAAGATAAACAGAAGTTCATAGTGTATGAAAAATCTTAAGGAAATGAAGAAAATTAAGTGAAAGTTATAATTCTAGTTCTAGTTCTAGTTCTAGTTCCAGCTCTAGTTCTAGTTCTAGGCACAAACTAATATTAGTTACAGTTTCAACTTATTGGGCGTTTTAGGTGTTTTAGTTTTAGGTATTTTAGTTTTAGTTGCCTATCAAACATTCTTTTCCTTTTACGCTCCATACACTTTACACAAACTATACACACCCTCTGTACGTTTACAACTACATGGTCTAAATATCTTCATTTCTGTGTAATAGTGGCGCAGTTACACGGCCTGTCTCATGGTTAACACGACACAGTCCCATTGTTGAGTGAAAATTGCTGCCCATTAAATGGCAAATAATCTCGTAAATTTTTGAACAGAAAATTCCGCTCGATTTCTGGTTTTTTGAACTCTTTTTATTTTTCAACCCGTCTGTTAGTCTGTCCGTCTGTCTCTCTGTCCGTTTTCAACCGCAATTTAATTGCTCTAATAAAAGTCAAACAATTTTTAATGCTAACGTGCACACATTTGGGCCGCAATCTACATTAATCAGCATTGATACAACACAAAAACCAACAAAACTGACCAACAATATTCACATATATATACATATATATATATATAGAAATATATATAAAGTGTATTATATATAAATAGTTGGATGCATATCTCTTTAATTACAAACTGTCTGTTTGTGGTTTTTTTGGTGTTTGTAAAGCGGCAGACACTAAGAGAGACTTTAACTTTAACATATTAAAGCGTTTGAAAGGTATGAAAATATATGCTAAAAATGCTATATAGTAGCTTTTGGAACTTTGATTAGGTAGCGAACGTTTAATATGAGTTAATTAATAAGTTACTATATAATACTTTGTAGTACTAGATTATGACTAATAACTCTTTGTGTATTTAACAAGTTTTATATTCCCTTACTAAAAGTTTCTTAAATTTTTTGTGGTATACAAAATTGTAGTATGCCCAACTTTAGCTGTAGTATTGGAATAATGTTAACTAGCTACTAACAATTTCAGCAGCTTTATTAAATATTCTGAAAATTTCATGCGAATTGCAAGTCTTGTTTTCAGCCCAATAACAGATGTAGAAATAGAGTTATATAGCTGTTAACTGTCTAACTATTGCACAAAATTCTTAAATTTCTTCAGAGCTTAAGCTTTCTTTTTAGCTATAATGGAGTAACAAAGCTGGAAATTAACCGATTATTCTGAATATTTCATGCGAATAGGAATATTCTTTGCAGCCCAGTAGCTGATGTAATAATAGAGTTATGTAGCTGATAACTGGCAAACTACTGCAAAAGTTGCTTTAGCAAATATTCAGAAAATTTGATGAGAACTGGAGGAGTCCCTCACTTCATTTCTATTACAAATGTTCCCTGCTATGTTCCCATAACACTCTCAATAATGTAGTTATAAGGCTAAAAACTAGCAAACCAACTATGTGTGAAGCCAAACTTAAAATTCCAAAAATTTCAAAAGCATTGTTTAACAATTAAAGCAGCAAACACAGAACTTTAGCTCACTGTTCGGTATTCAGTGCTAAAACTACTTTGCTGTGGTTTTTGTACGCTTTCCTTTTAGCAATTTGCGCATTTTTTTGATAGGTTTCCACTTCATTTTGGGCAACCACACAGCAGTTGGGTAACCCAAATCTAATTGCCAAATATATGTATGTATGCAAAGCGTATTACATTTCTTGAGCTCATCTCTACCTGTTTAGGTTTAGGGTCTTGCACCTGTCTGAAATTAAATGCAAAGTCTAACACCTAACCACAGTCCAAGTGTGTGTATGCGTGTGTTTCTATTTGTTTTAATTTTAAACAAGCATTTTGGGGGCACAAAACACAAGCCGCAAAATCGCAAAAGTCGCAAAGTTGCAACCCATGCCACACGGACATAGGATATATAGGCAATAGAATATAGAGGGTTCGAAACGCCCCCCACAAAAAAAACTCACATACTCACGCCTTTGGCAAATGATGCGTGAAATTCAATACAGTAGCAAAGGCTGGGGGGAAGGGCAAGGGAAGGAATAGGAATAGAGGTCTGTCTTAAGTTGAAGTTTGGGGTTTTTGGTTTTTTGGTCTTTGGTTTAGCTATTCCGTTTAGTGTAAACAGAAAACCACAGAAGGCATTAAGCGACTTGCTGCCAGGATCAAATATTTGTCTCTACTGTGCGTGAGTGTGTGATGGAATGAACTCAAGGATAAGCACACACATAATACACACTCTGGTACAAAAGACAAGTGGCAGCTAAGGAAATGGGCGGGGTCTATAAGGGGGGGACCTGACTACGTGTTTCTTGAGTTTGCCTGTTTGTTTTTCGCCTTTCACGTTCTGATGTGTGAAAAGGCATCAAATGGCGTTAAAAATGTTTAAGTACATACCCACACACACACAGGTACACACACACGTACACACACACGTACACACACACACGCACACACACACAATTGGCACAGTCTTCAAGTTGGCAAACTTGGGTCTGTCTTTGTTTTTAGACCCAGCATCAAGTGCTTATTAGACTTGTCTAATTAACATTGGAGCTTAACTGTTTATACACAACAGTTTTCTATTATATTTAGCTGCTTTTCTACAAATTTCATAAGAATCGCTTTATAAACTGGATAGTTATATCAGCTAGAATTTAGATTGATGAACAAGGTGTAGCTAAAAACACATTTTTTTACATTTTTCCAGTAAATTGTGCTACGTTAATTTTAAGAATTTATATTCTTAAGCCTTTTTAAAATAATATTTTAATCAAAAATTTAATTATACTATTTTACAATTTTGTATTAAATCAAATAAATTATGTTTAATTAGTTTTAGCTAAATTATTTTTTATTATTTAATTTAATTGTAGACTTTTTAGACAGTTGTTAGTAGTTTGCTCTGTACTATAACATTAATTTTATGCACTTTTTTCTTGAGTTTATGTTAATTTTCCTATAACTTTGTCTCTTTGTGCACAGGGTCTTTTGCAGTCGGTTAGCTGCTAGTGATATCTATGCAGCCCAGTTGAATTTAGCTGCATTTTCGGCTTCTCTCGGCGATTCTGACGTTCTTCCTGCCACATACAAATGTAAGTATTGTGTATACTAAATGCCATTGATTGTCGCCAGCCGTTTTGTATGACAAGTTGGCGGTGTAGTTGTCTGTTGTTGTTGCTGTTGTTGCTGTTGTTGCTGTTGCTGTTGCTGTTGCTGTTGCCTGTTGTTGTATGACTTCTGCGCTTGCCACGCCTGTTTTTGCGCTGCCTGCCACTCACCTGCCACAGTGAATGTCGCCCGCATGTCACATAAACCGCAGTAACAGCAACAGCAGCAACAACACCAAGAACAACAACAACAGCAACCCATCCCCTATACCCTTGACTGTCTCTCACTGCTTCTCTCGCCGACCCCATTTGCTCAAGTGAAGTGTGAAGCGGAAACCAAACAAAAGCCGCCTAAGACAAACTGCAGGTAGAGAAGCTGAGAGAGTGCAAAGCCGCAGCAGCAGCAGCTACTCCACCAAAACTTCTTTCCCACTACATAAGCAAATTTTAATATGCATATATATATATATACATACATATATATAGTGACATTCCGCAGTGCTGCTGTTTACACTTCTTCTTCTGCTGGCGATTCTCCACTTTTCTCACTTGTTTCTTAACCAACAGCACTTTGCATTGCCATAAAATAAAAGCGAAAAACACAAGAAACGAAAAAAAAATCTCAGCTCTACTCAATGCTGCAAATAAGTTTGGTCTTTTGTCCGGCATTACCTATACCTTTTTCACACCTACAAATTTTTTTCCCGATACCCCCTTCTCTCCAAGTCTTTGTACGCTCCAGAAAAACTGTCCCAAAACATTTTTGTTCTTGTCGGCCTTTTTTTTATTTGAGTTGCTTACTTAACAACTTGTCGCCTTGTCTTTTATAGTAAACACCCCTAAGACACCCCCTACAGCAAACTCTTGACTACTTCCCTTCCCCCCCATGTTAGAGCACAAATTTGTTGCCATGTCCTTGTGGACAATGCCATAAAAAACTTGACACGGGGCGGCAAAAACTCCCTCGCTTTTTTTTTCTTTTGTTCGCTTTTTTCTGGCCTTTTTATCCCCCTGAGGGGTATAATGGGTTTGTCAGAAGTATGTAACAGGCAGAAGGAGGCGCTTCTGACCCCATAAAGTATATATATTCTTGATCAGCATCAACAGCCGAGTCGATATAGCCATGTCCGTCCGTCCGTCTGTCCGTCTGTCCGTCTGTCCGTATGAACGAAAGGATCTCAGAGATGGTAAGAGCTACAAGCTCAAACTTGGTCAGTATCGATCACATATTTAGTCAGGCAATACAAAAATCTTTTTTTTTTTGATGCCACGCCCCATTCGCCCACAATAAGCGAAAAACCAGACATACCTCGGAAAAAATACATGATTTTTGCGAATATCTGGGTAACTATAATACCTAGGGACACCAATTTTGGCATGTAGGTTGCTATTTACAATATAAATATAATGCCATCAAAATTTATTGGATGCCACGCCCCCTTCGCCCACAATTGCGTTGAAACTTCGAATGACCCTGGCTCACTTATTTCTTAACGTATAGTTTTGTTGCTTGGTGTATAATTAGAGACAAATAATATTAAGCAATACTGAAAATTGCATCAAAATCGGACTATAATTAAAAAAGTTTTTCATACAAACTTAAATTTTTATCGCAATAGCAGTGCACTGCTTTTGTTTACGCTGCAGTGTTTACAAACAGTGCGCAAGCAGTGCTTGTGTATCTAAAACTTACTCAGTGCACTGCTTGTGTGTATAAAATTTACTCAGTGCACTGCTTGTAAGCAGTCCAAAATGAATTCATATAATTGGAAACGAAGCTCAGAGGGTATTACACGGTCGGCATGCCCGACTGACATTTTCTTTCTTGTTTGTTTTTGCATAACTCGCAACAAATTTCTTTTTTGACACGCGCTGTTGTACGCTGTTGTTTACCGAATACCTTGCAAAATGTTTTTAAGGTATACATTTTGCTGTTAGCTAACAAAAGTCGAGAGAGAACAGAAAATAAATAGCTAATATTGACAAGGAAAATATTTCGAAACATAAATATACATAAAAATATATATTAAAAGGTGGAATTATTAACTGACAAAACGAATGAAACGTTAGCAAGAGAAATTGTCAACAAAAAAGCAGACAGAATTAATGGAAAACAGATACAAGAAAAGAAGGAACAAATTTGTGCTTCGTTGTTTGTAAATCGAACTTGATGAAAATTTCAGGATCTTTTAATAATAATAATTTTAATAAAATATAAGGTAATATACACATTTCATTTCATAATAAAACTAAATTACGAATAGGAAAAGTTGAAATCAACAAGTTGTAAAACTTTTTAACTCACTAAGAATGCTGCAGAAATTCAAATAAATTAGTTAAAGACTAAAATATTAACTGCTTAAATTGAAAAATATTTTTTCTATAGTAACAAAAAAACAACTTAACTTTGCTGAAGCGTGTTAAAAGTAACAATGACAATAGTTTCTCTATAGAAATATTTGTGTGTAGTATGTAGTATTGTAAATGAGCAGTGTGAAGAAAAGCTATGTGCCACAAATGGACAAGAATGGAAAATGGAAAATGAAATGGAAAACTTTTCTTTTGTGGCAACAACAACAACTATAGCAAAAATGGAAACTAAATTCAATAAAATAACGTTTTCGGTTCAGGAAAAACTTACAACTACAAAAACTTTTCCCAAAAAAAAAACCTTCAAGACGGCATTAAACTTGCCGGATTTAACCACAAAAATTATTGTCAAGCAAGAAGACGAAGGAAGGAGCAAAGGAGAGTTACGGCTGGTAGTGTAGGGCTGCCACCATTTGTACTTAAAACAGATCTATTGCAGTTGTTCTTAATGCTTTCTTTTGTTTTCTTGTTTAGCTGGAAAAATGCAACTCCTAAACTTGTAGAGCAGTTTGGGTTGGTAAAACTACAATGTAAGATGGCACATACTATTTGCCAGATAGTAGAAGAACAAACATTGCGACTGTACTTGCAGCAAACTATGGCAGGGAAGTAGTTTTAAGAGGGCTACAAGCTTAAGACTATATCACTGTGGACGGCCGTTCACTTTAGGGACGAAAGCTGAGTCCAAAAACTTTTAATTTATATGAAACATGCTTTCTAAACATAAAATTTTATGAAATGTGAAGCAATAGAAGTTTTTTTAGTACTTTAAATGCTTAGGAATACAGTTAGCCAATGATTGATCTACGCGCAGACCACACCATAAGACCTATGAACTTGAAATTAGCATAAATTGCAGTACTACCGTACTTTAAGTGCTGAGAGATTTACGTGACTAAAACCTGATCAACACACAAACCATACCATATGACCTACGAATTTGAAATTTGCAAAACATACTTAGGTTATATTAGGTTAGTAGTAGGCTTATAGTTTGATACACTAACTAACTCGAGACGTGAGCCGTCATGTTGGGTTCCAAAGAGAGTGATGTCGAGACTTTTCCTTACAATACTGTACTGAAAGAAAGGAATAGAAAAGAGTTTCCTCAGCAAGAGTTTCCTTGGCAAACTAACCCCTTTTTGGTTAGACGCCACTGTAAGCAACGCACAACTAACTATTATCACAAGATAAATGCCAGTTCAACCCGCTCCGTTTATGATGCAGCCCCCAAACACCCCAACACCCTAAAACACCAACACTGCCGCCACCTTTTACCCGACATAACTAAGGTTTATCCTGGAACAGCCAAAGGATCTCAATGCTACTCACTGCTCCTCGTTGCAGCTGTGCAAGCGAACAAAACTGTTAAGCCTCCAGGATAAGGCGATGTAGAACAAATACAAAAAATGAGAAAAAACGAAGGATGATAAAGTCTTGCAACCTGCATGATGCCGCTGCTGCTGCCAACACTGCTGCTTGCCACGCGTTGATTGTGGCATCTGCTTGCTGCTACCGCATGTAGCCTGGATAGTGGATTGTGTAGCACACACAACGAAGCAGAAGCCAAAGCCAAAGAGATGCCGTAACGCCGTCTTGGAATTTTAATAGAGCAAATTTCAAACGCAAAAATGCGAAGCGGCAGCTTGTACTTATTTTTCTCTTTTTCGCCAGCAATAAAACTTCCAAATGAAGTTTAGAAAACTTCTTAGGCGTTTTCTTCCCTCAAGTACAGTTCAACTTGAAGCTGTTAGCGGCGCTGTATGCCGTTAAAATTCAGCACATTACATAAAATGCTCAGTGCAAAATGCTAAATGGCCCCCAAGGACCTCTAAAAAAGGACGTCGAGTTTGGCCAGCTTTTTGCAAATTTACGATTATGATTATTACAAGTCAACGTTTTTTTTTCTCCTCTTCCACTTTCTGCTACTTTTACTTCTTCTTCTGCTTCTGCTTGTACTTGCTGTTTGCGAGGGTTGCTCGAGAATGTCAGCGTGTGTGTGTGTGTGTGCGTGGGTGGTTTTGCCATTTGGACAGCTGCTCCAAAGCCAAAAGAAGTGCAAAGAATGCGTCAAAGTATTTTAGCTCTTTTGTGGCAGTCAGTATGGAATGGGTAAGGCATGAGTTCAGGGGCGAAAAGCTGGACCAACAAAATGTGCGAGTAAACTTTTGTCGTGCCAAAAGTTATTACAACTTTAGGCGGTGCAAAACAGTTCCTAGTGCCATTGACCTTCCAAACCCCAACCACTACCTTCCCCCCCTTGCCGTCTCACCAGAAGTAGCCCCCTGGAAAATCCGCAAAATTCCATAGGGCATAATAAACGTAAGATAAAAGTCAAAAAGGGACAAAAATTATATAATAAACAGTACACCAAGTGAAATTATTGTATTTTGTTGCATGGGGCAAATCCAGAGGGGAGGGGGAGGGAGAGAGTTAAAGGAAGGGTGGGTAGATCGGTGGAAAATAGGGGGAATCTGCTCTTCAATTTGATGTAACTAATATAAAATTTTGATGAGCAGCAGCAGTTGGCGCCTGCAAATGTTGTCTACAACTTTGTGTACAGGTTGATTTTAATAACCTTGAGATAGGAACAGGTAAGTGAAGAGAGAGAGAAAGAGAGGGGTAGAGTGGATGCAGGAATAAGAGAGAAAGATGTGACTGAGCATAAAGTAACGTGTAGAAGAGGAGCAATGGGAGTTATAGGGGGGCAATAGGTGAGATATATGGACTAAGATGGGAAAATAAACGATAGGAGCTATAGGAGTTATGGAAAGAAAAGGAGATATAGGTGGAATAAGATTAATTGGAGCAACAGAACTTTTGGAAAGATAGCAATAAGAACTTTCGCATCAATAGGAAAAAAGGAAGCAATTGAAAGTAAAGGAGTAAATGGAACACAAGAAGCTATTGAAGCAATAGGACCAATAGAATGAACCTTTGATAAGAACTATAGATTCAATTGGCATAAATAGAGCAATTTAAGGTAAAGGAGCCATAGCGCCAATAGAAGGAACAGACCTTTTGGAAAGACATCAAAAAGGGAATTATAAAAGCAACAGAAGGTAAAGGAGCAATGGAGTTGTAGTTGGATATGAGCAAAAGGATCAAAAGCAGCAATAGGATCATATGGTGATATATGTAAGTGGAAGATGAGGAATAGGTGAAAAATAATCTAAGGCACTTTTGAATAAAAGCCTGACAGAGAGAGCAATAGAAATAAAGGAAGCGAAAAAAGTTATATATTGGAGTAATAGTCAAATTCACTTATTGCTCCGATATAAGAAAAGGGAGCAATAGAAGAAAAAGGAAGCTGCAGTTGCAATTGGTACTTTATTTGCTATAATAGCAAAAGATGTAATAGGAATACTGTATGGTTAGAAGCTGTAGGAGTTATTGCAATATATAAATTTAACAGATATGTCAGAAAAATGTTTTAAAGTGCCTAGGAATGACACTGATCTATAATGTAAATGTAAAGCAAATGGTAAAACCCTATTTAAATATTGCAGGACTTTACAACGCCTTCATGAAAGTTTAAGTTTCACATAGCAACATTTTACTACCGAAATGAAAAAGTGCTTTAGTTACTCTGTTTTTAGTGAAATTTAATGCAAGCACTTGCCACACCGCTTACTACTATTTACCACAGGGTATCCGCACAACTGTCATAAAATAAAGTTTGTTAATTTGGTGGGGAAAAAATTTTGTTATGCGAAACATTTTACATTTTTGATAACGCGCAGGTAGTAGATACTCAAATATAAAAAAGTTTAGCTCTGCTACACTGTGCCCAGTTTCCAGGGCTGGGCTTTAGACACACCTACACACACACACTCGCACTACAATAAGTGAGCTATGCTGTAGAACGCGCTGAGGCTTATCAAGTTGGGCGCATCGAATTCAGTAAAAACAACAACATAACATAACAACCAAAAACAACAACAACAAAAAAATACCAATGAAAATACCAAATCATAAAAGCATGACGACCAGCAATTTACCAAAAAAAAAAAATTATAAAAAAGAAGCCAAATACTAAGGGAGAGAACTCAAGATTCAAATCAAGAACGTGCGCCTTTCAAAAATATAAAAAAAAAGAAAGAAAACAAAACACAACCTGCCACAGAGCTTCGAACTTCACTCAGAACTTCACTCCCTGCACTGCAAAGTCGATTATAACTACTTAGACATACTATATGCTACATACACTTAGCAAAAGAAAAACTTAGATTTTTGGGTCTAAATAGCTTCAACTATGATATAGAGATATTGAGAGACTTGTAATTGATTTGAATACCATTTAAAGTTAGTAGCCGCGGCTAAAGTGGAGATGAATCGACTGTAGGAGACTATGAACTATGAACTATGAACAATGTTATGAACCCTATATAGTTTTACGATTTTCAACAAAGTTATCAGCATATAGATAAAACTGTCAAATACATAAAATAATGTGTGAGTTTGAGATGAGATAACTGAATTACCTCTAGAGTTCTATAAACTTGGATATTGTTTTAATAATTATAGGTGTTCATAGAGAACGTAGTACATATCAAATATAAAACTATAATGAATACAGCTTAAAAGAAGCTACATGTCAAATTTCTCTTATAGTCTCCGAGAAACAGTTGTTTTTTGCAAGTCGGACAGACGGACAGACGGACGTGCGAACAGATGGATGGATGCTTAACGCCATATCGACTCATCTGATGATGCTGATAAAGAATATCTGACATACCTACTTCTGTGTGCTATACACCAACCAACACTGACAAACCTAATAGACCACTTTACCTCCCTAAAGTGCATAGTCTTAAAAGTTGTCATACAAATAAAGATTTTAAATTATAATAATAGCGCATATATATGTAATTAAATTAATTTACTACAATTGTAACTTCTGAGACTTGAAATAATTTAAATTCATTCTTCATTTTTTCGCAGTGTAGTTATATAAACTGTATATTTATATACATATACATAGTAAAGAGAGTTTATTGCGTTGTAAAAACAACAAGTAAATGATTAATAATGCGCCGCATTTCACTTTTGAATGGACACTGTTGAAGACTTGACTAGAACTGGAGAGAACTGAAGAGTTAACGAAATGAAAAACTGAACAACTGAAGAATTGAGAATTGAAATTGTTTAGTGCTTTGATTGCCGCTATCTAAGACATCGCGTTGCAGTAATCACTTTGTCATTGCCTTCATTTTTCATCATCAAATAAATTCACTTTTCACTCACTCGCCACTCTAATGAAAATTGAGAGATACAAGCAGACAGACGAACGGACAGAGGGACAAACGGAGACAGAGTACCAAGTTGTCTGGCTGTGTGTCTCTGTAGCTTTTTAGCCCTTTTGGGAGCAATGTCAGTTACGGATTGTCCGAAGTGGCACATATAGACACAACAACAAGTTTCGATAGGTTCTTGAAGTGAAGACTTCCCTGGAATTGGCTTTTAGACTTTGACTTCTTTCATCTGCCGCATAGAAACACAGGCACAGACACAAGACACATGGAACAAAAGATCAAAGACACAAACAACAACAACAACAACAAGTTGTGCTTGTAGAATTTCAGCAACAAGTCCCGAAAAGAAGACTAACAAGTTGAAGACGATGAAGAAGAAGAAGCAGAAGAAGGAGTTAAAGGATTTTGAGTTGGAGTTGGAGTTGGAGTTGTATAATCGAAAATGTTACGCTAAATGCAATCGATAGTTTTGTGTTCCATGGGATCCAATAATAATGGGAGCGTGCAACGAATTGTGGTACGCAAATGTTGTGCAGCAACTTAGCGCCTAGTTATGAAAAGAATCTCCCTTCCTCTCTCTCTCCCTCACTCTGCCTCACTCTCTCTCCCTCTTTTCTGACAGCAGATTGATCTCTCATTTCTTGTGGCATCCTGCAGCGCGTCTGATGATCATACCACAATACGCTGACAACCATCAAGCAGCAACCACTTTATATAACAACGTTGCAAGAAAGTCTCTGTAGGCACAACACAAAAAAAAAAGCATATGAGAAGAATGATAATACTCGGAAAAACTCGATTTTCACTGAGATCGAGAGTAATGCAGCAAAAAAACAAATAGAAAAAAAAAAACAGACACACAGCTGTTCAATTGGAAATATTATGTTAAGAAACTTGTTAATATAACTATTAGGAAAAACTTTAGACGAGGGAATGGAATTATAGATAAATTTTTAAGCCTTAACTGTGAGGAAAACAACATCAACAAACTTTTGTTAAAAACGTTTTTGGCAAAATGAATAAAAATTTGTAAAAATAATTGATAAACTATATACAAATATTTTCGTATATTTCTCACAATTTGTTTACATTGAATTTATATTGGTATTTATTGGAAATTTTATTTGTAGAAAAGAAAAGTATTGTACAAATATGCAAAAGTATTTTGTTATTACAGTAACAAGTCAAATTTTAAAGCAGTAAAATGAAAAATTCAGCAATTCTTGTGTTTCTTATGACCTAACAATATGTTAAGAATAGTATAAAACTATCTGAATTAAGCTAGTTAATGATTGCTTATTAAAACAGTTTGCATTACCCAAAAACACCACTCGAAAAAGTCTGTTAGTCAACTAAGAAAATGATTTGATGTTAGTTATATAGAACCCAAGTCAAATCTATACATTACTCTTAGATATAATATGATTTAAAACAACAGCTAGAAAGTTCTAAATAAGTATTAAAGAACTTTTGTATTGATTTAATCAAAACTACCAAATTAGTTTCAAGTAAAATTTGTAACGACAACTCTAAAACAAACATGATCTGCGTACAAAATAGATGAGTTATGTTTCCAAAATCTGCAGATTGAGAACTCAACGACTTATAGAGAAATATACAAAATATACACTACCTACAGTCCTATAATAACAAGCTAGTTAGAAACAATTGCCTTGCAAACAATCTGCAAATCAGTGAAGCAAGACCAAAAGATTTGTTTATGTCTCGGTTTTTTTTGTTTAACAAATCTTCGCACTTACAGCTCAATTAAAGCCATTGCTTTTTTATAGCTGTTTTTTAAGACTCATTCACAGCACTAAGTATTTTTTATATATATTTTATTTTGTAATACCGAACTGTTTACAATTATTTTTTATTTAATTTGCTTTTAACAAAAAATTGTATTGTTTTTTTTTTTTGATAAATTTTTTAACGTAATTTTTTTGCTGTGAAACTTTGCTGTTTGGTAGTATTATTGTCCGGTTTCGAGTACCGCACGAGTTACCATACCACAGTATGATACCGCAGCCCCCACCAAACCCCCGCGGCTAGCACAGTTGACACAGTAAGAACGTCAATTCCCACACAACAGACATGCAAGTCAGCACATTCTGGTACTTGAACCCGGAATCGAGTGTCGCTTGCAGGAAACGACTCAGCAACTGTCGCAACATAAAAACTCAGCATATACTTATACAGCAGCAACGTTGCATCTTTTATTGTAAACATGTAGGACAGACATATTATGTACTAGAATCTAAGCCAATATATACGACTGTCCGCTTCACGATACAGTCAGAATAAACTTGACTTTCAAACCGAAACATTCGCTTGACTTTCAAATCGAAAACATTCATTGCTCAAGCTGAAGATATCCAAAGGCGGTTCGCCCCATCTGCTCATCTCCTCCTTGTTACCTGCCATCGGCCACGGATTGGTAACTGGCGCAGCCGGTACTAACATGTACCTATTCTTCACTATCTTAACTACACTGTAAGTAAAGTGAAGGTACAAGTGAACCATAACAAAAAAAAAAAAAATAATAAAACACAACATGAAATCAGTTACAAACACATAAAACACATAAATCATAGTGTAATACAAAAAAATAATATATAACAAGAAAAACAAGAAAGAAATTGTCAGTCGGGCATGCCGACCAGGTAATACCCTCTGAGCTTCGTTTCCAATTATATGAGTTCAAATTGGAGTAGCTGCTGCAAAAACTTAACATTCACACATATTTGTATGTCTATCTCGCTCGCACGTTATTCGTTTTCGTTGCTTGTGTGCACAGCTCAGTGCAATGCACGTGGCTATGCCTTGCTTGAAAGTATCGATTTTCGTTGTAGGAAAAACTTTTTTATTTATAGTCCGATTTTTATGAAATTTTCACAATCGTTTGATATTCTTTGTCTGCTGATATATTCCAAGTTACAAAATTATAAGATAAGAAATAAGTGAATCGCAGGCATGCAAAGTTACAAAGAAGTTGTGCTTTTTGTGGGCGAAGGAGGCGTGGCATCCAAAAAATTTTGATGGCATTGTCTTTACATTGCAAATGGCAACCTGCGTGCCAAAATTGGTGACCCTAGGTGTTATAGTTACCGAGATATTCGCCAAAAACATGTATTTTTTACGAGGTATGTCTGGTTTTTCGCTAATTGTGGGCGAATGGGGCGTGGCATCAAAAAAAGGAAACAAACTTGTATTGACTGACTAAATATGTGATCGATACTGACCAAGTTTGAACTTGTAGCTCTTACCATCTCTGAGATCTGTTTGTTCATACGGACAGACGCACAGACGCACAGACAGACAGACAGACAGACGGACAGACGGACAGACGGACATGGCTATATCGACTCGGCTGTTGATGCTGATCAAGAATATATATACTTTATGGGGTCGGAAACGCCTCCTTCTGCCTGTTACATACTTCTGACAAACCCATTATACCCCTCAGAGGGTATAAAAAAAAAAAGAAAAAACCAAACACATACAAAATGTAAAAGAAAGATAAAAATGTACAAACCCAACAACACACATATTCATACACATCGAAAATAAAACAATCTTAACACAAAAATACAATTATACGCGATGTTGCAAACGGAATCTATCGCAGATAATCGTTGTGCCAACACACATATACACACACACGCAATGCATATATAAAAAATATACATATATATATACAATTATACGTGACGTTGCAAACGGAATCTATCGCAGATAATCGTTGTAACAACTCACATATACATATATAAAAAAAAAAAAAAAAAATAAAAATATATGTATATATTTGTGACATGGGCAACGGAATCAATCGCTGATAATCGTTGTGCTAACACTTATATACACATATAAAATTATTGCAAACTTAAAATACAATTATTTGTGACGCGTACAACGGAATCTATCGCAGATAATCGTTGTAGCAACTCACACATATACATACACAAATTACCACGAATACAAAAAACAATAATTATACAAACATATAATAAATAGAACACATGTACCAACACAAAAACTAAATATCTATATTGAAAACATATTAACCACAACTATTTACAGATAAAACAAAACATCCGCGTTACAACTATACACACTACATATTATAATTTACGCACACATATATTTAGTGTACACATATACTACACACACACACACAAACCCTACAACGGGCCACCTCAATGAGATCGTCCAGATTTGGGTTTGGAAGTAAAACTCGATTAGGCCTTAGAAGTAGTAGTTTGCCTGAAATTAGAGAAGACGAAACATTACCAACCCCCGCACGTAGACGCACTAAAACAAACAAAACACCAACAATGGATTCTGGCAACTCTTCGGGATCGATCCCCACAACTGTCAGCGGCTTTAGTGCCATATCCACCGCTATGAACCCAACCGACATGCTAGCTTTCATTAAAGAAATCCCAACTTTTGATGGTTCTCCATGGCTACTCAATAAATTTATAACCAATGTCGAAGAAGTGATCATGCTTATTAGAGGCACGGATCAAACACCGTATGGTCTACTCCTACTTAGGGCAATCAGGAATAGAATCATCGGCAAGGCCGATGAAGCTCTCAACGCGACCAATACCGAATTAGTCTGGGACACTATAAAGACCAATTTACTTCAAAAATTTTCAAATAAAAAAAATGAGGCTATTTTGATCAGGGAGATGGAAATGCTCCCGGCAGACTTGTCCCTAGGACAATTATACTTCAACATAACAAAAATCAAACAAGAACTGTTTAACATATTGACAACTAGCGAAGGAAATACAGCGGTTATTGAAGCTAAAAAGACGCTTTACAACCAGATCAGTTTGAATTCTTTCTTGGTCAACATTCGCGAACCACTCAAGTCTTTGATTAGAAACAGACAACCATCTAATATCGACGAAGCATATGAAGCATGCCGAGTCGAACAAAGTTTCTATTTTCAAAGGAAAAATAACTCACAACACTCTGACAATCGCCAGAACAAACCCTATTCTTATGACAAATCAAGCCAAAATCGACCTAAAGACAAAACGTACCAAAACAATAACAACCAAAAATCAACTTCTCAATACAACAAAGAACGCAACAATACTAACCAAAACCCATTTAGACCAAACAATCAACAAAACAACCAAATGCATAACATAAACCAAGACCCCCAGACCGAAATAAACTGTAACATAGCTGACGCAGGAAATTTTCAATCACAAGCCCCGGAAAACAATCAGGGTTCTTGAGCAGAAAAACGCATGGAGCCTCCCTTCCCTACATAATTATTAATTCAATCACAAACTCCCCAATCAAATTCTTAATTGACACTGGTTCGACCAACTCATTCATAGACCCTACTCTTATACAACCACAGGATCGAGCTATTCTTAGACACCCCGTTTCGATAAAAACCGTATTAAATAGCCATACCCTAACAGAAACAGTTTCAATTCAAATTTTCAAAGAATTCCATGAAAAAACCAAAGCTGAACTATTACTATTTGAATTTCACCCACATTTCAAAGGCCTTATTGGCATGGACTTACTATCGAAATTAAAAGCTAAAATCGATTTAGAAAAACTTCTTCCGACAACCGAATCTTACGTTATACCAGCACTAAGTAAAACACTAATCAAACTTCCAGTACAGGTCAAAACGGGCGATTTCATCTGTAATCAGGTCGAAATTAATGAATATATCACACTTTCAGGCGGCATTTATAACGCCTTTAGCGGACTTAGTCATATAGAAGTCGCTAACACATCTGACTATGACCAAGAATTCTACCTAGAACAACCATTACATGTTAAACCCTACAAAACAGAAGAATTCATTGAAATTTACAACATAACATCAGATACTCATAATTGGCTCACCAATCCTAACTGCTTAGATCAAATAGAAACAAAACACCTCAACAAAGAAGAGACACAATTCCTTATCCAATTATGCAAACAATATACTGACATATTCTATAACGATAATGACAAACTTACTTTTACTAACAACATCAAACATGACATTAACACAATAGACGAGACACCTATTTTCGTTAAATCATATCGGTACCCCTTCATTCATAAACAAGAGGTCAAAGAACAAATAAAAAAAATGTTAGACCAAAACATTATCCAAACCAGAAATGGAGATTAGTAATAGATTACAGGAAACTCAACGATAAAACAATTTCCGATCGCTACCCCATCCCCAACATTAACGACATTTTGGATCAATTGGGAAAATCTAATTACTTTTCAACCATCGACCTCGCCAGTGGGTTCCACCAGATAGAAATGAATAGTAAAGATAGGCAAAAAACAGCTTTTACCATTGAAAGTGGTCACTTCGAATTCATTCGTATGCCTTTTGGGTTGAAAAATGCCCCAGCCACATTCCAAAGAGTCATGGACAATGTCCTTCGTGATCTTGTCGGCTCCATTTGCCTCGTCTATCTCGACGACATCATAATATTCTCCCCATCCTTACAAAAACATTTGACAGATCTAAAAGTAGTATTCGATAAACTAAGAACTGCAAATTTTAAAATACAAATACATAAATCAGACTTTTTACGAAAAGAAGTTGAATTCCTTGGTCACGTAGTCACCACAGAGGGCGTAAAACCAAACCCTTGTAAAATTGAAACCATAAAAAAATTCCCTTGCCCTAAAAATAAAAAAGAAATAAAGACGTTTCTTGGCCTTCTCGGCTATTACCATAAATTCATTAAAGACTTTGCAAAAATAACCAAACCACTTACCAAACAACTTAAAGGGAAGAAAACACCGATAATAGACAAAGAATTTACAGACGCATTTGAATTCTGCAAAACCTTATTATGTAATGATCCTATACTGAAATATCCAGACTTCACCCAACCGTTCACTCTTACGACAGACGCTAGCAATTTCGCAATCGGCGCCTATTCGTTGACCCTCACTTCGACAAGGATAAAATATCTCAAATTTTTAATTCAATCCTGAAACCTAACAAAACTTATGCACTTTACTGCGATAACGCTTTATTTAGTATAGTTCAGGAAACATATATAGACACTTTTGCTAATTGTAACAAATACAAAATACTAAGATGCTTACTTTTTTTACAAGACTATCACAATAGTAACAACCATCGCGGTATCGACGAAACTTTCCTTCACTTAAAAAGAACATTTTACTTCCCATATATGAAAAGCAAAATCGCCGACATTATAAATAAGTGTAATACATGCCTTACCTTAAAATATGACAGGCAACCTCAGAGAATAGAATTCGAAATCCCAGAAACACCTGAACAACCCCTAGACATCGTCCACATAGATATCTATACAATTAACCATAATTGCAACCTGACGCTTATCGATAAATTTTCTAAATTTGCATGTGCTTACCCGATTCCAAATAGAAATAACATTAATGTAATTAAATCACTTAAACACTTTATAAGCCTCTCCGGCATCCCCAAAAAATTAATCCACGACCAAGGTTCCGAATTTAGTAGTGACATGTTTAAAGATTTCTGCCAACAGTATAAAATACAAGTACACATCACCTCTTTTCAACAGTCAAGTAGCAACGCACCCGTTGAACGTTTACACTCAACATTAACAGAAACTTACAGGATAATTACCGAACTCAGGAAAAAACGACATCTAACATGTGACCATGACGAAATACTATCCGAAACCTTACTAACATACAACAACGCGATTCACTCCAGTACCAAACATACACCATTCGAATTATTTAGCGGACGCACTCACACCTTCAACGAGTCAATTCAATTCAATAATAATCATGAGTATTTAGAAAAGTTGAACGAATTTCGCAAAGACCTGTACCCTCAAGTAAAATCAAAACTTGAGGAAACAACGAAACAAAGAATCGACAAACTAAACGTAAATAGAGTTGCCCCTGAAACACTGTTATCTAACGAAACCATTTTTCGAAAAGAAAACAGAAGAAACAAATTAACAGCTCGGTTCTCAAAACACACAGTCTTAGATGATAAAGGACCGACCTTAATCACAAGAAGACTACAGAAAATTCATAAAACAAAAATAAGACGAACTAAAAGACAAACATAAGTTACTTACCAAAATCGTTTCCCTTCTCTGCCCACAGAGGCCTAAGTGCCACCACCCAAAATTTGTCCGTATTCCCGATCAATGGAACCTCCCCAATCGCAAAAATCAACCTTGGTGAATCTTATATTATCAAAAGCTACAAAATAGCAAGCCACATAATAGACCTAACCGACTACAATAAATGCGTACACCAATTCGCTGATGCAATAGATATTTTAATAGGTGATGATTACTTCTCCGACTCAACAACAATATTAAAAACTAAACTAAAACAGCTAAATCACAAAATTAACACACTTACACCATATAACAGAAAAAGAAGAGGACTTATCAATGGCTTGGGAACTTTAATCAAAACTATCTCCGGCAACATGGATAGCCATGATGCACAGGTAATAGATAAAGAACTTTCAGGCATAAAAACTATAGTAAACAGCTTTTCCGATAAAAACATGGAACAATCACTATTTAACCATGAAATAATATTACGCTTCAAAAATATCACAGATCACATCAATATGGAACAAGACCTTATAAATACGTTCTTAACGAACTCACAAAATACCATTTACAAAGAAAACAAACATATACAGACATTGCAGTACATCAATAAAATAGGATTTAACATAGACATACTAAATGATCACTTGAAAGATATAACAGACAGTCTCCTACTGGCCAAATTAAACATAGTACCCAAAGCAATCTTAGACGACTCTGAAATAACTAAAATTAAACAAATATACGAATTCCAAAATATTCAAATTAAATCTGAAGAACATTTGTACAATCTATTAAAATTAGAAACACTATCACAATCTAACATAATTACTTTTCGATTCAAAATACCTATATTCGATAAGCAAAACTTTACTTTCGCCAGAGTCATACCTCTACCATTTAATAAAACACAATTTGTAATTACACCTAAATATGTAGCTTACAATGAAAAAACCATTAAAACATATAAAGAAAAATGTACAAAGATAGACAATAAGTTCTACTGTGAAGACACCGCGGATAATACTGATCAAAGCTCTAAATGTCTGCAAAACCTGCTATATGCAAACTCAAGCTCCTGCGACTTCAAGGAAATCGGCTCCTCTATTGACATTTTTGAACCCGAAGAAGGCGTAATCTTCATCTTTAACGCCGAACTCCTGAAGATCAATGGATCAGCAACAGTTAAATTCTTTAACTGCTCGATAACAATCAACGAAATAACCTATGACAACACCGTCTTCCCTGGAGAAGAACACCAGCACGTGTTCCTCCCAAAATCACGGGAAATTATCCGCAACAAAACCATCAAAGTCCTTAGCTTGGAGAGACTACACTTAGAGACAATCAGTTCCAGCAACAAAATACTACACCTCCGCGAGACCACCAGCAAACATACTTACACATTGTATACCTCGGTCGGAATCCTTTTGCTAGCACTACTAGCGCTGGTCACAACACGGAAATCTAAAACCATCCTCTACACTCAGCCGGACGTAGTTTTCCCTGCCGTTTCTCCGACCATTCCATCGTTATGGCCGTCACTACGGTTTATGGGGCGAGGAGTTACCATACCACAGTATGATACCGCAGCCCCCACCAAACCCCCGCGGCTAGCACAGTTGACACAGTAAGAACGTCAATTCCCACACAACAGACATGCAAGTCAGCACATTCTGGTACTTAAACCCGGAATCGAGTTTCAAAGTTAACAAATTTTTCGATGTTTTAAAAAAATAAATCAACAGAATATTTGAAGTTCTGCTTTGGATTTATATTAAAATTATCTGTAAATATTAAATGCATTTTTATACCCTCTGAGTGGTATATTGGGTTAGTGAAAAATATGTAACAGGTAGAAGGAGGCTTGACAGACCCCATAAAGTATATATGTTCTTGATCAGCATCAACAGCCGAGTCGATTTAGCCATGTCCGTCTGTCTCTCTGTCCGTAAGAACGAAAGCAAGCAACCAACATAGTGCGAGCGAGATAGACATATAAATATGTGTGAATGTTAAGTTCTTGCAGCAGCTACTCCAATTTTTCTTTTCTTTTCTTCCTTGTTATTTAATTGAATTTCTATTACGATTGTAAATCTGGTTCTAAAACAGCGCTAACAAATTTTACCACAAAATTGTGATATATTTAACTATTGAACATAATGTTGTCCAACTATTTTTATTTGGAGGGCAGTGATCCGAGTGAACTCGGCTTGTGTTCAAGTTAGCTAACTGAAATTAAGCATAGTTATTGTTGAGTGTGAATTTATTAAAAGTATATATAGTTTACGCTATCTTAAATAAAATTTAAGTTAGTTATGTGCAACTGAAGTATGTACCTTCGATACCAACATTTCTGAAATTTTAAACTGCAACAACTTTGCCAAAACTGAACCGATTTTCAAACGAAATACCATTTTGAACTGTATTTAAGCACATTATGAATTCTAGATTTGAATTTTGGGTGTGAGAAAAATTTTTTCCAAATTTTACCCCTTGTCATTTTTTCAAAAAACTAATAAAAATTTTTTTTTTCCAAAAACTTACGAAAGTCATCTAAATCGATTAGAAATTTTGTGTAGGTTTAGAATATATATACTTTATGGGGTCGCAAAAGCGTTTTAAGCCTGTTATAAGCGGTTAGAATCTCGTAATACACATTTCCAGAATTTCAAACTCTTATAACTTTGCCAAAACTGCAGCGATTTTTTAACGGATTATCATGCTAAACTCTACCTTATGCAATAGACAACTCTAAAGCCGTTTTTTAATTTTAAGAAAAATTTTATACAAATTTTCAACAACTTTACTAAAAATTGTTCAAAAATTGTGAAAAAAAAGTTTCCCAAAAACTATGCTAAAGGATTTTATAAGCGTTAAAAACAGAGCAGCTAATAAAGTACACATATAAATGGAGCTTGAGAATAGCTAGAGTAAGTTGTAAGTTAAATTTATTTAAAGAACTTTTCATATACCAGAAATACACCTGGTTTAAGTCCATTTAAAAACTTGAGCATGTCAAATGTGACAAATTGGCATAGATTAATGTTGAAATGTTCAAGTATTTGACAATATTTTCGATTTAATATATTTAAACTGCCAAGATGTCTTTAGCTTTTTCACTCTTAGGCGCATTGGTATAATGCTTTTCATAGCCAAAACCGATGAATGCCGATTTGGAATAGTTGGACAAACCGGCTGACACTCAATGCTAGACAAGTTCAATGCCACAGAGGAAGCAGCAGCAGCAGCAATGATTGCAACTTGGGGCATGCCACAACTTGGCTAGCCTTGCCCCTTGTCGCATCTGTGTCGCTTTATCTGACAGCCACAAGAGACATTGTCGTCGTCATTGTTGTTGTTGTTGTTGTGGACGCTGCTGCAGTCCAGCGAATTGGAATGATTTATGAGAAATGGCAAAGCGCGTTGGAGACTGAAGACTGAGGTGAACTGAAGACCGAAGGGGAACTGAAGATAGTTGAAGCGCCAAGACAAACAATTGACATTTGATGGATGCGTAACTCTTGCATTCAAATGTGGCAAGTGCGGGCGATGCAACATAAATTTGACAAGCCACACAGGACACACAGTTGCCGTTGGCTAATTGTTATTGATAATTGTGCTCAATGCTCAATTCTCATATGGCTTCGTCGTCGTTTAATTAGCTGAAAGCTAAAGAGTTTACAGCTTTGGTAGCGCCTACATAGCGTCCTAATCAGATTGAAAGCCAAACCATTGAGCTGACTTAAACTTGAATTATGTTTTGGCATACTCATTGTCTGCAGGCAGCTAAAGAGCAGCAGCAGAGAATCACGGCTCCATCCTCATTCGCATCCTCATCCACAGCCTAACTGCAAACAAACTTCTCTATTATTGATTTATACCTTTCAACGATTCTCTGTATTAATTATGAGTGCAAGCCACATTTATCATTAATAATGCCGCAACGGCAGCAGCAACCGAAGCAGCAGCAACAACAACAGCAACTCAAGCGGCAGCAACCGATTCAACCGATGCCCCAGAAGCAAAGTGGTAGCCCAAACGGACGGCAGCCCCCAAGCATCCGCCAGTATACATATACTATCTAGGCAGCTGCTAGTTTCAAACCTAGCACAGTGGGACAATGCTTACAGCAACTAAATTGAAATATTTGAGAATGTAAAGTAATAGGAAAAATTTATTAAAAAGAAATGCTTTAAACTACAATAGTTTTCTACAAAAATTTTAAACTGTTACTTCTATAGTTACAATTTAAATTCTATAACTACAAAATGCTACATATTTCGATGCTAAAAAAAGGAAGGTAGCTCTTAGGAACTCTCTAGGGAATAATCTTACCAGCTATCTAAAGAAAATATCTAAGTTAACAATTCTGAGGCAAAAAACACACAACTTAACTGAACAGCCAACAAACTTGTGCTATCTACAATAAAATTTGTAACAAATTTATAATGAATTAACAGCATATATTTATGTATGTATAAGCTGTTGGCAAATTAAAAGTAAATATTTAGCATTCGAAAGCAATGAAATTTGATATGTGAACTAAAAAACAATTCGACTGATATGTATATAAAAATGAGAGTATAACAATTCGAAAACTAAAAGCTAAAAGCTTAAAACAAAGCAACAAAGAAGACGCAGCGGACGGCTTGTAGATAACTTAGCTAATATATAGCTAGATTTTAAAATTGAAGAAAAGAAATATTACAAAATGTATTAAATTATGTTAGAGTTGTATTTAACATATATTAAATAAACCAATAAAACAATACAAAAGGCAATAAAAATAATATTTTTCAATATTTACCAAAAATAAGACAATTTCAAAAATTTTAAAAATGGCATAACTTGAGAAGTTTTGGAGTTAACTTAATTAAACTTACAGATAATGTGCTTGAGATCATTTGCTATAATTTGACCCAATTTAAAAAGAATCCTACAACTATATCATATAGCTGCCATAGCAACAACTTATTCAAATTGGGTTTGTAATATGAAAAACTCTTTTAATTATTTAGAGAAATCAAACAAACTCGCATGTTGTGTAGTTGGTATTATGTAGCATAACCAAATGCAATTTTTTTAGAATCAGGCAACTTTATCAATTAGCTGTCATGGGACATATTTATAGAACGTAGGAATTTAAGCTAGAAAATCATATGTTTTTTTAAGTTAACTTAAATAAATTCAAAGCTTTACCTAGTTTAACTTAGTACAGCTATTTTTAGCTGTTTTTTAGCTATATCTGCGCAACACTATCGGCTTAACGCACTTATTAAAATGCAAAAAATATGAAAACTAAAAATGTGCATTTTAGCAAATTTAATTTACATGCAATTTAATTACAAATTTATGCCACTGTGCACAGGAGGCACCCCCGTTGAGCTAGTTGCTGCAACTGCAACTGCAACTGCAACAGGCTAACAGAGAGTGAGACTCGCGACTCTGTCTGAGTGGCTGAGAGACTGAGGTATTGTGGGTCGATTTTGGTTAGTCTGGCTTGGTTTATTTTTGGTTTTGGTTTGGACTTGGCTTGGACTTGTCTTGGACTTGGCTAGAAGTAAGAGTTGCGATCACATTCCGTACATCATTTCTATGGTGTATTTATTGCCCTGCTTGCAATGATCATTGTCGTTGTGTTGGGCCTCCATTTCCGTTCTTGTCTTGTGGAGAAACCAAAAAGTTCAAGAGCTAGAGCTAAGAGAACTGTGTACGGCGGCGGCGAAATCCATTTTGGGAAGGTGATCTGTGGGATTGTGCTAATGTCAAATCAAGCTGTGCCCCCTTGTTATTTAGCCAGGCCAAGGAAGAAGTTGCTGCTGCTGCTGGCAGTAACTGCAACTGTTGCTGCTGCTGCTGCTGCTGCTAGCAACTAAACTCCATGTTGATTTTAATGTAAATTGCATTAAAAGATTGCATATAAAGAATTTTATTTATCACCTCGGTTGTTAGGGAAAACGCTGTTGGAGACAAAAGTGCTGCTCATCCTTGTTGTTGTTGCTGCTGTTGCTACTGTTGTTGTTGCTGTAGTTGCTGTGGCGGCATTGTTGCCCATGTTACTGCTGTTTGTTATTGTTTGTCTTGGCCTGATCTCAAGGTCTTTACTTTGGTTTTTTAGCCCCCATCGAAGGCAGCCAAAGGTGTCGCAGCACCTTTATTTTTTGTGCCTGCCTCTAACACTTCCCTTGACTCTAGCTCTTTAATTCTGCTGCTGCTGCTGTGATCTTTGCCAAATTTATAAATGTTCTTTTAATGGAATTTGAACACTTGCTCTCGCTGTGTGTACACACCATAGGGTTTTCTTTTTTTAACGTTCAATTTATTTTATTTCTTTGCTAGTTTGTTGTGATTTAAGTAGAACGTACGTACGTACATACGTACAGATCGGCCGTGACTCTATGTAGTGCTCTAGGCTTTAAGTGTGCCCCACCACCAATCGATCGATACATGGGGGCTTGTCAGTGTGACAATCTTAAGGAATTGCTGCTAAGCACTCAGCCATGAAACTGCAACAGAGCAAGCAGCAACAAATACACTTGGCAAAACAACTAGTAAGAAAAGCTACAACGCAGCTAGACGACTGTAAAAAACTTTGTACTAATTTTTTGCAATTTTAAGAACAGAATCAGGTTTTACTGCCAGTTTATCAAGCACATATATAATTTACTAGCTACACACATTTATTTGCTGACAAACTTAATAGAACATTCTACTATTTTCAAGTGCAAGGTCTTCAAAACGTATATGTAACCACAAAGTGAAGGGTTATCCCCTTGAATGTGTGTGTAATCGGAGCAATCGAATCAACGACCTTTGCTTGAGGATCGATTTCACAGAAGCTTGTTAAATGTTGCCCAAGACTGCCAGATGATGTCAGATAGAATACCAAAACAATTGGTTACACTTTGGCGTTCTAGACTTTTCTATTTTATGCTAAGGATGCAACGCTTTAAGGTATTTTATATAGCGCTATTCGTTAAAGAAGTAGAAACGAATGAAATTTCGTAGTTATAAAGAAGTTTAGTTAAGAAAAACTAAGTTAAGTTCCTTTGGGAAGCACTAATAAAGAGAGAAGTTTAGTTGGGAAAAGTTATAAAATGAAACTTTATAATTTTGAAAGAAGTCTTGTCCAAAAATGTTTTCGCATGAAAAAAAATTTTGTAGAATTTTTTAAATACAGATTTAAACAAAAATTCGAAATAGAGAAGTTTGATCAAGAAGTTCTAGCTTAAGTTAAGTATCCTTTGGCAATGTCCAATAAAAGAGAAGTTGAGTTAGCAGTAGATGATTAAAAGAAGTTTCGAAATGAAATTTTATATTTTCTAAAGCAGTTCTATATAAAAATGCGTTCACAATAATCAAAACCATTTTAGAATTAAATATATAGTATATTTGAAATAAAAATTTAAAAAATAGAAGTTCAACGTAGAGAAATTACTTTTTGAAAATAGTTGAAAGAGCCATTTTTTTATAAGTATGAAAATTTTGTTAAGATTTTTAAAAAATTATTTGAAACAATAGTTTGAAACAGAAAGTTCGTTATACAGCGAGAAGTTAGAAGCATTGGAGAAGTTTTTCAACTCATTATAGGACAAATAATTTAGTTTATTCTGTTAAAAAAAAAAAACAAATGTCACAATTGTGAGAGAAGATTTGTGAAGAAGTTCAATAAATGGGGTTTCCGTAAAAATGTAACATCTTAAGATACCCGAGCTCAATGCTATGAAGTTTATTAAGCAGAAATTATGCTGAAAGAAGTTTTCGCTCAGGAGAAGTTAAGCAAAAGTTAAGATTACTTTAAGAAAGAAAGCTAGAATAGCTTACTTTGAGTATAGGAAAGTTAAGTACCTTTAGATCAGTTTATGTAGTTAAGCTAATAGAAATTTTTTATCTTTTTTAAGCTAACTTGTAAAGGGGTTTTTGTTAACCAAAAGGTTTGCTTAAATTGCCCTTAAGCTAAATATTGAAGGCATTTTTTTTTAGATAAATGCGGCACTTAACGATGCTGCGTCATATTCAAAGCTACACACACACCAAATATGTGGCGCAGCTTAGCGCATGTGTGTGTTTTGACAACTGTTGTGGTGATGGCTGCTTTTTGGTTAGCAGTGTTTGTCTTAAGTAGTTTGCTCGAGCCAAAATGTGCGGCTCCAAATGCCTTTTGAGAAAGCGAATTTGCAGACAAATAAATCAAGCCACCTATTTGCAACAGAGAGTGTACAATGTGTGTGGAGTGTAGAATGTGTGTGGGGAGTGTGTGGAGTGATGACGATGACGACGACGGGCTAAGAAGACGACGAGTAACTAAAAATGGCAAAAGCCGGTTCACAGATTGAGAGAGAGGATCGTACTCAAGTTGTTGCTGTTGTTGTTGTTGTTGTTACTGTTGTTGTTGTCGTTGTGTTGTTGTACAATGCAATTGTTAACAAGCAAAGTTATGCGCAAAACCAGCAGACTACGAGGCAACATCAAAGGGCAATTGCCAGAGCCTTTTTTTTTTGTTTGCCTTAAAAAAGCAAAGAAAATAAAATCTAGTGAAGATGCGAAGCTGCAGATGCTAAAGATGACAGAGAAGAGGAGAGGAGAAGATGGGGAAAATGTAGCAAGGTGGCAAGCTGAAGAAAGAGGCGACACTGAGGTCACCAAGCACCAAAGCACCATCCTGGGGCTAAGCAGTGCCCTTAAATCTTAGCAGAGAGCGCAACCCGAAAAACATGACAAAGGATGTGCAGAGCAGCAGGCAAAAGCGTACAGACGGACATGCGGACACACGGACACATGGACACAAAACAGGCAAAACAGAGGCGATTGGCAATGCGAACGTAGGTGTAGAGGAAGGTGTTTAACAAACAGCAAAACAAACAATTGTAAAACAGCAAACGACAACACAACAGAACGACACAAACACACACACACACACACACACACACACACACACACTAAGCGAACAAGGCGTGGCTGGAATTGCACGCCCACGCCTCCCGTACCGGCCTTCGTCCCGCTTTCCAACAACAGTTGGCCCGGGGGCAATGCGATATCAGGGAGTGACCCAAAACTTTGCAGAGACCCAAACAGTGAAGCCCATTTTGCGGGTGCGGAGCAAAAATCAGAGTCAACAAGCCCAAACTGCAATTTGGCAACACCGCATTTTATATACGCTTTCAGAGCAGTTTTTAAACGATCGTACCTAGGAAAAGTATATGTATAGAATAATTAGTTATTTGGGATTCAATACTGAAATCAGGGACAACCAGCAAGCAAACATAACTGCAATTTGGCAACAGCGCATTTTATTTACGCTTATAGTGTTATATTTAAACTATCGCATTTATGGAAATTGTATAATCTAGAACTTGAATATTATATTAATTGATTCTTTTGAGATATATTGAAACTAAGCTAATCATTCTAAAGATTGTTAACGAATTAGGGACAACAAGCAAGCAAGTTCTTATACGCCAACAGAGCAGTGTTATATGAAGTTTCAGTACTGTAACATTAAACGAATGTAATTGGAAGTAAAGAATTTTTCGGATTGCTTAAAATATATACAAAATATTATTTATCTTATGAAATTTATTTATGTTAGTGTTACTATGATAGGTAAAGGGTCTTGAAAAGCCAGAATCAAATGAAGAAACTGTAAGCTTCTACAATAATATTTTCGAAAATAACTTTTTCAACAAAAGATTGATATTAAAGAAATTCTTTCAAAGATTACTATATGATATAGTTAATAAGAAGAATAAAGTTTTTTAAAACAAAACAATATCGAAAATGGAAAATCGAATGTTGTTATAAAAAACTTTTGTAAATTTTCTCATAAAATACTCGGCTATTTCTGCTAGTGTATAATGCTAATAAATTTCCAGCAACTGTGAGAACAGTTTGTTTTCGCCAAAAAGATAAACTCAGAGTTATATCAAGGACCGATCATCTTGCTGATCGAGACTAAATATGCTTTATGGCCAAAGCCAAACCTACTTTAAGCGACTTGCCACAAAATCATAATAATATCCAGACACACACTCTGCACAAGAGTATATAACAAGAAGCAGCAGCAGAGCAGAAGAAGAGTCAAGCTTTTGGGGGCAGCAGTTGATCAGCGATAAAAGATCAGAGACAACAAGAAGAGAGTGGTGCAGAGAGAGAGAGAGGGAGAGAGAGCGGGGGATAAGGAATAACCCACTAAAATAAATAAATACGAAGCGCATTTTTATGCGGAAACACAAATATCCAGACACACACTCTGCACAAGAGTATATAACAAGAAGCAGCAGCAGAGCAGAAGAAGAGTCAAGCTTTTGGGGGCAGCAGTTGATCAGCGATAAAAGATCAGAGACAACAAGAAGAGAGTGGTGCAGAGAGAGAGAGAGGGAGAGAGAGCGGGGGATAAGGAATAACCCACTAAAATAAATAAATACGAAGCGCATTTTTATGCGGAAACACAAATTGAAATTCAATGCGAAACAAAAGTCAAGTAAAGTTTTAAATTGCCTTTTTGCAAAATACAACAGTGTGAGAAAGAACAACAAATGCAACCGAAAAAGGCGCTTTCAAAAAATAACTGTCACTCCCCCCTGCGCCCGCCCCCCGCCCCCCCTGCGTGACACGCCCACTGTTTTTGATAAAGGATGATGGCAAGCAGCAGCAGCAGCAGCAGCAGTACAGTGATAATTCGTTGCAAGCGTCTGGTAGTATCGAGGCGCTTTGGGGCGTATTCCTGATTGATTCCACGTGTTGCACGTGGCTCTATGTACTTTTTATGACGTCACCAGTTGTATTGCATCGTTCACTCAAAACTCTATGAATCGAGTTCATGCTGTGCTGTCGATTAATTGAGCTAAAAGGCATTTTTATTAGGCCAAAACACAAGCGATTAGATTAAATCGTCTAAGCCAAACGAAACGAGTTTGGTCCTTCACACTTGTTAGCACACAGACAACAAGTTCTTATTGGAGATGTGAGTACAAATATCGGTTATCGATAGGTATATCGATTCTTTGATGAATATTTTAATAATTGCAAATGTATCTATCGTAATATCGACTAATCGTTTATTTTTAGTAGTTACTTTATGCCTTTTACAACAGTTTGAACTTAAATGCTTGAACTATATTCAAATTAGCCTTATCCTTATTCACATTATGCATATTCCATGGATAATACCAGTACTTTTTATAAAATCGATTAATCGATTCATAGTCCTTAGATATTTTGAAGTCAATTTCAACTCGTTTATTTTATTAGATTTATCTATACCCACATTATGCATCTTCGATTAATAATAGACTTATTGATATCTTATTATCGATATTTTTTCTAGGCAATTTTAAGCCAATCACAACTTTATGTTAAATTTTCGATCATCTTTATACAAGTATAATTTGTAAATTCTACGATCATCTTTATATTTCTTGAAATATCAGCTTATCTATTATTAATCGTAATCGATACATCGATTTTTTGATCAACCATTTGTCATGCAATGTTTTGTTAAACTTATACTAAGCGATTTCTACAAATTCAATGCTTACCAGTACGTAAATTCCGTGTCCTACTTTTGCTTTATCGATTCCTAAGTGTGATATTTCAAAATCAGTATTTAAATTGAATGACCATCACTAGTTCTTATTAAAAGGGCGTACGTATAATAAATGGTACACCATGATGACGCTGGAAGTTGCCGTTGCCGTTGTCCAAGTGTCCGCGTGTCTGTGTGTCCGTGTCGGTTGTCCAAGCCAATGTCGATGCCGACAACCAGATCTCGCCAAACCTGAACTAACTGTGTTATAAATGATCTTATTAGCTTTTTTGAAACAAGACATTCTAGAGATCATTATTCAACGGGCAAAAAGGCACGCAAACACATTGCAGACACCGTTCAGAGCAGAGATGAGGCGAAGATCAGAAGATGAAGAGAATCTCGGAGAATTGCGTGCAACGGCAGCAATTAATCATCGCACACCTAACGCCAGCTGTGCTGCCACTTTTAGCTAATTTATAGCCTGATTACAGACACGGAATGAAAACTAGTAAATTATTTACCAAAAATTTGATAAACAAAATATGTAAAAAGCAACGGAAAGTTAGAAGATCGTTTTGTATAATCATTGATTAATTATTAATCAAGTGACATATTTGACATCATAGCTCTAAATTTTCTTTAGCTGTTTCTAACTTTTTGTGTTTACCCCATACTTTTCGGCTTTTTATCTGCCGACAACACTGAAAATCAGGCAGCAACTTCAGCTGCATCTTCGGCAGCAACAGCAGGAAATGCATATTTGAAAATTTGCAAATCATAAGAACCGAAAGCGATTGTCGATCGATCTTTATTCTCTGGTGGATAGTGGATGCTGAATACAGGACTCGATTCGATTGCCTGCTGTAATACGGACTTACACTTGCCTCGTCAACGTTGCCACAAAACGCCCCCAGTCTTGGAAAAAGCTCGAAACTGAAGCTTGTTCGATTTGCCTCCGATTGCTGATTGCATTCCTTAATATTAAACGTATATGTTGAAGCGAAGAGGCAACCGATTGTAGCATCAGCAACAACAATGTATTTTGGGATTTGCGGCGCTTTGTGCGTGACACTCGATTGTATGCCCCCTTGTGTCTTGCCCCTGCCACAGCCGCAGCAGTCTGCAACTCTCCAGCTGCGTTCCCTTAATAATTAATTAATGTATTTGGCCTGTCGTTGTTTGCTGGCGATAATGATCTCATCAAGATGTGTGTTTCAGATTTTCGATTTCGAATTCAATTCTGCATTTGCTTTAACCCAGCCAGGATTGCCACCTTTTTGGCGAAAGATGTTTCGAAAAGGTTGCATTACTATAGACAAATACCTTTGTTACCGACTGTGGCTATTTTTGGTAACATAGGCAACTCTGCCGCCTTCCCTACAACTACAACAACCAAGCCCAAATTTTCATTTTCTAGTAATTTTTAATTTTCTTTTATAATTTCCGCTTTTTCTAATTAATTTCTCTATTTATTTTCAGCTTTTCTGCATCAAAACAATTTTAACATTTTCTGTCATTAGCTAACGTTTTGCAAACTATATGTTAACTAATAACATTTTTCAAACAATCTGTTAACTAATAACATAGCACACACTGCGTGTATGCGTTGTTCACGATCGATAGCGCCATAACAGCCGGCTGTTATCACATTACAGCAAACGGTTATAGCGCCTATGTTAATTAGCAGCAATGACTAATCGATAAGCAAACGAAAACTATCGCTGCACATGTGCCAATTGGAAGTGGGAGCAACAAGTGAAAAGTGCCAAAAATGTGTGAAAAGTGCCGAAAAATTGTGAAAAGTCCAAGAAAAGTGTGAAAAGTGCAAGAAAATGGTGAAAAGTGCAAGAAAAAAGTGCAGTGCTTATTTTTTTTTGTTTTTTCAAGTGTATAAAGTGCGTAACTAGTGTAATTAGTGTAAAAAGTGTTTTTGTGACAAGTGCAGTGCAAAATCTAGGCAATGAATAAAAATGGCGGCTGAAAAAAAATTGCCAAAAATTTTAAAATGTGCAAAATAAATGTGAAAAGCGCGAGGAAAGTGTGTGAAGTGCAAAAAAAGTGTGAAAATGGCAAGAAAAGTGTGAAGTGCTTATTTTTTTGAGTTGTTCAGGTGTTTAAAGTGCGTAACTAGTGTAATTAGTGTGACAATTGTTTTTGTGACAAGTAGAGTGCTAAATCAACGCCAATTGGATTTGGGAGCAACAAGTGAAAAGTGCCAAAAATGTGTGAAAAGTGCCGAAAAATATGTGAAAAGTGAAAAAAAAAGTGTGAAAAGTGAGTAAAGTGCAAGAAAAGTCTGCAGTGCTAATTTTTTTTTGTTTTTTTCAAGTGTTTAAAATGCGTAATTTGCAATGTGATTGAATTGCATTTGGCAATCAGCAAAAGAAGAAGCATTAGCAACAGCAGAGGAAGGTGGAAGGCGTGTGGAGCGCGAGTGAAGCCCGTGTGGAACGTATGTCTATAAAGTGTGTGTGTGTTAGTGTTTTTGTGACAAGTGCAGCGCTAAATCTACGCCAATTGGAAGTGGAGCAACAAGTGAAAAGTGCCAAAAATGTGTGAAAAGTGCCGAAAAATTGTGAAAAGTGTCAGAAAAGTGTGTGAAGTGCAAGAAAAGTCTGCAGTGCATATTTTTTTTCAAGTGTATAAAGTGCGTAACTAGTGTAATTAGTGTAATAAGTGTTGTGACAAGTGCAGTGCTAAATCTAGGCAATACAATAAAATGGCGGCTAAAAAAAAAATTGCCAAAAAGTGTGAAAAGTGCAAAAAAAATGTGAAAAGTGTGTGAACTGCAAGAAAAGTCTGCAGTGCTTATTTTTTTTTTTTCAAGTGTTTAAAGTGCGTAATTTGCAATGTAATTGAATTGCATTTGGCAAGCAGCAGAAGAAGAAGAAGCCGCAGCAGAAGAAGCCGCAGCAGAAGAAGCCGCAGCAGAAGAAGCCGCAGCAGAAGAAGCCGCAGCGCGAGTGGAGCCCGTGTGGAACGTATGTGTATAAAGTGTGTGTGTGTGTGTGTTAGTGTTTTTGTGACAAGTGCAGCGCTAAATCTACGCCAATCGGAAGTGAGAGCAACAAGTGTAAAGTGTCAAAATTGAGTGAAATATGCAAAAAAAAAAAAAATTTGAAAAGTGAAAGAAAATGTGTAAAGGGCAAGAAAAGTTTTCAGTGTTTATTTTTTTTTTTGTTTTTTCATGTGTTTAAAGTGCGTAACTAGTGTATAAAGCGCTTTTGTGCTAAATCTACGCAACACAAAAAAATGGCGACTGAAAAAAAAAATTGCCAAAAGTGAATAAGTGCGAAATTTGTGAAATAGTGGCTTTTGTGTTACCGCGCACCAACGCCCACCCGGCCACGCCCCCACCAAAATTCAACTGGTCAAAAGGCGATACGAGGTCATACATACATACATACAAATAATGTGCCGAAAAGTCATAACTATAAATTTCACGCACCCAAGCGCACAAAAACAATGGCCGACAATTTTCAATGTAATTGAATTGCATTTGGCAAGTAGCAGCAGCAGCAGAAGAAGAAGAAGAAGCAACAGCAACAGCAGTAGAGAAA
The DNA here is from genome assembly GCA_035047385.1 of Drosophila tripunctata. Taxonomy (NCBI): domain Eukaryota; kingdom Metazoa; phylum Arthropoda; class Insecta; order Diptera; family Drosophilidae; genus Drosophila; species Drosophila tripunctata. The sequence continues at coordinate 88,672 of JAWNPS010000001.1, forward strand.
GGTGGAAGGTGGGAGGCGTGTGGAGCGCGAGTGGAACGTAAGTGGAAAGTGAAGAAGTGAAGAGCGGGAGAGCCAAAAGTCAAATCACAGCCATTGTGTCTGTGTGAGTGTGCTCGTGTGTGTGTGGAATGCCAGAAAGAGATAGAGCATGCTCAAAACGGAGACCTTGCAAACGACAAAAACAAAAAAAAAACAAAACACAAATATATCAAACAAAATCCAACTGGACAATAGACAATAGCACGTTGCTATATCAATGCAGCAGCAATACGCACAATTCTCAGGCTGCTGCCGCTGCTGCTGCTGCTGCAGCACAATCAAACCGAACGAATATACTAAATATGAAAATTAAAAAAAATAATTTTAGCAGATGTTTAGAAAGACAGGTAAGTTTGAAAAATGTTGTAAAATACAGCACAAATACCCAAGAAATATATATACTAATATATAAGTTAAAGCATTTTCTACAGTTTTATCGTTGTAAAATGATAAATCATTTAAAGAATTCTAAAAAATTGAAGGCTCATGAACTTCTTAAGCTACTTAACACAAAGCATGAGCTTAGATGAGCGTTCATGTAAAATTTTATAGCTTTAGCTCCCAAAGATTCTAAGATTTAATTGCTCAAATACCCTAGAAAAATATATATTAATATATAACAGTTTAAATGAAAATGTCAAACCATTTCTTTCAATTTTATCATAGTAAAATGTAATAAATCATTTAAAGAATTCTTTAACATTCATAACTCACGAAGTTCTTAAGCTATTTAAACAAAGCATTAGCTTAGATGGATGTACATGTTACATTTCATAACTCTAGCTCTCATAGACTCTTTATGATTTAATTGATTATGCAGACATCCTCTCAAAATAAAATGTTTTAATAAGATTTTTTTCCAAAATTTATATATATTAAATAATTTAATAATTTGCAGTTGGATTATACGCATACACTATACAACAAAGCAAAAAAGAAGAAAACTAAACGGATTCAACATAAATTGGGTAAGTTAACTGTACAAATTTCCCTACATTTCTACAATTTATAGCGCATTAAATATTCGTTGTTGTGGTATTTTGAAGCCAAAAACTATTTGCACTGCTGTGTGGCAACTTGTGACTTTGCCACGGGGCATGCAACTGTCTAGGGGGCACGCTTACGGTTAAAAGTCTTGCGCGGTTAAGTCTGTAGAAAGGAAGAGACGGAAGAGGGGAGAGAGAGAGAGAGCAGGACAGCATAAAGTTGGTTGGTTAGGAAGATATGGGCAGCCGTTGTCTTTCTATTGTACATTAGATTTCAGAGCAATACCGGGAAACGGATCGCTCATGAATATATTATAAATGCCATTTAATGATATGTATTTAAAGACAATTCATATAGAGTGCAACAGGATAGAGGAAGATGGCGTATAGAGTGGAAAGAGAGAGGGGTATAGGCAATCAGAAATTGCATCGATATCGAACTCTGAGAGGGTTCAATGTTCCATAATAATTCTATTTCAATGGGTTTCCCTCCCGCCCAACCCCTTTCCATCTCTCACTCAACTTAGCGGCAAGTTTTTCTTTTGTGCAGTTTGCACATTTTTATGCGTTTTCAATGAACAATTTTGTATGCAAAAAGTGAACAAGTTGCACACAATTTAGCTGCAATTCCAAAAGGAAATCCAGTTCGCAGACCGCTCGCCAATTGTTGCTCTATAAAACAGTGAAAAGAGAGAGAGAGAGAGTGTGAGGGAGATAGGCAGCAAGCGAGCGAGTGTGAGAGAGAGAGACACCAGTTGTTGTTGGGCATTAATCTAAAGGCACAAGACCTTGGGCAACCAGAGCCCTTCTTCTACTGCCCTGGCGACATTTTGTGGCATGGGGCAGGTGCGCCAGAGTCTCAGTCTCGGTCTCAGCCCTCAGCTCTCAAAGGATGTGGCATGAACTGGAGGCCTCTTTGGCTCGAATGGCTTGCCACAAAACGCACTTCATTTGAATTTCATAATTTCTTTGTTAGCTCCAATTTATGGTCACGGTTTGCTGGCCAATTTATGGTCCTAAGCTACAACAACAACAACAACAACTAGAAGACAAAAAAAAGGAAAAGAAAGAGAAAGAGAAACAAGCATATTAAAACAACAGAGTAGAACAACAACAACAACAAAAGAATATAAAACCAAATTAACGATAACGATTCGAAATGGAAATGAAAATGCAAATATGGAAATATTCTAGTGGCGCGCACTGCTTTTCATATTTATAAACATATACAACTATATATATATTTACATATGATCAGAACTATATATGCATACAAATATATAACTATGTCAGTTACACACATTTAAAATTGCTGCAGGTTGAAAGTAGTTAGATAAAAGTGACTTTTACTAACTAATTGTGCTATTTACTTCTACGCTTCCTACAAATTTTATATAGAGTTCCTTTTAGGTAACCTTTTTAAATTAGTTTTTACGATTTCTAACTTTAAACTAAATGTATTTTTAATTCAAGTTACAATTCCTTGTCATTTTAAGCTTATTTTCAAATTTATCAAATTTTTCCTAACAATTTCAAGACTTGTGTTATTCAATTTTTTCCTATATTTCCTTTAAAAATTCTAAGCGATATTCTGAGAGGAATTTGCTATGATAGTTGGGAGCTATGAAATCTTTGAATAATTTTAAAATTATTCTTGAAATTATGTCTATGAATGAATAAAACTTTTTCTATTTTTTCGCAACATTTCTTCTTGGAGCATCACAACATTTAGAAATCCAATTCCTCCCCGCTAATTGAGTGGGGGATTAAGCAGCTTTTAGTGAAGCTGTGAAACTGTAAAACATTAATTCATTGCATATGGTGGTATATATAAAACGTGACAGTAACAGATCTTAACTTCCAAAGAAACGTCTGTCACACATTCCTACGGACAGATAGACGGACGGACAGACAGACAGAGAGACAGACAGAGAGACAGAACAACAATTTGAGTAATGAAAATTTTCTCAGTTCCATTTGGAGTGTCTCACATCTTTCGTTGCTCTTTCTCCTCGCTTCTCGGATTTGTTTGGATCTTGTCTACATAGTATTTGAAAGTCAGTTAGTATCTAAGTAGAACAAGCCATTTAACTGTCTGCGGGAGACTGTTAAAGAACAGCGTTTTTAGACACGCCTCTGATTAGAAATAAGCAACACCTGTCGCGTCTTTTGACCGTTGTCTTGTTTCTTCTGCTTCTACTTCTTCTTACCTATGTTCGTGGTCAGTTTGCCCAGCGGAGAAGCAAGAAGAGCTCTAGATTATAGCATAGGAATCATTCGAGAATACCGAAAAAACTAAACTAATAAGAGGGAGTGCATATGCTCAAAAGAAATGCATTAGATGAATACCCTGTAAAATAAGAATTTGTTTTAAATACACATAATCTACTAAATATGATAAGATATGTCATATAATAACTTTGATATTTCTTTATGGATTCATTTGGAATTTGGTTTACAACATAATTGCTACAGGGTATAAAACTTAACACGAGCTAGGTGTATATTTTCACAAGTCATGAGCCTCGAACTAAAAACTGCAGGAATTGTGTGGGGGTAGTGGGGGAAGAAGTCAGGGAATTTCGGAGGATGCCGTTGGGCATTATCAACGCCGTCGCTTGATTTGCGTTTAGTGGCCGCAAGTTGTGCGCCTTAATCAAACATGAAGCCGCCATGGAAGTCTGCGAAGAAACCCTTCTGGGCTTAGCACACAATACACAACAACGAACAAAGAGAGACTTGAACTTGGACTCGGGAATACTACTATAGATAGACAGCAAAAAAGATTGGAGGGTTTCTCCGTTTGGCATATTTTCTAAACAAAACTTGGCGCATAAATCATTTTGGGGCGGCTGCTGCTGCTGCTGTTGTCACACCTAAAAAACGACAGGGAGACAGCAAGCAGCTGGCTGCCCCATCTTGTTGCATGCAACGTGTGAGACACAGAGAGAGAGAGAGTGAGAGGGAATAGTGATGCCGTCTGCCAGGAAAAAGCGGGAAGCTCTGCAAGCTCAGCCAGGAATTTTGCGTGCACCGACGACGACGACGACGACGACGAGTTGCAACTAATGAATTTATGATGAGTTTTTGAGGCAGCCAAAAAGCCAGTAGCCAAGCAGCATGTAGCCAAGCAGAGCAGAGTGTTGCAAGTTGCAAGTTACCAATTGGTAGACAGTTGAGGATTGGCGTACAAGAAGCAGCCAGCATGCAGCATGCAGCATCTAGCAGCACTCCGGCTTGAATTGAAATAGTCAGCCCCAAAAAGCTCAGTCAGTGGGAAGACCCTGTACCCTTAACGATACAAAGAGTATACCAAATGAGTTAAACTTTTCATCTTAGCCAAACAAACAGCTTAACTCAAAAAGTGACGAAAGAAAAGTAGCAAATTCTTATCGAATAAATAGAGAGTAAAGAATTCATGCAGAATAAGTACAGGGTGTACTATAGTCTAGTTAACTAGACCGCCAAGTGTTTTGTAATTGTGATATATGCTACTAATCTTAGCTATATATCCTGAAAATTTCAACATGATCGACTAATAAACTTGAAAGTTATGCAAGTTACAACTTGAAACTAGAAGAGGCGAAAGGAATATATAGTACAGAATATAGAATAAGCACAGGGCCTACAACAATCGAGTACACTTGTCTGCCAACTTCAGCTACAACTTTGATTTAGGAGTTGGGAGCTACGAAAAACGGACGTTGACCGTTATCATGGCATTTTTATGGTAGCCAGACATGTTGGCATCAAAAATTCTATTACGTGGCAGCATTTTTTGAATAAAATACGAGCAACATCGTGGCATGTTGAAACACAATACTTTCGAGTCGTTGTGAGCGAGGCTAGAAGGAAGGCGAGGCAGCGGCAAGGCCAAGGGGGCAAGGCCAAACCACAGGCGATGCAGAGGAACGGAGGAGACAGGAAGCGGTAGAGAGAAGTAGGGTTGAGGTTGAGGTTGAAGCTGCGACTGGCATTGCCACAGCGACTGTGGCACTGTTCCTGTCGCCATAATTCAAAAAACAGCAACATTCGCACGTAAAATGTAAACGAAACCATTCGAGTGTAGAGAGAACACCGAGAAGAGGTAGACGTACAGGAAAAGGGTACGGCAGGAGGGCGGACGGTCGGACGGTTGGTCAGCGATGGAAAGCGGGGAGGTTGGGGAGCAACAACAAACGACCTGGATCTGAACCACACAGCCTGGACAAAGGGCAGTCGTTGTTTGCAGCCGGCCAGTGACAGAGGTTTTAAAAGAGAGAGAGAGAGGGAGAGAGAGACAGGAAGAGTGAAAGAGTGCAAAAGAGAGAGAGAGTAAAAGAGTAAAAGAGAGAGAGGGTTCAACAAACGTCGGACGCATAACAAGGAAATCCTTTGGGACCGGGAAACGACAGCGGGAACTTCCAATGTCCATGCAACACAAACACACATGGACAATGCAACACTACACTGAGAAAAAAACGAGAGCTAAAAACAAAGTAAAAATGAAATAAAATCCAGCCTACAGGATCGAATTGTTATTAAGTATTTTAGATTACTTTACATATACAGTTTCATTTGGAAAATCTCTTAAGAAGACCTAGACTCTACACTTCAATTATGTTGATTTTTGTTCTCAGTGTATCCACTACCGCAACAGAGAGCACTCTTTGCTGCTGCTGCTCCTGTTTTGGTCCATGGTCCATGTTTGCATTTTGTTTTGCTTTTCGGCATTTTTCTGGTACAGAGCCAAGAGGCAAAAGCAAATAATTGAAAGGGTCGAGCAGCAACCGTCCAAGCTATATACGGTCAACAAGCAAAACCAACCAACAATCGGAGAGTTCTGCTATAGTTCACGGACCAGTTGGTCATTCAAGTGCTGCACTCTCGATTACGTTTCAAGTAGCTTACCTACCTCTCCTCTAGTCTCCACACTCTGCACTCTACACTCTACTTCCACTAAACAAGGGTTAAAATTCGCATAGACAAATTCTCTTGTAAGCTGCTCGAGTTTGTTTATATTTCATTTGGGATTCTGATTGGAACAATTGTGCGAGTTCGTCTTATGCCGCTGGATTAGGATATGCAAAAGGTAAACGAGACAGTGGGACTCGTTTGGGATAAGGGAAGTTGGAGTAAGCAGAGCTGCGGAGGATTGAAAAGATTGAAAGTTAAAGTACTGATTGATTTCAAAATAAATTTGCAAAGACATAAAGTGAGGTAGGGGAAGAAACTTTGATAGAGAAACTGCTTTAAATTTCAGAATCTGAGAATAATGGGGAAAAGAATCAGTTAAATGAATAGAATAAAGGAATTTCTAAAATTCTCTTAGATCTACCTAATTTATTTATAACTTAACACACATTTTTTTTTGTCAAAATATCATTTAATTCTCACTGACAAATATAATGTTTAATTAGCCAAATTTTAGCTGTTACTAATGAAGACTATCAAATATTTAAAAGCAAATTTATTAAGTGTAAACTGTCAAGTTTTTCAGAGATAAAGTCAGTTGCTGCATTTTTTTTGGTTGCTGTTGATACACAATCGCACTACGGCATACAGTGTAACTTATGTTGTATATATTTTATACCTGATACTCTGTACTTCTTCTTAATACTGCTATATATATATAATAATGCCGACCTACTTGGCGAATGCAGTCAAAATATGTCGCACTTAAATCGCTGAACATATGTCAGTCATAATGAAGTTTTTAACCTGAGCTTTTAGCGGCTCAGTGCCAAGTGATATACCTATATATTCCTATATATATACATACTGGGAAGAAGAAGAGATTGGGGAAGCAAACGGAGTTACAACAATGTTAATGCGGTGTGTGTTGTTGGCCTTTTAACTGCATGCGGTGCATTTCGGCTTAATTTGTTCGCAGAAAGCAGCAGAGCGAAAAAAAAAATACATATGAAAACAAGTTAATGAAGTCATTTTGCGGCTAAGCTGGACCAAAAGACGGTCCAAAACAGTCGCCGTCGCCCGCATACAGTTTAAAAAAATACCTATGTTGGCTATAATAAAGCTATAAAAACCGATGATTTATAAAAATAAATGCGGCAGCCCACGCTGTAAAAAAGAAAGATGATTTTCGACTGGCTTATCAGCGGGTTTACATCTTTGGTTTTGTGGCCAATTGAAAGCGTTGGCATACTAATTGTAATAAGACTTAAAACAATAAAATACACATTTTTTTGCTTTTTTTAAACAATTAATACGCGTCGTCGCTGCAGCATTGAAGCAGCACCGGAAACGACCCACGCAATCAGAGCAGACTTTCGAATGGTTTTGCTGTTAATTAAGTGTAAATCACTTGTAAATCGTTGAAGAATTCATAAATCTTTGTATGGGGAAATCAAATTACTCGCATTGTGCTGAACTTTGACCTCTGGCTGAGAGTGTGTGTGTGTGTATTTGCCTACGATAACAATCACTCGTCTCTTCTACTTTTTCTCGTTGTTATTTTTTTTTTTACCATGTTTGCTGACCATTTTTGGTGCGTCTGCATCTCTGGTCAACTGGACTGAAGTGGAGTGGCTAACTGACTCTTTGGCCCGGTCTGCGGTCTTTTTGGCCCATACCTACTCACTCTCGGCCACTCTCAGCTGGCCATGTTGTGTCGTTATAATCAAATGCAGTTGCTCCCGAAAAATTCAATCAACATATTTCAGCAGCACTAACGAATTTACAAAATAGGCAACCCAAAGGATGCGCCGACACCGACACCGACACACGGACACACAAAGAACCGGAGAACTTGTGAACTGTGCACCAAAAACAGTGAACTGACGACCGACCTAACGAACAAACGGTAGCTTGACGATGACGATGACGATGACGATGACGATGACGATGATGAGACGTTGGGCTACTGTATCGGTGTCGGTATCGTTATGGGTATCGGTAAATCGGTAGCACACCCTTTCACTCGGTTTTTTTCTGTCTGTTAGAGACGAGCGAAACATATCTATTAAAAATTATATTTCTATTATTAGCAAACAATTTAAATGATACGAATAATATTTTTTTAAATTATTTAAATACATTGCAGCTGAAAAAAAATTCTGTTTATGCCAAAAATAAACAGTAAAAAAGTCTTGCAAAATTTTTAATAATACAAAAAGTTTTTTATAAAAATATTTTACTTAATTCAAAGTTCTCCGCTCTAGAATTTACTGCCATTACGCTGATTTTAAGCATTTTTGAAGCAGTTATAGCCAAAAACAAACGGTACCTTAGGCAAAACTGCTGACCATTGGCCGAACCAAACCAATTCCAAAATTCCAGTCTAGTCTCAGAGTCAGTCTCAGTCTCCAAACTCCAGTTCTGTTGTGTTGTTGTTGTCCAGTCTTGCATTTGCGTCTTTTGCAATTTGTAAACATTTCCATATTTGGTTTTAACTTCTGCTGAACTAAAAGGCACTTTTCACTTCCGTCTTGTGGGCAACTTTTGATTAGAACTTTTTACAGAGTTAAAAACTGCAATGGAGATTTTAAGGGACTGTGATTTGAATTGGAAAGTGGTATATGTAGTAACTATTGATATGGAAACCTATAAGGTAATGTTAGAGATTAGATTTACTTTAAATAGCTTTAAATATTAACTATTGATTAAAAAGTTTTATATTAGCTAGTTTTCTTAAATAGAAAATAAGTAATTCCTAATTTTCTTATCTTTTGGATCAACTTTGGCATATTTAGATGTATCTTTATTATGAAATATAGAAATATATTTCTCTATAATACCATTAAGACTCAAATTTTAGTCTTTTTAACAAAAACTTTTAGATTTTATAGCTTCTTTTTACCTTCTTAACTCTTGCGATATAACTTTACACCAAGTTAACTACTATTTCATATTCCTTTTTCTTTGACTTAATGTTCAATTTGCACTTGCCTTTTAATATGAGCAAACTCTTGAAACTGTGTTGTGTTTTTGCAGTCAGTGTTCAGCTCAGTCTCAGTCTCAGTTATGCCAAAAGCTGTTGTTCTTATTGCTGTAGTTGTAGTTGACAATTTCTTTGTTGGCAACCAAAACAAGCGTAAAACAATCCGATGCGATCCGAGAAGACAATCTATGGCTTGTGAAGCCCTTAATCAGAGTCCAAGTCTTCCGCCTGTCGAAGAATCTCGGTTCTCTCTACCTCTCTCCACTGGCTAAAAACAACTGCAAAAGATTTAATTGTCGTAGTGCAGCTGCAGCAAGTGAGAGCTAGCTAAAGAAAGCTAGCTAAAGAAAGAGAAAGAGAGATAGAGTGAGGTGAGGGCGGTGCGCTTAGTTGCAAGTAGCAAGCTTTGCTGTCTGCTTTGCGGCAAGCTACTATATCTGTTGGATGCGCTAAATAGTTAGCACCATTCTTATGCCTTACTTTGCTTGGTTGCCGCGTTGTTTATATACCCTGCAAAGAGAGTAGAAGTGGTTTGCTATAAATATGTTGTGGATTACTAGAATAGCAGTCAATAGAGCCGTCTATATAGCTTTATACGATTGCTTCCACAATAGATCTCTGAGTTGGAAGGAGCTAGAGTCAGCAAACTTGGCATGCAGATGCGTTATATGAAATGAAAGTATTAGTTAGTTTTTGTTTTTTAATTTCTGTCTCCCTTTAAAAGTATATTTTATTTTAAATTCGTAAACGTTCACTTTTCAAACTTCAGAAGTATGAAGTGAAGTTACGATCGGTTCTGAAACAGAAATGTAGTTGTTTTTTTTACGATCCTAAATATTTTCATACAAAATATTTATAAGCAAGCATTTTTGAATAGGCATTTTTAAGCGTAAGTTATTCAAATTTCTCCAGTATACCAAGCATAGTGTAGTGAAAAAATCCTATTAATTTCATAAATATTGCGCCCTAAACAAAAGAGTTATACGCTATAAAGCATGCACGAAAAGACACGACACTAACGCTCTTAGACTCATTTCAGCTCGCTTGCCGTCATTTTGATTGCAGGATAACTTTTCTATTTGTGCTGCTATTTAGATAAAACTAACAGAATCGTTTCACAACATTTAAGCCAATGCCAGCAGCACACTTTTGTTATAAAGAGTATGCTGCAGTTGTGCAAACTCGAGTAGTCTTTGCTTTCTTATTGGTTTTAGCTGTTGTTATTGGCCAGAAGCGCATGCCAATTGGCAAATGGCCGGCTAAAGTAGCTAAAGAATTGTCATTTAATTGCGTCGCATACGTGATCGAAGCACTAACACATCCCTCCTTTCTCTCTCGCTCCACTTCCCCGCATGGCTCACCACCGCTCAATTGCAATGCTGGCTGCGACCGTTCTTTTTTTTTTTCTCTGTTGGCTAGGGCATAAATTTAATGCGTCTGCCGCTTGCAAATTCCTCAATGATGTTTGCTGCTGTTGCTGTTGTTGCTGCTGTTGTTGTCCTCTAAAAACAGGCAACAACAATTCGTTAATAATCCAAATTCCCACATCGCCTTTGGCTGCGCGCCGTCCTGTCAATTATTATTATTTTTCATTGAAAAAGTCAATGCGGAAAAATGAAATGCCAAAGAGAATGCAGTTGCAGTTCGCAGTCCTCAGTTCGCACAGTCTGCAGTTGTCGATAGTCTAAGTTGGTCAAAACTGAGTTGGTTAACTTCGAAATGCTGCAATGTTTTGCTGCTGCTTTTCTAATGCGTTTTTGCCACTTACGAAACACTCTTCTTAACCCATTGTTGCCTGTTTGTTTGCTTGCTCTCGCAAGCGCGTGATTAAATCTGCTGAAAATTGGCCTTTGTTCTGCGTTTTCCAAAAACCCAAAAAAAAAAACCTAAAAGACACAACACAAAAGTACACACGCATCTCTCGTGTGAGAGAAAGAGGCCAATATATCGAAAGTTAAGGAGCAAACGGGGGGGTGGGGAGAGGTGAATAGCTTAGCAGATCAGTTGGCCAGCATCAGAGAGCGACCAACTTACCATAAAGCGCCGTTACATTCTTCCTACCGCTAACAAACAACAACAAAACAAACAAACTAAAAACAATGCAGCACATGCGACCAAAAGAATTGAACCCACAGGAGCAAAACCCGAAAAGAGTCACAGACCCTGGAGCAGATACTATATAGTTACATACATCTGTATATCCAAGGTGCATGCGTAGTCAGAAGGCAGGCAGCATTCGCATTCGCATTCCCATTCGCATTCGGTAACACACACACACAATCGGAAAGCAGACGCAGCTTTCCCAATTGGATTACACTAAACAACAAAAGAATGAAACTAAAACATACAACAACACATATTTATCAAGGGTACATTTTTCAATTAATGTATCAATGTGCAGCTCTGTTTTTAATTTCCCTAAGGGGTATATTGGATTTGCTTAAAATATGTAACAGGCAAAAGTAGGCTTGGCAGACCTTATAAAGCATGTATTATTCGATATTGCCATGTCCGTCTATCAGTACGTATAGCATGCAAATTGCTAGATACAATACAAAGACAATTACATTCTAATATTTTTGAACGCCACATCCTATTCGCCCATAAGAAGCAAAACAAATTGAAAATTTTCATGCCTGTAACTCACGTATTTCTTAACCTATAGTTTTGTAGCTTCACATTCGTTTTGAGACAGACAAAATCAAACATTCCTGAAATTCGTATTAAGATCGGATTAAGATCAAGAAAGTTATCACACATCAAAAAACGTAAAAACGCAGCCACATGCTTGGTACTTAGCTCTGATGCAGCGCTACCGCCACACAAGCGGCGTTAACGAATAAAACGTGTTCCCGTATTTTGTTGCCCACTGTAATGAGCTGATTTTAGCTGTAGAATTTCGGCAAACAATTCCAACTCCAAATGCATATCGAAGTTAAGAAGTTTTGCGGTATGTTGTGGCCTAGGTCAGTAAGTGAGTGGTTGGTGGTGGAGTGGATTTCTGGTGGTGCTGGTGGTTTTTTTTGGGCAATTGGCCAGGTTCGAAGTAGCAATCTAAGCTTGAAATGCATTTTGTTGGTTAATTAAGCGCGTTCCGACGGCGATTTCCCGCTGCTTGGCAACCAATTAAGTCGCCGCCGGCGCTGTAGACTGCAGACTCGAGTCTCTAGTCTCTATGGAAGACTGTGGAGTGGCCAAGGATATTTCCTGTCAATTGAGTGTATGTGTGTGTGTGTGCGTATAAATTTCAGGCAGCTGTAACAAGTCTAGTCCAGTCAGCCAGCCTATTGGCCTTTTTCCTGTTGGCCTGCCCACGGCTTTTGGGCCGGGCCGGACCGGGTCGAGTCTTACTATTTTGGACTAGCAGAGTAGGTGTCATATTTATAATTTACAACATTAGCTCGCCATGGGGTAGCTTCGCAATCTTGTTAAATTTATGCATAAAGTAGTTGAGGTTATATATATTTCAAAAACCCCAATACACTTCCCCCCAACCTACCTGCTCCCCGCCATGCATATGTTACACGCATGTAAAATGCGTGTATTTTATTTCTTGACTTTTAGTTTAGGAGAGAGAGAGAGAACGAGAGAGAGAGGGAGAGAGAAGAGAACACTGCAGTTAAATTGGCCATTGAGCATTGGGCAGCTAACGAGCACACACACACACTTGGGATAAGCCAAGTTAATGCTAATGTTCAAGAACTCAGATTTCTGCCCTTGAAAAGCGAGACGAGAACTCATATTCTCAAACTCAAGCTGAGCAACGCCGCTTAACAAAAATTTAACAAAGCTTCGCTATAAAAATTCCACATAAAAGGAGATATTTTTTATGAACTAAACTAATCATAATCTATACAAAAAAATGCTTTTATTTAATGAAATTACTTTGAAATAATTAAATTGAAAACTGTTTAACTATAAATGTAAATATTTGTAAGCGAGATTCAATTTAAAAATAGTTTTAAAATTTGTAATTGTTTTATTTGATTGATTTCAAAGATTACATTTTTATTTCAAGCTTAAAATTTTGTTTCAGTAATCCAGAAATCTTTACTTTCAAGTTCCGTAAAACATTTGATATGCAGAGAGAGAAAGGGAGAGAGAAAGAGATAGAGAAAGAGAGATAGAGATGCAGTGATACGAATATCTTAAGTCAGATCCATATCAAAGCACTGCCAGAGCACTGTCAATTAAAAGTCCGAGCCCAATTTGTAATTGAAACTTATCTGAGAGTTTGAGAATGCGTTGCATTGGAATGCAAACTCTGAATGCCAAGGGCCAAAATTCGAGTTCATTTAAAAAGTAAAGAAAAAAAAAACTGCAACAAGGAAGCTACAAAGTCGCCAAAGTAGCATCATTCTTATGCCTTACTTTGCTTGGTTGCCGCGATGTTTATATACCCTGCAAAGAGAGTAGAAGTGGTTTGCTATAAATATGTTGTGGATAACTAGAATAGCAGTCAATAGAGCCGTCTATATAGCTTTATACGATTGCTTCCACAATAGATCTCTGAGTTGGAAGGAGCTAGAGTCAGCAAACTTGGCATGCAGATGCGTTATATGCCAGCAGCACACTTTTGTTATAAAGAGTATGCTGCAGTTGTGCAAACTCGAGTAGTCTTTGCTTTCTTAGTGGTTTTAGCTGTTGTTATTGGCCAGAAGCGCATGCCAATTGGCAAATGGCCGGCTAAAGTAGCTAAAGAATTGTCATTTAATTGCGTCGCATACGTGATCGAAGCACTAACACATCCCTCCTTTCTCTCTCGCTCCACTTCCCCGCATGGCTCACCACCGCTCAATTGCAATGCTGGCTGCGACCGTTCTTTTTTTTTCTCTGTTGGCTAGGGCATAAATTTAATGCGTCTGCCGCTTGCAAATTCCTCAATGATGTTTGCTGCTGTTGCTGTTGTTGCTGCTGTTGTTGTCCTCTAAAAACAGGCAACAACAATTCGTTAATAATCCAAATTCCCACATCGCCTTTGGCTGCGCGCCGTCCTGTCAATTATTATTATTTTTCATTGAAAAAGTCAATGCGGAAAAATGAAATGCCAAAGAGAATGCAGTTGCAGTTCGCAGTCCTCAGTTCGCACAGTCTGCAGTTGTCGATAGTCTAAGTTGGTCAAAACTGAGTTGGTTAACTTCGAAATGCTGCAATGTTTTGCTGCTGCTTTTCTAATGCGTTTTTGCCACTTACGAAACACTCTTCTTAACCCATTGTTGCCTGTTTGTTTGCTTGCTCTCGCAAGCGCGTGATTAAATCTGCTGAAAATTGGCCTTTGTTCTGCGTTTTCCAAAAACCCAAAAAAAAAAACCTAAAAGACACAACACAAAAGTACACACGCATCTCTCGTGTGAGAGAAAGAGGCCAATATATCGAAAGTTAAGGAGCAAACGGGGGGGTGGGGAGAGGTGAATAGCTTAGCAGATCAGTTGGCCAGCATCAGAGAGCGACCAACTTACCATAAAGCGCCGTTACATTCTTCCTACCGCTAACAAACAACAACAAAACAAACAAACTAAAAACAATGCAGCACATGCGACCAAAAGAATTGAACCCACAGGAGCAAAACCCGAAAAGAGTCACAGACCCTGGAGCAGATACTATATAGTTACATACATCTGTATATCCAAGGTGCATGCGTAGTCAGAAGGCAGGCAGCATTCGCATTCCCATTCGCATTCGGTAACACACACACAATCGGAAAGCAGACGCAGCTTTCCCAATTGGATTACACTAAACAACAAAAGAATGAAACTAAAACATACAACAACACATATTTATCAAGGGTACATTTTTCAATTAATGTATCAATGTGCAGCTCTGTTTTTAATTTCCCTAAGGGGTATATTGGATTTGCTTAAAATATGTAACAGGCAAAAGTAGGCTTGGCAGACCTTATAAAGCATGTATTATTCGATATTGCCATGTCCGTCTATCAGTACGTATAGCATGCAAATTGCTAGATACAATACAAAGACAATTACATTCTAATATTTTTGAACGCCACATCCTATTCACCCATAAGAAGCAAAACAAATTGAAAATTTTCATGCCTGTAACTCACGTATTTCTTAACGTATAGTTTTGTAGCTTCACATTCGTTTTGAGACAGACAAAATCAAACATTCCTGAAATTCGTATTAAGATCGGATTAAGATCAAGAAAGTTATCACACATCAAAAAACGTAAAAACGCAGCCACATGCTTGGTACTTAGCTCTGATGCAGCGCTACCGCCACACAAGCGGCGTTAACGAATAAAACGTGTTCCCGTATTTTGTTGCCCACTGTAATGAGCTGATTTTAGCTGTAGAATTTCGGCAAACAATTCCAACACCAAATGCATATCGAAGTTAAGAAGTTTTGCGGTATGTTGTGGCCTAGGTCAGTAAGTGAGTGGTTGGTGGTGGAGTGGATTTCTGGTGGTGCTGGTGGTTTTTTTTGGGCAATTGTCCAGGTTCGAAGTAGCAATCTAAGCTTGAAATGCATTTTGTTGGTTAATTAAGCGCGTTCCGACGGCGATTTCCCGCTGCTTGGCAACCAATTAAGTCGCCGCCGGCGCTGTAGACTGCAGACTCGAGTCTCTAGTCTCTATGGAAGACTGTGGAGTGGCCAAGGATATTTCCTGTCAATTGAGTGTATGTGTGTGTGTGTGCGTATAAATTTCAGGCAGCTGTAACAAGTCTAGTCCAGTCAGCCAGCCTATTGGCCTTTTTCCTGTTGGCCTGCCCACGGCTTTTGGGCCGGGCCGGACCGGGCCGAGTCTTACTATTTTGGACTAGCAGAGTAGGTGTCATATTTATAATTTACAACATTAGCTCGCCATGGAATAGCTTCGCAATCTTGCTAAATTTATGCATAAAGTAGTTGAGGTTATATATATTTCAAAAACCCCAATACACTTCCCCCCAACCTACCTGCTCCCCGCTATGCATATGCACGTTTACGAGCATGTAAAATGCGTGTATTTTATTTCTTGACTTTTAGTTTAGGAGAGAGAGAGAGAACGAGAGAGAGACGGAGAGAGAAGAGAACACTGCAGTTAAATTGGCCATTGAGCATTGGGCAGCTAACGAGCACACACACACACTTGGGATAAGCCAAGTTAATGCTAATGTTCAAGAACTCAGATTTCTGCCCTTGAAAAGCGAGACGAGAACTCATATTCACAAACTCAAGCTGAGCAACGCCACTTAACAAAAATTTAACAAAGCTTCGCTATAAAAATTCCACATAAAAGGAGATATTTTTTATGAACTAAACTAATCATAATCTATACAAAAAAATGCTTTTATTTAATAAAATTACTTTGAAATAATTAAATTGAAAACTGTTTAACTATAAATGTAAATATTTGTAAGCGAGATTCAATTTAAAAATAGTTTTAAAATTTGTAATTGTTTTATTTGATTGATTTCAAAGATTTTATTTCAAGCTTAAAATTTTGTTTCAGTAATCCAGAAATCTTTACTTTCAAGTTCCGTAAAACATTTGATATGCAGAGAGAGAAAGAGAGAGAGAAAGAGAGATAGAGATACAGTGATACGAATATCTTTAGTCAGATCCATATCCATATCCATATATACAAACTTATCTGAGAGTTTGAGAATGCGTTAAGTGCATTGGAATGCAAACTCTGAATGCCAAGGGCCAAAATTCGAGTTCATTTAAAAAGTAAAGAAAAAAAAAAACTGCAACAAGGAAGCTACAAAGTCGCCAAGATGGAACTTACCTTAACTTACGCTTTACCCCTTAACACCGCAGAGCAACAAAAAAACCGGCGTTTGCTTAACGGTTTAAGTGGCAATCACTGTGGCACCAAGCACAGCAATGATAACAGACAGTCCCAAGTCGAAACCAAAATAAAAACAGGCACCACAAAAAATACTAAAAAAATCAGTAAAAGATCAGCAAACAAGCTGGAACTGGAAAAAGAACGAAAAGTCAAAGTCAAGAGAGCCGGCAATTACCAAATTCCCAAAAATGAAGAAATTTTCAAATAAACGAAGCCAAGTTTTATTTGTGTGTGCAAAAGTGAGAACTCAACTCACTAACTGGCTGTGTCTGTGTCTGAGAACAGAGACAGGCATTAAAGTTGAACTTGCAGTTGAATGTGCTGCTTCTTTTTCCACTTTCTGCAATTAGAGTTGCCGAAAACGGGCAAAAGTTGTTGCGATTCAAAATAAGCCACGAAAACTCTGCTTTAGACCATTTACTCTTAGCCCTTTTTCACTGGAATTCATCATCATGCGAATTATCTGCAGTTTCTGTAGCTGCAAAATTGAACATAGGGCTGCTTTTCGATTTCTTTAGTGTGTTTTCTTTGGGTTTCTTTTTTTCTTCTGGGTTCCTTTTGGACAAATACGTCCCTGGCAATTTAGTTGTCATAGCACTCGCAAGAATTATCGCTTGTGGCGGGCGGTCCACCACCAAAATTTTGTTGTCAACTTGCCAATTGGCTGAGAGACTCAACTTGACTCGCACTGCGACTCTCTTGAGCAAGGTCGCCGCAACACTGTGAGTTTATTATTATAAACAACTGAGAACAGTGTGAAAGAGCTTTGGGTATATGCAACTTTAAGGTAGTTACACTGAAAGAATATATCGCAATTGAATGCTTTGAGACACTTTAACTGGCTATAACACAGCTTAAAACTCATTTCCGAACCCATAAAGCATACAAATTCTTAATCTACACAAAATTTCTAATCGATAAGAATAGTTTTTGGAAACATAATAAAAAAAATTTTTTTTTAATTTAAAAAAAAGTAAAGGGGTAGATATGCAAAATTTGCAAAATTTAAAAAAAAAAATAAATTCTAGAAAATTTTCAAATTTAATTTCAGAATGGATGAAGGCAGTAAAATACAGTGTAAAATGGTAATTTCGATTGAAAATCGGAGCAGTTTTGGCAAAGTTATCGTAGTTTAAAGTTAAAGAAAAGGTGATAACGGGAATTTCAACCTAACCTAACTAACGATATTATTCTTACTTGATTTTGAACCGATTTTTGATGCGATTTGCAGTAATTTCACTTAACCGGATCAATTTTTCTGTATAAATTTATTTAATATATTTGCTTAAACTTGTGCATTAAATGTTTTTTAAATATCCTGACATTTTACAGAATATTATCAAGTAAAATATATAAATATTTTTGCTGCTTAAAGTCATAGAACTTTTACTGAAGAATACCTTTTTAAGCACTATTAAGCATAGTTACAGGGTATATCTGTATCGATCAGCAGTCAGCTTATCACTGCTGTCTGATTGTATTTTTTTTTGGCAACGATCGCCGTGTGTTTAAGTAATTTGCCAGACTGGACACACACTCTCTGTAGGTGTTGTTTGGAGTTGGTGAGTTTGGTGTGTTTTCTGGGTTCGTCCCGAGCTTTCACAAATGATTATGTTTGATGTGCACTTAATTTGTGGTGCTTTGTCTGTGGAATTGCGGTGCAGCAAAACCGTCAGCAGCGACGCATTAGGCAAAGGCAAAGGAGTAGTAAGCAGGAGGGAGTAGGGATGAATTTCAGTGATTAAGTCAGAAGGGAAACTGCGATGAGTGGCCCTAAATAGCCGTTATGCGGCATTATTGCGCCATATTTCATTAGGCATGTGTGTGCTGGAGTAGAAGCTAAAGCTGAAGCTGAAGAGGAGAGACAAGGAGACGTCTGTCGGAGCCGGAGCTGGAAAGCATTATCTCTATAGGCCACATTTATTTCCATGGGTCACTGATAGTGCGGCTATCAAAACACAGGAACACTTTTAAAATCGCAATGAAAAGCTGCAAATGGGATGCACGCGCTAATAAAATGCCGATATTTTATGGTCGAAACTCAGCCACAGCCACAGACTGTCTACAGTTCTCTGTATGAGAATAAAGAAGGAGTGAGAACGGGAGATGGCGTGGAAGAGGGTGTAGGAAGAGTTTACCAAGTGTTGGAGTTGGAGCAAGTGTGAATGTGAGCTTCACGTCGCTTCTTTTGCATACACTCTCGCATTGCCTAAAGGCGCCACAGACCGTTGTTTTGGCTTTAAGACCCGATCTTTTTGGCCAGTTTTGCCCACACACAACAACAACAACAACAAGAAGCTTGGCAAATGAATTGCAAGTCATCGGCAATGCCTACCATAGCCATCTACCATGGCCATATCCAGAACACACGTCACTCTGTCTAGGATAAAGTCGAACCGAACTTGGGAGACTTTTTGAGACTTTGTCTGTCTGGTGAGACAGCGAGGAGACTCCTAGTAGGGAGGCGGAGGGCGGAGGATTGACGATGCACTGCGACCGCTTAAGTGCACATTACTCGAATCATTTGTAATGCTAATCAAAGCAGCTGTAGCCAAAGATGACAGCGTGTCACGAGCAAGAGCAAGACCCAATACAATAGCCTGTGAACCTAGCAGCTCTTTAGGAAAGTGTAGAAGCATAAATCACGTAGAATGTTTCACTACACAAATTTATAGCGCCTCTACAAAATACTTGTAATACTAAAATGACATCAAAAACGGTCCTTCTTTGCAATTAAACGCTTTTAAGCTAATACAACGGTCCGTAAAATGATTCTACATGAACACAATACAAAACTACTCTATATAATATGATTCTAGACAAAATTACCGTTACAAATCAGACCTTACTTTGTATAAAAACGGCTCTTGGAGACTCCACACTGCTTTAGGCTCAATATATTTTCCTCCTGCATTTCACGACACGTTGACTCATCTCTAGTTGTAGTGCAAAAACGAACCCAAACCATGTGTGCATCTTGGACGTGTGTGTCTGTAGCCATATCTTGAGTTGTGCTCGGAATTAACCTACATATAATGCTGTTTGCCGCTTGACAAATCTGCACGCCTACCTTGATTACCAATCGCAGCGGCAACAAACAACTGATAATGAGCGATTGGGCGCTACAAATGGTACGAGGTACGAGAGAGGTATCCAGTGTATGTTGCATGCCCCTCTCTCCAGTCTGCCCCCTCCCCCCAAAAAACATTGCTCCTGTCGATGGCTGCTTCAATTAGGGCAGACTGGACAGCAACGAAGTACCTTAAGTGTGATCACTGATTAGCTTTATGTAGCTCTAGCTCTCTCGTACCGTCCACACTGCAGTGGGTGTGGGTTGATCAGCAACAACTATAGACACTGTGTGTATGTAGTGTTTTAGTCAAGGAATGTGGTTCGTTATTTTGTTGTTGTTGGGGAGCAGTGAACCTTTTTTGCTGTGTGTTGTGTTGTGGGAGTTCGATTTGTGGCACTTTTTAGCACCCCATCAATTTCCATTACAATTATTTATTATTGTTGGCAATATTATTGTAAATTTCATTAGCAACTCAACGCAGGCATTAACATTGTCATTAAATTAGAAATGGCTTTAAGATTTTTATTTGATTAGTAGTTTGCTGTGGCATTCGCACTATGATTAACATTGTCATTATCATTAACATTGGTATTGATATTGAAATATCCTTAGCAATTTCATTAGAATTTTAGTGCATTTGAATGTACCTTAATGATTCAAGTACAATTATTTCTACCGCTGGTAAGCTTCATGATCATTTTCATTAGTATTAACATTAGAAATATTATTAAAGCTTGCAATAAATTTCACATTAGCATTATTAGTAATAATATTGTATATGCAAAAGTTTTTATTCATATTCCTATACGGGCTTACATTGGTTTATTCATTAACATTGTGAATATCATTATAAGCTTACATTGAATCTATTTTTTCATAGTCTTTAGCAATATGAAACCTTTTTTAAACTTTTTCTTAATATAATATAATTAAAATTCTGTCATTAGCTGAATAATTAACATTATAAAAATCATTATGAGCCTTATTAAAATTATTTTTGTATTGCTTTTTTCATTATGAAATAGTTTCGCTTTCGAAACACATTCTATTCCATTCATTGACATTACTGTGTTCATTATTATTTTCAATTCCTGAATAATTATTCTGTGTTAACAGTAAAAACTTCAGTAGTATTAGCTATTAAAATAGCTTCATCAGTTTGATATACAAATTACCTTAATTTTGTCAGCATGCACTTAAACGATTGCATTATCATTTTCATTAGCAAAATTTCAATAATTGCCTTCATTGTTAATCGTAATGTGAAATTCTCTCAATTCACGCCATGTTGCACATTTACAACCCCTATTTTAAAGAGCCATTTAAAGTTAACCCGTACACTTTATGACGGCCTTTCTCTTCTGCGTGCTGCGAAGCTTTCGATTCGATTTGACGCCGTGCGGAGAGCCATAAAAATCACTTTTCCTAAATCAAACAACTGCACATAACCTATAAGTAAAGTCATAACAGCAAATGTACCGTAAAGCAAACATGTATCCAGCACTTAACCATAAAGAGTCATATATATTCATATGTACAAATGTTCGTTCGTTCATAGAGATGGATGGATGGATGGATGGTAGTAGAAGAAAGCACTTTGTAGAAATACCGGCAGAAAAGCAACGTCAGTAATAACAACAACATCAACAATCGCGTCATAATCGTTTGTAGCGACTAATTTATGCTCTTAATGGCGTCTAATTAACACCACTTTCCACAATTGAAAGATTTTCCATTAAATAAAACACTTTATGGAATTGCCCAGCAACACGCAGACAAAGACCATGCCCCTTCTCTCTCTCTCTCTCTCTCTCTGTCTTTCTTATCAGACTGCCCATCGTATACGCTTGCATCTCTTGGCAACTCATCCGCATCCACATTCACCGCTTCTCGCTCCACTGACCGCGTCTCTCCCTCTACCTTCTCCTCCTCCTACAGTGGGCACGGCAAATCGCGGAAGTTCTCCACCTCAAATGGAGCAAAACATACAAAACTTCTAGACCAAGAAGTGCAAACAAAAGCAGACCCCAAAAACCCAAAAGGGACAAGGAGCAGAGCAACGTCTTTCACTACTGGGAACTGAGAACTGGCAACTGAGAACTGCAAATTGACGGCGCTGCACAGCAAATGGACAAAAGTCGAAGGCGATGCTTAACGCATGAATGGCAAAGGCGGCACACAGCACAATAGAAAGAGAAAATAGAGACTGATACGGCTAACAGATATCCTATAAACTTAACTTAAAGAAAAGCCGTTTGCTTTGCCATAAAACTTTTAGGATTAATATTTTCTATTGCGAGATAGAATTGTGTTTAAGAAGTTTACGTAGAAAATTGTTTGGAAAATCTAATAGATATTTTACAAATCAATGATAGTGTCCAATGCTACTTCTTCTGGTAATAAATATAGTTTTCTTTAGTTAAAAAACTATGCAAAACTCAGTTTAAACTATTTAAATTTTTTATAGAATCACTACTACCCCTCCACCATACTTGCTACTACAGGGTATTGCCCCATCGATGAATTGAAATAAAAAGTGTTTGGGGAGGCAAAAAAAGCATTTAAAATGCATTTCCAAATGTTTTACTGTCTCTCTATCTCAGGGGCAAGGCAAAAGACATAGAGCAGAAGGCAAAGGTTGCACTAACCAACAAAAACAGTCTAACTAGCTGTCTGTCTCTCCGTCCGTCCGTCCGTCTCTCCGTCTGTCTGTCTAACTGTCTGCAACTGTTGGGTGTCCAATCGTTTGTGACGAGCGATCTTCGATGCGATCTGATCTCTAAGGCGGCGGTGGCGGTGGCAATGTCGGCGAGGGAATTTACAGTCACAGCTGACAACTCACTGAGCGCGCAATGATTAATCGCGCAATTGTCCACCAGGCAAAAGGCAGCTAAAAGATACAGCAGCAACAGCAGATACATTGAAGGCAGTTTAAAGTTTTGTGCCCTTTTTTTTTTGCTGCTAGTTTTTTCTGTTTAACGTGGTTTTAATTGCAATCAAAAGTGTTGCCGGAAACCATTTACAAAAGCGCTGTCACCAGAGTGCGGCCGACTTTTAAACGGAATCAATCAATTCAAACGTTGCGCTCTGATTGAAAGCGTTTACATTTAACCTACGCAATATACTTATTACAAGCGAGCTGAACCCGCATTTTGGGTTTTAACTTAACCCCGTTTGTGGTGTTGTTTTTTTTTGTTTTGTTTAACCCATCAAGCGTGACATGTAATTGCATACAACAACATTTAATTTCCCCACCTCAGCTGATTAAAATTCCAATGCAGTTGTTCTTGTTGTCTCTGGCTCCAAGCATGCAGCTGTGGCACAAGCATGTCCAAAATGTGGCACCTGCAGCAGCAGCAGCAGCATCAACAGCCGTAGCATCAGTCTTAAGGTCTTCTCCACGTTAAACTTATCAGCTGCATAGCGATCAGTGATCAGGCAGGAAAATGTGTATCACACACAAAAGCAAAAACGAAAAGAAAATGAGAGAAAAACTAGCAGAAAATGTTGCTCAACAAGGACGCAACATGATGGCTAGAGAGACATTCTATAGCTAAATGTCTTGGCGATCGCCAAACGATCGCCGGCGGTGACATCTTGTCAACTCACAAAATCATGATCAGTTTGAAAAGCTGGACCCAGGCTAAGTCTTTCTCTCTCACACGCTCTCACTCTCTCTCTCTCGGTAACCCTGGACAATTCTATTGGGCTCGCAGTCCTGGCAGTTGGCTTGGGATGAAGCACTTGCGATCATCATCGTCGTCGTCGTCGTCTATCGACGATCGATGATCGTTACAAACAGGCAGCGGGCAGATATTGACAGCAGCTTGGTAGGTTCACACATAAGTGAGGCATCATTCAAGACGTCAATGCAAGCGATTAAAAGGCAAACGCATACACACACACATATATTTAGATCCTGTAGTTGATAAAAGGGTATGATCGGTTAACCGAATAAGTGTTTAAAGGCATCTTTCGAGTCTTTTGAAATAAAACAAATTATTTATAGACTCTGTTCATAATATTTAGTAAAAGCGTGTAATGAGTTTATCAGAAAATCTTCAGATCAGATTTGGTACGAATCGGAAAACAATATTCTAAAGCTGTTAGATGAATGATCGTTTAAATATCACTGATGTCAAAACTCCCTGTATTATGTAGTTATTACAGGGTCTATTTAAGTCAACTCACTCTACGATTACAGCACTTTTCTTTGCCAGTTTGAGGAGTTACACACACGGTGGTCGGTGTTCGCTGGTCGATGATCGTTTCTGAACGGTCGTTGGTCGTTGGTCTGATCTGTGTCGATCGTGTCCAACTATTGACACCAGTCACCTGTCTGTCAACAGCCATAATCAGGCCAAATATCACAGGGTCGAAGTTGGAGGCGTTCAGAAAAAAAAAACGAAACAGAAACAAAAACAGAAACAATCTGAAGACGATCTTGACTATCAATCTTCGGAACTTGTCAGCGAAGAAGAGTAACACAGATCAAATAACAGCAGGGTGATGCGTAATATGAGAATGAATGCAACAAACTGTTTTGTTTGAAACCGTTAACTGTTGATTGAATTATGAGTGAATTGATAACAGAAAGAGAACCAAATGAATAGCCAAGTGAAGTGATAAAGTTTACAATAGTTTTACATTATATTAAAATAAACACTTAATGTTATCTACAAAAGAAAGTTGTTACGAAGCAAAGTAATCGAGTGATGAACTAGAAAATTGTATATAAAAATGAATTGGTATTCAATCTACAATTAAAAAACTTTAATTAACCTACAAAGTGAAGAAACGAATTGTTTTTACTACTTAAAGAGAGATATTATTTTAAGTACTTCAACAAATCACAATTAAGAAATAGTAATTACAATTTTTATTTGGGTTTAAGCAACTACTACTTGTTGTATATCGAATATATGTATATAAAACTAAGGAAACGGTAAACCTAGTTCTGTAATTGCCAGACTAACCTATCTAGCAGTTAATTATCCACTAAATAATATCAAAATAGTTCGTGTTGCTCGTTAAATCACAATAAAATGTTAAGTTGTTACCGTTTAATTTTTAAAGCAAAACCACTTTGAGCAAAAAATGGAAAAGAAAAGAAGACCCGTCTACATACAGCCTAGAAGAAGACGGTGTAAATCTTACCCGCTATGCAATTCAACGGTTATAAACCAGCTGGCAGGCTAGTTACCGATTTATTGATTTTAATTGCAACCCGAGACGTTTATATGCTATAAGAATGCGCCCGAAAGGCCCCCAAACTGTTTAACCCAAACTCCAACTCCAACTGTCGACGGGCCAGTGCTGCCAGTGTTGAACAACTGTGCGATTTTTTGTCTCCCATGAAATTTGCTTTGAACTTTGGGTGAATAAAAGAAATAATTTGAAATTTTCAATAGAAATTTTTTGCTTTCAAACTTTTATTAAATAGCTTCTGCTTTTCATCCACATTACTAATCACAATGGTTTTTTAAGTCCATAAAGGGGAAAAAATGTCGATAAATTAATTCCCAAAAAATGCTAAAATGCTCAAAATTTATTATCGATTTAAATGTTGAACTCAAATGTTCAGTTTAAAATGAATTTTTGCAATATTAACAGTTTTTCTAGCTTTATTTTTACGTCAAAGAGGACAACACTGGCACTGGCTTTATGCCTGACAGCAGCTATAGTTTTGGACAAGTTGAAAACAAATACAAGCAACAAAACTAAAATGCGAGACAGAGCGACATTCGAGAGGGCGAAAGAGAGAGAGAGAGAGAGTCTCTCTGTCTCTGCTGTGCTTGGCATTCATAGCGAGGCTCTACTGTGTGTAGACGGGCACGGGATCCCACAGAGCGTGGGGCATATCATGACATTTTATTGTGTTGTCAGACGGAAAAGTGCTTATTACGCATGCGCGACGTTGCTTCGACGTCAGCGGCGCTGCTTTTAATTGTGGGGTGCCTGGAATACGTACATACATACATACACTGCCTGCCTGTACTTGGTTTGAAAGACCAGAATCTGAAACTCAAACTGAATCTGCACCAGGAGGAGGATTGGCATTGCTGTTGTTGTGCTGTTGTGCTGTTGTTTACGCTAGCGATTGTTTTACAAATTAATATTATTTTATGATATCGCGTTTGTTTTGCTAATTGTTGCATGTGTGGCGTAGATAGCATTTCAAGCCGCCAGCTAGCAACTCAGACAGATAGCTGGATATATATATATAGATATATACTACAGACAGAGAGAGAGAGAGAGTACTATATAGAAGCAATCGTCCGGTAGCCGGTGCATTTTGACAGTTTTACGAGCTCGAGCAGCGTTGAAATGAATACCTGTTAACTGGGGATGGTTTCGTATCGTCCTCTTTCCTCTTCTCTCTTCCCCCCTGCATATAACTCTCAGTAGAGCCGTCTCCTTGTGAGTTGTGGCCATGTCCGTGGCATAGGAATGTGCCAGCCACCCAAACATAGGAAGAGCTTCATTCTAATGAATGCGTAGGCCAAGCACAATAAATTTATGTTACTCACAAAGAGAACTAAAGGAAAGAATGGTTAATTTTCTTGCAATTCACAGCAGTTAGTTGACAACTGGGTTTATATATATAGTTGATCAACATTAATTCAAACAATTTTATATATTTATTTGATCAATTTTTTACAAAGAAGCAGACAGCAGATTACTATATTAAATAGAAATAAGCAGTCACAAATTACATTATAGTATAAGCAACTTTTTTCTTTCTTAAATTAACTCCAACCAACTTACCCAAAGCTTATATTTGTTATTGGGTATATTGCCCTTAACATATTTAATTAAAGCCATTCCACTTAATTATAGTTTCAATCAAAACTGAAGCACAAGCCCAAACAATTTTTGGCTGTCAAACGAAAATCTTTTGTTGTTGTTTTCATTTCATTTGCAGTTCTTGGCTATAATTTTTCACACTCTGCTGTTTGTTGGCTTAATTGTCAAAAGGTGGCCTTTATCTTTATGACAAACACCAACAACAAGAAGAAGAAGGAGAAGTAGAAGTAGTCGAATGAATGGGCAGACAGCTTGGCTGCTACATATGAAGGGTATCACATCCATTTGGGGTACTCGGTACCAGACCAGAAACATATTCCCTGGCTGAACTGTCAACTGTCAGTCAGTCAGTCAGTCAGTCAGATTGCTCGTCTGTTGTTGCATGCCCCCTGTTCTACTGCTACTCGCTCGCTCCTCTGTTGCTGTCCTGCTTTACAACTGGACATCAATATGTGGCACATTCTGGACTCGGGTCTGTTTTTGTGTTTGGGGCATGTTTCTTTTCTTTTCTTTTCTTTTGCCTGCTGATAACTGATATTTGACAACTTTTGATGTGCTGACATTGACAGCGGCAGGCGGCCCTCAGTCTGGTTGTGCACACTCTCTGTGTGTGTGTTGTATCGGACATTTAAGAAATTGGACAGCTGCCTCTGAGTGCGGCACAACTGACGTCAAGGCAAAAGAGTTATACTAGTACTCGACTCGACTCGACTCGACTCCTCCTCTATGTGTTGACTTTTTTTATTTATAGCCGTTAGTCAACGCTTAGTTCTCTCAACTGTCGCATAAGGATAAACCATCAGTTAAAAGCAATAAATCTGTGTATTATTTATTACCAACTTGGTTTTTGTACACCGCCTGTCGTTTTATTATGCAAAACTCAAAGCAGCCTACGAAAAGAATTGCAAAAATGTTAATTTAATTTATATGCTAAATAGTCAAATCAACTAAAGTCATTATCTATGTGTTCGGATTCATATTATGCATACGAAAAATTTATAGAAAAATATGCAAGAAATATTTAATAGATATGTTTATTATTATTTTTATTTTCATTAGAATCGATTTTCGAAAGTACACAATACAATTACAATTTATAATTAGCATTTTCATTTTCATTATCATTATCATTATCATTAGCATTAGCATTATCATTATCATTATCATTTTCTTATCATTTACATTAACATTAGCATTATCATTATTATTGTTATCTTCATTATTCAATATTTAATAAAACTCGATATAACACTAAAACTAAACAGAAACTTACTATTATCATTGTCATTTCTACTATGTGAATAATTTGTATTGATAAAATACTTTATATTAATTTTTGATTGATCATATTAAATCAATGCTGAATTTTAACAATAATTCTTACATATGCTCGGGTGTGAAACTTATAGCTAAAGTTTCTACAATCGTTCAACATTTTAACTAGCATTTCTAGCAGATATTTTGGTTCAGTGAAATCGTATCAAATGTGGCATCTATAATCAGTTTTGGCACATTTAAATTGTGAAGAGTTTCAAGAACACCTCATTTAGGTGTGGTATGCTGTGCAGCAGCTTAATGAAATCGATAAGTTTAGCATGAAAACATAACAATAAACCCAGTTTTTTTCTCGATCGTTTCAATAACAAGCACTTGATTTTATTCAGGGATCGTAACGGTTATAACTTTTATCAATAAAAATCATTTTTAACGATTATTTTTAATTTTTATATTAAAAGTCAGCAAATAACTGTTATTTTTAATTTTTAATAATAAAAATTAAAAATAACTATTATTTTTAACTTTTATTATAAAAGTCTTTAATAACAGTTATTAAAGACTTTTAAAATAAAAATCAGTCAAAGACTTTTTATTTTAATGACTTATAAATAAAAGTCTTTACGAAAATAAAAGTCTTGAAAAATGTAAATAAAAGTCTTTGATCTATATATCGAAGGCGAAGTTATACAGGATCATCCAAATTCGATTTTATTTTAGGTTTAAGCACTATTTATTGATATAACATCTTTTTTTTGTAATATCCTTTCAAATGTCCTTTAACCCAATATATGAATATTTAAGTCTTGTTTTTTTTTTTAAATAAAGAAGAATCCGCGACCCTATAAAACATATACATATATTCAACAACCGTCTCGGCATTGACTTTTAATTATTAATCAGTAATTGGCATGGGTAGACAGCTAAAATTTTGAAAATAACATTCAAATGTAGACTAGTGTTAGTAATTCAAATTAAAAAAAAAACAAGTTGTGAATGTGTTTTACTCTTGTTTATTAGTTTTAATGAACATTATTTTTTTTATTCATTAATGTACTCATGAATGTTTTTTGACGTAATAGGTGCCATTTCCAGTCCCTTAAAAATTTGATCGGTCAGAGTTTTGAACGCTTTTGAGTCCAAAAGTACGAAGGGCACTTTTTCGGCAGTGACCAGCTGGACGCATGCTTGCCTTACTTGCGCTTTGCCAATATGAAGAACGATTTTCTTCTTTTTTTCTGCTACTTCATCCGGTTCTTCATCCAGAGTCTGCCACTGTTCCATATGTCGCGATTTTAAATGGCGTTCCAGATTGGTAATATAATTACCTTTCAATATGACTTTACACACATTGCACTGCATATTAGAGGCTTCACCTTCGCACACTTCTTTAAAAAAATCGCGCACAACTTGCTTTTGTCGCCGTCCCATTGTATTGTTATAAAGTAATACTCAATAAAATTGTTACTCCAATTAATCAATTCAATTTAAGTTGCTATTACTAAATAGGACAATATGTATGTTTAAAAGCAAAAACCAATTGGGAATTATAAGCCACAATCTAAGCAAAAACAAAGGTACACCTTTTTTTATTTTAATAGTTTTTATAATAACTTTATTTATATAGATAAATAAAAAAAATATATTGGGTTAAAGGACATTTAAAAGGATATTACAAAAAAAAGATGTTATATCAATAAATAGTGCTTAAACCTAAAATAAAATCGAATTTGGATGATCCTGTATAACTTCGCCTTCGATATATAGATCAAAGACTTTTATTTACATTTTTCAAGACTTTTATTTTCGTAAAGACTTTTACTTATTAATAAAAGTCTCGGACTGATTTTTATTTTTTGATTTATATTTTAAAAGTCTTTGATAACCGTTATTAAAGACTTTTATAATAAAAGTTAAAAATAATAGTTATTTTCAATTTATATTATAAAAATTAAAAATAATAGTTAATTATAACTTTTATGATAAAAGTTATAAAATAAAAGTTTATTGCATATTTGAAAAGGTAACTCTATTATAAGTTCTGTGTTCTCCTTGGAAATTTTTTAGGACGTTTCCTTCATAAAGACTTTTTGTGAATCGATAACGGTTATTTTCGATCCCTGATTTTATTGCCACATGTGGCAAAGTAAAAAGAGGGAGGAGAAGGTTAAGCAAAAAAGGAGCAAAAGGCTTTCCGGTATAATGATTATGACCGTTAAAAACTGCCCAATGTAATATGAGTTTTGAGCGGAACCCACAAAAAAAGGAAGCGTTTTTTTTTTTTTGTATTGAAATGAGCCACTGATCGAATTGTGCTGCAAATGAACTTGTTCTCATTGAAATTACAAGGCGAAGGATAGAAATGGGGGACAAGGCAAACGACTGTAAGAGACCCTGTAGAAGTTTAGTAAAAGTATATGTGAATATATATCAAAAAGAAAACTTATTCTATAATATGAGTTGTGTTCGAAAATTGAATTTTTTATCAGCACTGTTTACTTTGTTGTTTTTACAAGTACAGGGTCTCAACCTGCAATTTGTTGGCTAAATCTTTAGAATCTTCAACTTGGCGTTCTCTGACTTTGATAACCACCGCGCCGATTATATTTAACGAGGTGGTCAAGATTGTGCCAAAAAACGATGGGTAATTACAAGAATGAACTGTGCGTGCTCTCATATATGTATACGCATGAGGCACTTGGGGCATGCCGTTTAAGTTGATGAATATGAATTTTGTGGCAAGTTTTATGAGAGAGAAAATCAGGCGGCAGCCGAGTTGATTACACTTGTCAGAAGCAGCAGCAGCAGCATCAAGAAAACTCAACGAGTTTCGCCTTAATTTGATGTAATCATAATTTTACTAGGCTGAGGGTTGCGCTTTCCCAACTTTCCCAACTACATATAGCAAAACTTGAGATACACTTAAACTATCGTTTTAATTACGAATAAATATTCAATAAAGCTTCAAGTTTGTGCCTTAATTGTATGTAATGATTTTATATGGGTAAAGAAATTATGATTTGATAACATGCTGAGATACCATCAGCACTGGCTATAATAAACATAAAGAGCAGCAGTTTATGAGCATAGAATTATTTATGTTATGTGACTACAACAACTAAAAATTGCGCAAAGTATGCTTTAAAATGTATTTTAACTACTTGATATAAAACAAATTTGTTAAGCAAGCATTTGTAGTCAGTTTTCACTGTTGATCTGTAGTTGAAAAGTTTTTCTAATTATAATGAGCTTGGGCACAAGAAAAGTCAAACTAATTATTAATAAACGCCAACGTTTTTCCGTTGTCGTTGTCATTGTCAGTGTCTGTGGTGGCAACCCTGCACTGATCAGTACACCCTGCCGCCCCCCTTCTGGTGCCTATAAAGTGGCTGTCATCATTTTAATGCCAACTCGTTACTTTATTTATCATCAACATCATTTTGAGCTCAACGCTGACAAGCAGACAGTAGCAGAAGCAGCAGCAGCAGCAGAGGCAGTAGCTGCAACTACAACAACAACAACTTCACCTAGAACCTACATGGGAGGCTATAGGGTGGTGGGAATAGGAGTGGTCTTAGTCAAAGAAGGGAGTAGAAGGGAGCAGAAGAGGAGCGCCGGCCCAGCGCCCGTAACACATTGACTACGGCGCAGATAAAAGCCTTTCCATGTCGCTTCAAATTTAAGTTTTCAATTAAAAAAGACATAAACTGCCAGTGTGTGCTAGTGTATGTGTGTGTATCTATGAGTGACGTAGCTGAAGCAGCGCTGATTGTAAAGTAGTTTGACTTTGACACAGGCGTCATAACTGTTTTAATGCCGTGCAGACAACATGTTGCAAAGAGCCTCAACAACAACAGTAACAACTGCAACAGCAAAGAAACACTTGCTTGAAAGAAACTTGAACTCAAAGTGTGAAACAAAACCAATGCGAATATCT
Source organism: Drosophila tripunctata (assembly GCA_035047385.1). Lineage (NCBI taxonomy): Eukaryota > Metazoa > Arthropoda > Insecta > Diptera > Drosophilidae > Drosophila > Drosophila tripunctata. The sequence goes on from JAWNPS010000001.1 coordinate 120,462, forward strand.
AAACCTAAACCTAAAGCTATCTATGCTACACCTCTTTGGAACTTGCTCTTAACTATTTTTGCAAATTTATTGCTTAACAGCTAAACAGACTTACTAGGCCGCAACCAAATGGAAATGGGCCAAGGGTGACAACGGAAATGGCTTGAAAAGAAAGGAAATTTTAAAAGTACACTTTTGAAAGCTAAACAAATTGGTGAAAATAAGTTGTAAGGAATTTAAAAACTAAAAACATTTAAAAAACCATACATAAGAAAAGAAATCTATAAAAATAAAAATGCATAAAAGAAACGAGTAAGGAATTCAATTAAGAATTAGAAAACATAACACACTACAGAATGCTGTTCGTCTCTCTCTCTCTCTCTCTTATTAAATTGTATTAGGATTGCTAGTAAGATATTTATACCCTCTGAGGGGTATATTGGGTTTGTGAAAAGTATGTAACAGGCAGAAGGAGGCGTGGCAGACCCCATAAAGTATATATATTCTTGATCAGCATCACAAGCCGAGTCGATATAGCCATGTCCGTCTGTCTGTCTGTCCGTATGAATAAAAGGATCTCAGAGATGGTAAGAGCTACGTGTTGAAAGTTGCTCAGTAACGACCACATATTTAGTCAGTCAATACAAGTTTGTTTTCTTTTTTTGATGCCACATCCCATTCGCCCACAACAAGCCTAAAGCCAGACATATCTCGAAAAAAATACATGTTTTTGGCGAATATCTCAGTAACTACGGCAGCTAGGAAAACGCAGGTTGCTAGATGCAATATAAATATAATGGCATAAAACTTTTTTGGATGCCACGCCCCTTCGCCCAATTAAAGTACAATTGCGTTGAAACTGGCCGCTGACTCACTTATTTCTTAATGTATAGTTTTGCAACTAAGCGTATACTTAGAGACAAATAATAAATATCAAACGATCCTAAAAACTTCATCAAAATCGGACAATAATTAAAAAAGTTTATCATACAACGATAATCGTTACTTTCAAGCAAGGCATAGACACGTGCATTGCACTGAGCTCTGCACACAAGCAAAGAAAACGAAAAACATTGTGCGAGCGAGATAGACATACAAATATGTGTGCATGTTAAGTTCTTGTAGCAGCTACTCCAATTTGAACTCATCTAATTGGAAACGAAGCTCAGAGAGTATTACACGGTCGGCATGCCCGACTTTCTTGTTAAGAAAGCAACATTGTTTAAGAAAAATATGTTGAATTTTAAATATCTGTAATGAAATATACATTAAATTATTTTAAGATATGAGATGACTAGAATAGCTACAAATAAGGAACAGTACAGAACGGGCACAGTAAGATTACTGTACTAAAAAACTCATGCGACGACGGAAAGTGCAAATTAGGCAAACTTTACAGCACTTTCCAAAATGGTTTGCGACAATTATTCGTAGGATCTGCATAAACAAAGAGAAAAGTCGTAACTCACAGCAGTGAAAAAACACGTTTTATTTTAGATAAATTCAAAAGCGTCAACTTCCTTTGCATCTGTGATTTAAGCTCTCGTGCTTATTTCTATTTTGTTGACAACAAATTCAAGTTTTTATTATTGTTTCTCCAAGTTAACTCAGACAAAAAAATAAAAAGTAAGGGAAATTGTGTGAGGCGTCGCCAAGAGCATTATCATTTAGGAAAAAGTTGAGCAAATGTGTAGCATTTATCAAGTTTTATGACTCCATTTGGTGCTGAGTGCTTGTTGGTTGCTCTCTCTTCTTTTTTTTTTTTTGTGATACATATATATTTTTGGTTTTTTTTATTTCATTTACGTATATATTTATATATTTGCTGGCAGCTTCAATTTGCTTGATATGCAAAATAGCTAGATTTTTGTTTTCAACACATATATACTATTTTGTAAATTTTATTGCCGAAGCGTAAATTAATGCTAACTGGACAACTGTGAAATGTTTTCTGTCTACTTTTGGCCATTTCTATGATAAAATAAAAAGAAAAATAACCAAACCAAAAAGCTTGTGGCTTCTATTGTGGTGCGGGTCTCTGGTCTCTGGGTCTGGGAAAAAGTGTGGCAAACGGGGCAATTGTATGGATTTTCATTGTTTAGACTATGACGATGGCATTGGGAAAAACTCTTCGAACCGATAAAGATGATGATGGTGTTAGTGTTACTGTTAGTGGTTTTTTTTTTCAACTTTTGGAGGCCTTCTGGCTGCGTTTTGAGCTGAAAAGATAAAGACAATTATTATCGCTATTATCGGCAGCATCTGTTGCCTGTTGCCACTTCCTAGTGCCAAGTGTTTCGATAGTAAATCGACTCAAAGAGACTCTGCTTTTGTTAAAGTTTTAGTTATCTTTTTTAGGGAGTTGGTTTAACATAGACTTCAAAAAAACTACCACATCATATAGCAACTCCTTATGCTTTTGCACGTACAGAGTCTAGAAAATGATATGCTGGTTCTAAGCCGCCGCAGTCGCATACAAATTGGCAATAACCATCAATTGGCAGCAGATATAGCCAAAGGTGGCACAGTCTACAGAAACGGCTGTCTGTCTGTCTGTGTTTAGGCCAACTTTAGTGGCAGTGTCGGTCGGTGTTTGCATTAGAATGAGGTATGCTACTAGCAACTGGCAATGCCTATGTTATGGCTGGAATGCCACAGAATACAGTTTAACGCAACCATTGAGATTTGCTTTCTTTGCCGATCGATCGATCGATCGATCGTGTTGTGATCAGCAGCGGCCATAATTGTATTTTTGGCATTCGTTTCTGTTGTTGCAATGCAATTTAGACAAATGTGGCACTCGCCATGCCACAACAACAACAACAGCAACAGCAACTTGCATCCGGCGCAATCGCTGTGCATTGTTTTGTGCCCCACGAATTGTTCATTTGTTGTTGTCGTCTTCGTTGTCGTTGCGGCTTCTGTTTGTGCCCCTGAGTGCGCTCTTCTTCTTATTGCATTATCGTATTCACATCTTTCTCAACGTTTGGTATGATAATTTAACAGTAAGACATCTTGAGAATGCCTTCTAAAACACACACAGAACTCTATGTAATCCACAGAGCACAACAGCAAATCTATAAATTTCAATAGATATCTGGAAGTTAAAATGGGGAATAGCTCTACTTAGTAGTCTTTGAGAGATAAGTTTCGGGAATAGAAAAATCAATAAAATTTTAAGCTTTGCAGCATATAATTTAAACAAATTTTAAACATTGTTTTGAAGATGAAAAAGTAATAAAGTAACAAGGAAAATTTTAAAATTTAACTGTCTTTTGTGAAAAACTCTCCAAGTTTCCATAAATTCAAAGAACTCAAAAACAAATTTTAAAGAACAAATAACTATCAATTAAATTGGATGTCCATAAATGGGACGTATATCATTGGATGAAGCATTAGCTCGACAGTGTGGACAAAGTTGTTCCCTCCCGAGGTAGTCTCGAATGCATGGCTCGCCAAAGAGATGTCCACAGGCCAGGGATACCATGCGATGATTGTCCGACTGGGTCCAGGGATCGTATTCACATCTTTCTCAACGTTTGGTATGATAATTTAACAGTAAGACATCTTGAGAATGCCTTCTAAAACACACACAGAACTCTATGTAATCCACAGAGCACAACAGCAAATCTATAAATTTCAATAGATATCTGGAAGTTAAAATGGGGAATAGCTCTACTTAGTAGTCTTTGAGAGATAAGTCTCGGGAATAGAAAAATCAATAAAATTTTAAGCTTTGCAGCATATAATTTAAACAAATTTTAAACATTGTTTTGAAGATGAAAAAGTAATAAAGTAACAAGGAAAATTTTAAAATTTAACTGTCTTTTGTGAAAAACTCTTCAAGTTTCCATAAATTCAAAGAACTCAAAAACAAATTTTAAAGAACAAATAACTTTCAAATTAAATTGGATGTCCATAAATGGGACGTATATCATTGGATGAAGCATTAGCTCGACAGTGTGGACAAAGTTGTTCCCTCCCGAGGTAGTCTCGAATGCATGGCTCGCCAAAGAGATGTCCACAGGCCAGGGATACCATGCGATGATTGTCCGACTGGGTCCAGGGATCCAAGCAAATGGAACAGGATACACTATACTCATGTTCACGCTGTCGCACAATTTGCTCCTCCAGCTCCAAGCATATTTGATCCTTTGCCTCCAGTTCGGCATTGGATTCTTGCTTCAACTTTTCGATTTCCAGCAAATGGAGAACTTCTTGATTTTTCAAATTATCCAACAAACGCTGCCGCATTTGATCCATTTGCGAGATTATCCGCTGGAAGTCATCAGCTTGCATACGCTGTATGGCTTTTAGATTCACCACCTGTTCCTGCCACATGTTGTGCAGATTGTAAAATGATTCAAAGTATTGTTTGGTTATGTCTTGTTCCACCTGATCTTCTGCAGTCTCTGGCTTCAGCTGCAGCACATGCTTCTCAAATGCTTCAAGTAGGTCCTTGAATTGTTCCATTACAACAGTCGACTCTTTTGGTAAATCTGGGTTTTCTGCCGATTTCAATGTATTCTCAATATTAACTTGAATATTGTTTAGTTTTTCAACCAATTCTGCTTCGTCGTCTGCTGGCATTTTTTTCAAATGGGACTCCCCTTTGATTAGTTTCTCCATTCTGGTTAAAAACAAAACGAATTCAAGCTAAATTCAAGCTAAATTTTCTAGCGCGTGTGCGTGAGTGTGTGAGCAGCACTTGCTGTCAATTAGAATATGTTTTAAATCTAGTAAATATCAGAACGTTTACTTACTTTAACTTTTGTCACTTAACTTGTGTATTGAGAAGAGCAAATGAAATTCGAAAAGTTCTGCGTAATGCACTCATTCGTTGGAATACAATTAGTCTGCCAGAGTTGCCACAGTGTTACAAAGACAGAAATACCAGAAATGCGGTCACACTTGCAAAACAGTGTTGCCTGTTTTAGTGCATTTTATACTAAAAATAACAAACTTAAATCTCTATTGTAACCCTATAAAGTATACATATTTAATCAATGCGGCTATCAGCAAACAGCCGCAATTTATTTCAGACTCGATAAAGTTGATTTATTCATAAACCACATAAACCAATAAATCGAAATATGTTTGGAGCTTATTTTCCCTAGTTAGTATTTGAATAGCAAGTTCAAGTATCGATATTACAATATTTTAGTACTTTCATGCGATAAAATCATGCTCAAAAGTATCGTTACACAATTATATCGACTGTTGATTGATATTTAAATCACAATTAAGAAAAAGATTTATTTTACAACGATATAAACATGTGTATTTAACAATATATGTATGATTTAACAGCAGGGTGGTAAACGTTTAAGTACATTAAAATAAAGTTCATCATTTATTAATATAAAAAAATATAACAATATTTAACAGAATTGTAACAAAATTTGAAGTTAAAGAGTCTGTACAAAGGCTTTTGAACATTGGCAAGCGAAACTTGTATAATGTTATCGATGCTAGCGAAATCAAACAGCTCAAGAATCGATATGTTGATAGCGAAATTTTATACCTCTGAGTATCGATGGCCTATAATACAACGATACAACTGCCATACCTAGTGTGAAAGTTTATTAATTTGAAACAACTAATTAATAAAAATTCATTTTTAAATGCAGTAAATTTTTGTTTCTTACTTAAGACAAATCCATTAATATATTGGAAGAACTCAATAGGATAAAGTGAATAATTAAACTTAATTTACATAAAGCAGTGTGTGTAGAAAACGTAGAGTTGTCAGAAACTTTTGTAATGGACTGACAAATGCTAAATGGGTTTTTATTTATGCATACATATATTTCTAATAGACAATTCATCAATTCAGCGCCCTTTAACAAACTGTCAACTACAGTTGGTGGCGGCGCTCCATTAGCTTGCCGCCCTATTGGCTGATGCCACAGAAGTTGCAACGCACTCTAGGTGTACGTACGTCCGTATGGTATAAGGAGTCTAGACTCTAGACTTTAGAACTCTTTCAGGGCCTCGATAATTGCGCTGTCACTTGGACTGAAGACATGGCAATTTGTGGGCATAAAAGCGCGCAAATTTGTTATGAGATGAAGTTGGAATTGGACTTTGTAGATGAAGCTGCAGTTTGAAGTTGGAGTTGGAAACGTAGTTGAAGTTGAAGATGATGCCTCTTGATGAAATGGGAATAGTCTGTGTATAAAAGAGAGAGAGAGAGAGAGACAGGGAAGAGTGGAGAGAAGACATACGCATTGAAATCCATTTAATCGAGCCATCATGATGCTGTCGCTTCTACCAACTGTGTATGTATGTATGTTTGTGTGTGTGTTTATGCCACGATTTGTTGATTTATGAAATACTTTTGACTGCAAATGAAAAATCCATTCGAGTTTATAGTTTGTACTTACATACATATATACCCGCTAAGCAGTTAAACAGCTAAGAGGCGTTGCACATAATTTGCTTTGATCTGTTTTCTGTTTTCCTTTTGCTGCATTTGGGAGAGCTGTCAACCCTGGTACGCAAGCAGCGCTGTTGGAAACCAGACAGATAGAGAGACAGACAGACCGCCCTGGACAATAGACCATGCTGTTTACCTTTATAGCCCAGTCCCAATAGGATGCTGATGGACTAAGAGCCTTTAAGAAGTGTTAGGTAGTACAAGCAGAGCTAGGTTAGGGATAATATAGACCGTATTTATTATATAGGATTCGAAAATCGGCAGCATTTTTGAATAGAGCTGCAAAGTTTCTAAACATCGAAATACAAAATGTGTTTCTAACTAGCTTTTCGTAAATTTTCTAAAAATTTCACTACAAACGGTTAAAAAACAAAAGAGTTTTATAACTTTTAACTTAGTATACAACGTGCAGCGACATTTTCAATTGATTTAAATGGATTTTAATGAACTTTGCTAAAAAATAAATTGTATTACTATCACTAATAAAAATCTTGAATATAACTTTAAAATGGGGAAACTGAACTCACAACAGTCGAGCAGCTCAATTGCAGCATTCTCATTTGTCTGTTCCTTTTTTTTTTGGCGTAGGTTTTTAATGCCAATTGGACAGTTTCATTTTTTTTTTTCGCAATCAACTTGAATGTCAAACTTAATTTGTTATAATAACAAATTGAAAGTTACGAGAAAAAAAATGCACTTGGATTAGCATATGGACATAAAAGTGTGTACATACATACATGCATACGTATAATCTTGTAAGTAATTCAACCAGTTTCCTCTAGTTTAGCTCTTTAGTTTTCGTTATTGATCTAGTTGTGTGTTTGGAGTGGGAAATTCCCTCTCAATGCTTGAACTTTATGTTAATTTCATGACGTTTCACAAAATATACCACAACATTTTCTTGATTCCACAATTTGTACAAAAAAAAAAAAAAAAAAAAAAAAATAATAATAATAATAAAAGAAATACACAAAAATCTAAAACAAACACTTGAGAATATCTAAAAGCGCGTCACGTTTAAAGAAAAAAAAAATGTTATTTAAGTGCTTTCCGGCAAATGAATAATACTTTGGCAGACCCTGTAGCTAGAAATGAGAAATAGGGTTTGCTAGGTATGTGAAATAGAGAGAGAGGATGGTGTGATAGCTTAAATAAAGCCCTTCTTATACACAGATAAGCGAAGTTGCAAGAGCTAGATATATACCAATTATAAAGCTGTGTTGTTCCTATAGGTTTTCAATTGTTTACTTTAGTTTTAGTACATATGAGTAACTATATTTTTGAGTTAATACAATGGTTACAAGCTATATTTAAAAATTATTCTGAAAATTTCATAAAGATCTAGTAGTTAATGCAAAAGTTATGGATAGATAATATGTATGTGATATAGTTTTATAAATATATGTACATAGCTTTGAGCTAATACAATGTTTACATACTTTAGTCGGTAACTATGTTGTTATGGATAGACAATATGTATGTGGTATAGTTTTTTAAATATATGTACATAGCTTTGAGCTAATACAATGTCTACATACTTTAGTCGGAAACCGTAAGATATCATATATGGCATATAGCTTTATGACTTTATTTTGAGTTAATACAATGGTTACAAACTATAGTTGGTAACTATCATGAAAATTTCATAATGATCGTTTAATAAACACTGAGGTTATTCGAAAAACTATTGAAACTCATAAATATGTACAGGGTTACTAGCTGTTGGTTTCCCACCATCCAAGTGCTGTGTTTTTTTTTTTTTTTTGTTGTGTGGCTTCCCCCGAGGCTGCTCCTCAAGTGAGATAGAGAACTGTAACAAACTTGAGGTTAAAAAAATAATCAAAAAAAAAAAAAAAAAACTACCAAACTTGAGTTTTTGAAATGTGTAACAAATTGCGCTCAAAATTCGAATTCGAATTTGGGGTTCAAGCTGAGCCAAAAGCCAGGCCAAGCCAAGCCTTCACAACGATTGTCATTATCAATGTGATAAGCCACCAACGGGATGCCATGTGCCCACCATCAGTTCAGTTCAGTTAAGTTTAGTTCAGTTCGATTCAGTTGAGCATTCAAGTTCTCCAATTCTCTCAGTTGTCTCTCACAGTGAGCTGTGAGATCTTGTGATCTGTGTGTGCGCATTGCAGCCAGCTGTCAGTTTGGCGGTCAGACTACGAAATACTTCGAATGCACTTGAGACATTTCTCTTGAACTTCAACGCCTGCCACACTGCTGTCAAAATATTTCAATGGGGAGTTTGGTTTTTTCTCCTCAGTTTCAGTCTTTTTTATCACTGGGATTGGGTTTGGGTTTCGGGTCTTAGGGTGAGAAGTGTGTTGAGGCCGGGGATCAACTTGTTGTGCGGTCTTTTGATGAGATCTCAATATATGACGGCTGTCTGTCCGCAACGACGCGTCGTGTGTGTTGTTTGTTTGTTTGTTTGTTTGTTTGTCTCTTTGGCTTGTTGCAGTTTGTTAGACAAATTAAATCTGTAATTTTTCAATTTTCCAATACACTGATAAAAGTAGGTTATGTATTAATATTTAGACTGGGATCTTTAAGTTGGAAAGCATCAAATTCTAGCATTATTATTCATTCTTATGCGTGAACTTGTGTTCTATTTATTTTTAGTTTTTATAACAATATCTAAGTACTAGAACCTTTGATTTTCATCAGTGTATATCACTCACACTCTGACACTGCGGAAAGACGATAAGAACTGGCTTCTAACCAAGTGAAACTTGTTCTTGGTTATGGCCAGGCCCAGAGAGAGCTGCATTCCCATGGCGCGGCAGTAACCACACATTGAATCGAGAATCGGAGATTGGTGATGGGGATTCGGGATCGGGATCGGGAATCGAGAATCGAGTATTGGGATCGGGTGATCGGATGATCGCAGCCAACGATCGTGGACAAAACCTTATTCCTCTCTGTTGTATTTATAAGGTTTCTGTCATTTCTGTTAAGGATTGAGTTATTTGCCTGGCTTTTCATACCACATTCACAATTCAGAAAGCAACGTCTCTCTGTCTTCCCAAGTGCCTTTGGGGATGTTGTCACATTTTCAGCGTCTCCTCCTCTGCTCCTCCTCCTCATCCTCCTCTATCAATTTGGTTGTGTGTTCTCGCATGCAGAAAATGCGGTTGTTGTAAGGCGATACTCTCTATGTACGCTGTGATTGTCAAGATAAGGTACACAGCTCACATAATGCAAATATTTGTATAAATCATAGCTGGAAATTTTAATGATAACGCAATGAACATAAGAGAATACCGCACTCTATCAATACTAATTGCATATAAGGAGTGTGGTTTTTTATTACTATATTTCTTAAATATGCGTAACACTATGAGCTCAAAATGGAAATGCAGCTAGACTGGAAAACAAGTTCTAGTTAGGTCGTCTTTTTTATATAAGAAATTTGCTAAGATGTTAATAAAAGGTTATCGTAAAATATTTAAAATTGAATCAATATCATTCTACTATGGAACTGATTGAAATTGTTAAAAAAAAGGCTATACCCATTGTCAAGGGAATAGGAAAAACCTTTTGTGAATTCGTATTTCAAGCTATGCAGACAAAAGGTTACACAAAAATGCGAAACTCTAAAGTAATCAAACTATTTTAAAATAAATATATTTAGTTTTAAACTTTTACAAGTTTCGAAGAGTAAAATCTAAAATCAATATAAAAATGTATTTTAAGTAATATTTATTTTAAAAACTTTTTTATTTATGCTCAAATTTCTATGATTGTTTTTATTGTGTTTCAGTTTGTATTTATAGTGAAGCCTTTCAATTGTTTAATTACCAATCAAATTTGTGCTGCAAGAGTGAGAGATAAAGAGAGAGAGAGAGACAGAGACAGCTACAGTGGTAGGTCGAATCGTGCAAAAGGGGCAAGAAACCAATTTAATTGTGATAAATGACAGCTGCACTCGACCAAATGTTGGTCAAAAGCTTTTGTGAACAAACATTAAATTGGCAATTTGGGGCTGTTGGGTAAACATTTAATTGTTAGATTTGATAACAACAGCAGCAAGCAGCAACAACAATAAAACAACAGTAGTAGTAGTTGTAATAATAATACTAAAAACAAACTACATAAAGCACCTCAAAATCATGAAAAGGAAACTTGATAAAATTGCAATTGCAAAATTGTGAAGCATACTTTTATTGACATTGTCTTATCATAACTAAAATCATTTGCATGTACACAAATAACAAATAACAAACAGCAAACTACAACAACAACAACAACAACAACAATAAGGACAACTACAATGCTAGATAGAAAAGTCTGTGCAGAAAATGCGAAAATGCTCTGAACATGTCGCCTGCAAACACACAGAGCAGACAAACATGAAAATTCAATAAGCATAAGAATTTCAAATTTACGATGAAATTAACAATAATATTGCAGTTGTCCACTGTCCACTGTACACTGTCCTCTCTGTTCTCTGTTCTGTCTCCAATCGAATGCTGAGGGCGAACACGAGATGCACAACTGGAACACCTCTAATTTCCAAGCCAACTGCATCAGTAGAGTAGAGTAGAGTAGAGTAGAGTTTTATTTCTTCTTCTTGTTTGTTGGACACCCCGTAGTTACTTACAGTCAGCTAGTTGAATCGACAGCTCTGCTTTAGAAAAGCACAGAATTTCAGAAGAAGAGTTTATAAGCTGCAAATTTCAATCAAAGCAAATTTTACATTGACTTTAAATATATTTATGGTACTACTTAAAGTTCTTTTTTTCGTTTTTCGTTTTTTCGGCAGCGCTGCAGCACAGCTCAGTGCTCTGCACGTGGCTGCGCCAATTTACACTTTTCGATGAATGATAACTTGCTTAATTATAGACCGATCTTGATGCGATTTTTAGGATCGTTTGATATTATTTGTTTCTAAACGAATGCAAGGTAACAAAAACTAAACGTTAAGAAGTACGAGAGTTAGAGAAATGCAAATTTTAAACTTGTTTTGCTTCCTATGGGCGTAGGAAGCGCAGAATTCAGAACGTATACAAATATAAAAATATATTATATGCAAGTATATAATTTTAGTTATAAAATTTCACACCAAAATTTCAAGTAGTTAACATTTGCTGCACTTTCAGCCCAAGAATTCAGTGATCTATCAGCTAGAAGTTAGAGTATTCGCTTGCTGGTCTAGCACTAAATTGGCTTTCTTTTTAGCTTTTTTTATGGCCTAATGCATTTATTTAATAAATTCATATACTGCATGTAGAGAAAAGTCAATGCTAGAGGCGCTGAACATGTATCAAAGCACAGAGCTAGGAAGCAAAAAGGCAAATGGTAGGTAGGAAGTGGCAGGGAACTGGGCACTAAAAGTTTTGAGTGTATCGCGAGCACGCACACGGAAATTGGCAGTTGAATGGAGAATGGGTAGCCAGAGTTGCCACATGGAGAGTATTGGGGGATTGTAAATACAATTTTATGAGCTCAAGTGTAATAATCTACGCAATTTTATTGACACTTTTGGCTTTTGTTGTAAGGCAAGCGAGTGGTGTGGCATGTGGCATGTTGCAAGTGGCAAGTTGTGGCCCAAAATACAAAATACTTGGGAATCAACTGTAGACTTTCTCTAGTTGAAATATCTGAGAATCTAATACATCAGCTATCAGCTGATAAGCCGGCTGTGGCAGTTGACAGTGGGGGAAAATGCTACAGGTTGTCCCCATTTAAGTGGATAACAGTTAACATAGCAGGTACCCAACAGTTAGTTGCTGGCTGGTTGGCTAGTTGGCCCTATCTGATTGTCACCTAACGTTTTTTTGTTTTGTTGTTTTTTTTTTTCTTCTCTGGGACTAATGAACAAAGAATGTTTTTCTCTGCTCGTTGCACATTCGAATTGAGTTTTATATACTACTATTATTTTCGGAAAGGTTTTTCCATTTGTGTGCAGTAGCCTCAGAGCAGTATGTCGGGCCATTTTAGATAACCCTATCTAAATGTCAGTCTTGAGTAAAACAAGCTATCTGTTTATGGCATCTGTGCTACTTAATTGAGCCACAGCCAATAAACCAGAGGTCTGAGTGGCGAGTGTCGAGTGCTGCTGCTGCTGCAGCCTGCGAGTAAGCCTGGCCTCGCCAAAAAACCAATGAGTATAAAACTGCTTTTGCATAATTAAAAAAAATAAAACTCCAACAACAACAAAACTCGAAAACTTCTCTCGATTCGCTCATGCTGTCATTTTCAATTTTAATCGCTTGTCATAAACTGCAATCGCATTAATTTCCATTTCCATTCGTTTGCTGCTGCTCTCGGACATGCAATTATATGTATATAAATATTTATTTAAATTCCTATTTATTTATTCGTTGCGTTTCATATGATATTGCTTCTGTCGCTTTCGCGTTCGCATTCGCATTCGCATTTATTCGATAAATTAAAAAGCGTATTGCAGTTTATGACTTGTATTGATTTAGTGCCATTTTATAACACATATGAAATTAAAACAAGCAGAAAGCAAGAGAGAGGAAGCACCCAGAAACAATTGTAAGAAAATCAATAATTAACAACAGGCAATTTTTCTTTTTTTCGTAATTTATATGTAGATTAATTACTGGTAGGTATTTATTTAAACTTTAGACAAGTATTCATTGTATTAATATTATAAATTTCCACAAGATTGCTAGAATATTTGAAAAGTTATGCGAGCTTGTCACTAAAAAGTTAATAAGTTTGTGAAAAGTGCATAACAGGCAATAGTAGGCATTTTCGACTATATAAAGTATATAAATTCTTGAACAACATTCATAGTTGAGTCAATATATAATACGATTTTTGTTTGTCTGTCCATGTTAAAAAATGGATCTTAGAGATTGAAAGAGCTAGAAGCAAAGGTTTTTGCATAAAGGCTCTTTATAACTGCCCGCAGCATATCACACTTCCTTCACCTATATATTGTAATATTAACAAGTAAACCTTATCGTATTTCCTTCGAATTTTACACAATCCTTTTATATATTGTTATCCAACTATCCTAAAAATTTCATTGAAATTTGTAGCAAACTAGAGCAACATTTTACAAAAAAAAAAAGGGGCATAGTGATTGTTATATGCTTAGCTCAGTAAATTAACTTTTTGTTATTTTTTAGATTTTTCAAAAACTTTAGTTCTTAATTTAATGCTTTAAGCACTTTTTTCAAAGGCACTCAATTATCTTCAAATATTTGTTTAACTTTTATTAGTAATGCTTTCTGTTGGCTTAAACATTCTCTTTTTTCAAAAGCTTACTGTTCACAAGAAATGTTTAAAAACTTAAATAGCTTTAATTTAAAACAATTTTTTACACATTTCTTTAGTTCTCACATTTTCAAATTAAACAGCATAATTATTAACCTTTAGCATTTTCACGCATGAGAATTGATGAGAAAACAAGAAATCAACGTGAAGATAGCTAAAGTAAGAGTTGGATTTGTTTTTGTTTTTTGTATGTTTCGGGTTTTTTGGGTATTTGGGGGTACGGATATTCGAATATTTCAATGTTATTTATGAGCAGCCATTTTTCAGGGAGTGCGCAGTGAGGCGTTACTAATCAGACAAACGGAACTTTGCAGCTAATTGCCGTGAAGGCGACGCCAAGCAGCTAAACATACAGCTACTACATACAATACTCGTTGGTATTTAGCTATAGATAACTACACTGAAAGAAATTTAGATTTTGTATTAAAATTGCAGCTGAAAATGTATGATTGAATTAAGCTTGGATTTTTCAGTCTATAAAAATATCTTAACAGAATTATGATATGATATGAACTATACAACTATTTTACTATATAATTTAAGTGCAATGCCAACCAAAAATGATTCTGGCATATGAAAAGATAGCAAGCACATACCTTGTAAGTTTGGTAGGAATATCGTTAACACTACTGGATTTATAGAACTGGGAAAATCAATTTCTATACTATTATATTTTAAAAATTTTATTATTTTATTTACAATATGATTACACAAGTTCTTAAATCCAGTTTTTCATATAGAATTTCTGCTGCATTTCGTATATTTTTATGCTTATTTATTGACTATTTTTTTGTGCAGTGTATATATTTAGATAGTGAGTCATTAAAGCCATGCAAATTGCAGCAACAAGTGCAATTCTCGCTCCTCAGCTTAATTATCATAGCGCACAACGAACACAGCCGAGTGCACAGAGTGTATGGTGTTGTATGTACAACCAATCAGTGGCAAAGCAAGTCTGCAAATGAGCAAAGCTGCGAGTTGCCAAGTGTCACCACAATCTGTGGCAAATGGCAGCAAGTGTTGAAGGGAGGGGGACCGATTGGGAATCAAGGAGCGAAGAGGCGCTTAAAGTGTTGCGCTAATTTTATATGCAAATTATGGCAAAAGCGCGGCTTGTATGCTAATTTGCAGCCAGTCTGTGATCTCAAGCAGAGAGAGAGACTGTAAAGACTGAAGACTGTTGTGGCATGCCCTCGCCTCGCTTACCCCCTTTGCCAGTTAACATGCTTTTTTAATGATGTGCAGTTGTCTGAATGCATATGCCAAATATTTGGGGAATGTTTTTTGTGTGAGTGTGTTGCACACTTCGTCATCAACAGTTTTTATCTCTTCTCCTTCGCTCGCTCGCTCGCTTTTACGGCAAAAGTGTGAAATTTTGACGCAACGTCAATGCAATTTTTCGCTTCACTTTGCCGCGATATGTGGATCAGTTGCTTGCCTTTTGCCTGCCACATGTTGTAGCAGCAACAACAGCAGCAGCAGCAGCAGCAACTCCTTTCACCAGCTACGCCATGTAGAACCCGAAAGCCGAAAGGCTGTTAATGATTTTTGAATACATCATGCTGGGCTCATTTTAACACACACACTACACACTCACTCACTCGTTTGCGAATATTTTTGCATGCCGCTTGCTGCATGTAAATCTGTTGCGGTGTCTTAATTAGATGTGCCACATACATACATACTACCTGTCACAATTTATATATTCCGACAACAATGATATTATACTTATGACATTTTGGGGGCATCTTCTTCAGATTCAGTTTTTTTTTTTAATAAAATACTTATACTTAAATGCTTAATTATAACTTATCATTAAGCAAACTGTCAACTTGTCGACTCTCTTGCAAACTGCAACTGGGTCAATTGAAGTTTATTAAAGCAAAAAACATTTATTATTTTTGGCCAAAAATCAACTTTGAAAACACACACTTAACGAGTAGACTAAAAATTGAAGGGGTTATAAAGCTAGTAAGCAGCACTTGAAGATACGCTGTAGTAAAGAAATTCATATAGGAAAATTATGCATGCTTTTTTATATGCTGCATAACTCTTTAATTACTAGAGTAAACTTGAGTTAACTTGAAGAAACATTGCGAATATTCTAATAATTAATAGATATACAGATTGTATAAAGCTTAAGGCTTAAAGGAACATATATACGCCTTTAAGGATTATTTTAAGCTTGGCATTAGTTATAGAAATATGAAAACATGACTTACAGCGTATCTGTTTGCTGAACAACTCCTTTGATTTTTGAGCAATGTTTATGAAATTATCAGAATATGTAGATTAATGTGAAATTCATACTAAGACTACATATAATCAATAATAAACTCTAAATAGTTGTAATATTGAATGCCATATAAAGATACAATTTAATGAATTATTGTCCTAATTGAGTGCCATAAGGTAAAGAAGGACCAAATTTGTTAAGAGCAAATAAAGTGAAATATGAGTAGAGATGGTGGAAACTAAAATAACGCTTTTTAAAGCTCATTTAATAGTATAACATTATACCCTACCTCTTCAATCTCTACAGGGTATTTTCAAAGAAAAAAAGTAGAAACAATTTATGAAAATTTATAGAAAACGCCAAACGCAAATCAAGTGTTACTAAATTGTGAATAATGACTCCATCGAGCACACACCAATAAACTCGAAAACCGTGCCACAGCTACACGTACAACATGCCACATACATGTGTGTGAGTGTGTGTGTGTGTGTGTGCTGCCCAATTTGATGCTACAAAAGACCAATACAAACTCTAACGAATCTAATCAAAAGATAAACTCACGCGCAACGACGACGACGACGACGACGAGGAAACCCTCTTAACGAGTATTTTAAAGTTTCAATCAAAAATTCGTTACACTTGGCAGGGGGTGGAGAGCTCAAAAGAGAGAGGGAGCGAGGGAGAGGGAGAGACACAGTGAAAGAGAAAGAAAGAGTGGGAGAGAGAATGTGGCAGCTCGTGCAGCTAATAAGCCGTGGCTTACATAAATGCGGCAACAATCAACATTTTGGCCAAACGTTGTCGTTTTTCTCGCTTCCTCTCTCTCTGTCTCGCTCTCTTCTTTGCTTACTTCTTCTCTCTCTCTCTCTTTCACTCTGTCTTTGGCTGACCGCATACATGAAATTATGATTTTTATTGAGGAATTCGCACAGCGGGCGGTGTAATTAATCAGCGCGGCAATGCGAAGCGATTCAGCTGCCGCCTCTGGTTGAGGTCGAGTGTGTCAGCCAACTTGCCCCCTCCACGCTTGCCACTTCAATATTACCATCACACCCCAACCCTTTTGATTAAATACACAAAGAAAAACAAAGCTGAGTTTTTAAATATTCTTTATAGGGTCGCTAAAGAGTTTTAAACTTGTTATCGGCCCTTTTACGCAGTTGAAGTCCCATTTCTGCGTTTTTCAAAAAAACAAAACAAAACAAAAATAAACCGAATATCAAACGGAATGCCATTTTAAACTATATTTAAGCCTATTATATTTTTTAGATTTAATCCTTAAAATTTTGTAAAAATCGACTTGTCATATTTTCAAAAATTTATGAATTTATTTTTTAAAAAATTTTTTGCCAATCGATTTGTTATTTTTTGTTGGTTAAGAATAAGTGTACTTTATGGGGTCGGAAATTAGTTTTAAGCTTGATTTGGGTCAGTTAAGACTATATATCACTTCTTCTGAATCTCTCTCATCGTAATAACTTTGCCAAACTGTTCCTATTTTCAGTGAAATAGCATTTGAAACTTTAGAAATATATTTTATCCCTTAAAGACTTAAACAAATTTATTAAATAATTTGAAATAATTATTTCTTCAAACTTTTTTATAGGTACCCCTCGAAGGACTGACACAATTTCTGTTTTTTCAGGTAAGTAATTAAAACTAGATTCATAAAACTTAACTAACTTCGATATATAAAATATATTTCTGTAAAGTATATGGTGTATATTCAAAAGAATTCATGACTATTCAATATTCCATTACAAGCTAAAATAATTTTAAGAAAATAGCTAGACTTATAGTTCATAGGATTTGATGAAATTCTGCTGTAAAAAGAAGCTACATTGAGCTATAAATAGGCTGAAATTATCAAAAGAAGCGTCATATTGCAGCTGTGGGCAGAAGCTCGCGTATAACGTTTCTTTTCTCTCAGTGTAGTCTCCCTGCCACGCACAGTGGGGGAAAAGAGCTATAAAAAAACCCAAACTGCAAGACGGTGGCTGCAACTTCTTTGGGGTCAACAATGCAGCGTATGAGCAATTTCTATACTCGAAGGGGGGAAGCCCCCCTGCACCGCCTGCTGTGAAAGTGAGTTTAACGGTAGTTTGCCTAACAACAACAATGCGAAAGCGATCAACGCTGTTTGATTTAAATTGTTGCCATTGTTGTTAGCTGTTGTTGTTCTTCATGTTGTGTGTGTTTGTTGCCGCTTAGGTGTTGGCCCACACACACGCCTATCACACACACCTATTACACACACTTCTATCTACACACACTCTTTAGCTATTTGAGTATTTTCAATCAAAGTGTCCATTTGCAAGTGGTGCTTTTGTTTTTTTTTGTGGTCCGCTTGTTAGCCGCCTTTTCTTAAGCCCCAAAAATCAACCGAATCTTACCACTTAAGCCTTACCTAAATTACGCCAAAATCGATTGCAATTGCGTCGATTATCGCCATGTTGCAGCAGCCGTTGCCAAAATTTATCGCCCGCAAATGCATTTCACGCGATATTTATGTAGTTTGTGGCCCAAAATATATTGGTAAGTACATACATTTTGGTAGCTTTGGAGCTAGAGCCACCGGTTTTTGGAACGGAACGGAACGCGACGCAAAGCAACGCGACCGCTCTTATCGCGGCAATTACAACGAGAGATTTATATGGAACTTCTGTTCCCCCTACCCCCGCTGCACAACTTCTTGCCTCCTCCTTGCCACCCGCACGAGAGGCGCGTCGAGTTCAAACGTTGCCAGCCGGCAGCCAAAAGCTTTGCCACTAATCGCCAACTGTCTCTTTTGGATACTCTTACCCAACAAAGGGTATACTGAATTTGAACTACTCATAAGAACTCGATTCTTTATGGGGGTGCTCAGTTGAAATTTGGTAGAGTTACCTATTTATAGTTTTAAGAAGCACATAAGTGGAAATCGCTTAGATCGCATGTAATATGCGATAATTACTCTGTTTTACCTATCGGAACTCGACTTTCTATGGTGGAATTTTCCTGAAATTTTTTAGAGCAACTTATTAGTGTGTTATTAGGAACATAAGTTGAAATCGTTTGAATCGCTTGTAATTTGTGATATTTGGTCTAACTTACCTATAGGAACTCGACTTTCTATGATTGGATTTTGCTGAAATTTTATAGAGTTACTTATTACAGTCGTAAGAAGCACATAAGTGGAAATAGCTTGGGATTATTGATATTTGGTCTAACTTACCTATAGGAACTCGACTTTCTATGATTGGATTTTGCTAAAATTTATTAGAGTGACTTATTACATAGATATATAAGATACGTAAGTTGAAATCGCATTTTAATAAGTGATATTTTGTCTGAAATTATCCACAGGAAATCGACTCTTTACGAAGGGATTTCTTGGCTACTTCTTCTTAGTGTTATACTCATAAGCACATATGTGTTAAATCGCTTCAAGTGCTTCTAATAAAATGCTGCTGTAGGGTATCCAAACTTTGTAGTGCTTTAGCTGCACCTTTTTTCACCATTTGCTTGTATATTCTTGTTGCTTTTGTTTTACTTAGTTTTTTTGTTGTTGTTATTTTTTGAGGCCACGAATGTCGAATTAAATGGATTTTTATTGAAATCAAGTTTGTTGGGGCCAATTGGCCAGAAATGTGTGGACCAAGTTGATAGAATCTAATTGGCCAAAGATTGGCCAAGAGGTCAAAGCTTATATGGCACACACACACACACACACATATATAGCAACAAGGTGCTATAGACTTTCTTGGGTTTCAGGTGCCAATAGAGTCGTCACTTTTTGTTGTCATCTAATGTTATGCAGGGCTGCTTCATAGATGCGTTGCTAATTGGCAGCAGATCTTTATCTAATCGAGCCATGAATTACAATTCCAACTAATTACAGCTGCGGTAAACTGAGCAGTGGAAGCAGTGGAAGCTGTGGAAGCTGTGGCAGCATCTGTGTGTCTGTGTTGCATGCCACCGCATACTAGTCTTTATAAGTAAGATTGTGTGGCAAATGCCTGCCTTGAATGATTTATTCGTTTGTAATTTTCATTGGAGCCCACGAGTTGATCGGCGTATGTGGTGTATGGGTGTGTGTGAGTATGTGTGTGTGTGTGTACTTGCAACATGCGACAGCAAAAGGCAAACATGGACACTGATCGCTAAAAGCAAAGTAACAAGCGATTTTCTGTCTAAACTGGGCCTAAAAATGATGGCCTAGACTGCTGGCTGGCCGTGCAACGTGCAACGTGCAGCGTGCAGCGTGCAATGTGTGACACTGCAACACAGCGACGACTAATGAAGATGCGCGATGCATCATGCCACGGCTTGTTGCAGTGCTTCTTCTTGCTGTGGACTCTTGTGGCAGCCAAAAGCCCAGAAGCAATTTTCGTAATCAGAGAAATTCATAAAAATTAAAAGAGTCATTTGCATGTTGTTGCAAGTAGAGACTGAGCGCGCTGTGGCAAGTAATGTAAGAAGGATTTGCAACTGGTTTGTGCTACAAAAGAGTGCGAGAGAGCGAGAGAGAGAGAGAGAGAGAGGGAGAGAGAGACAGAGAGGGAGTGCTCTCGGCATTTGGGTGTAAAATAAAGGAATGACTAATTTTTCAACGTTTCGACGAATGATAAATGTGGCATGTGGCGAGCCCGAGAGCAATCATGTTGCACTGTCACTTGGCCACAGTCACAGAGGCAAGCAGGCAGGCAGGCAGGCAGGCAACACTCCTAAGCTTCTACTGCCACAGACTGGAATTGTTGCAACGTCATAATTATCCATCCACAAACACGTATACACGTACGTACGTCCGTTTGTCCGTATGTCCGTAAGTACGTTCACGTCCTCATCCAAGGCCCTGAGAATGAGTAACGACTGCGCCGGTAAATGGACAACGCCAAGCTTCAAGCTGCCCCATCCAGCAGCAAGTTCTCCATGCTTGCAACTGCAACGCACACACACATTTGCTGTTCATATCTAGCTATGTTTCTTATTTTTTTGTTTTTAGTCCAAAAAACCCATCACACTACTAGGGGATGGCGCACAAAAATTTACATTTTAGCCATTTGCTTTTTCCTTTGCCCCTTTTGCCCCTTTTCCTTGCATTTTTTTGCTCGGCTTAAGCCATTAACTGGACTCGTGACAGAAGCTGTGATGCAAGAGATTTACAACCAACTCAAAAATCCAAAACAATAATGCTCAGGCATGTGAAACATTACCTATGAGAGCTATCCCACAAACAGAACAGAACAGAACAGAACACACTCTCAGTGTATAGGCTCTGAAAGCTTAAGACCTTTAAGCCTGCTGATGGCACTTAAGTTACCCTCTAATGGCGGCTTTAGTCGATTACTTTAGCTAGCAAATGTGAGTAGTGAATTTATAGGCGGCGTAAGCTTGTTGTAGATTTATGTAGAGCACATTCTATAGTCAACTTTGGGTAGGAGTTAGTTTAAGAAATGTAGTTTAGAAACAACTTTTCATATTATTTTGAAGTAATTTCAACTATTTCGAGTCAGATACTGTAAATTAAAACTGATAAACTTAAAAAGCTCATAAAAACGTCACAAAGTCTCCTGAAGAAAGCTTACTAATACTTGTGCAACTGCTGACAAAAGCTTTCTAATATTTGTGCAACTGCTGACAAAAGCTTTCTAATACTTGTGCAGCTAATGAAAAAAGCTCACTAGTATTCAGATATACTTGCTGCAATCTTGAGAAAAATACATAAGAGTAAAAACTAAGAGCTTCGTTAGATATTTTTAATATAAAGCTAATTTTTATAAATACAAAAGGCTTAAAGCTCTGAGTAATGTGGCTCAATAGAGCTTTCACACTTACACACAATATAGAGGCTACTAACTGTAAAAGCTTTGCATGAAAGCCAACTAAAATATGAGTTTTAGTTGATGTTTTTGATGCCAAAAATGCCGTCATGGTCATTCAAGGTGGTCCAGGGACACGACATCTTTCATTTTGAACGACTGTGGCAAGTGGCAAGTAAATCAAGCTCAAGCTGAAGAAGAAGCAGTCGAAGTTGAAGATGATGAAGTTGCCCTAAAGGAATCATTTTTATAGTCATCATCGGAAGTAGTACAAAGGCACGAACCGGACTCTTGGAACAACTCAACTCGAAGCGAATACAACTGTTGTTGTGTGTACAACTAGCTGTTGTTTAGTTGCTTAAACTAGTTTAGCCTTTTTTTTCTCTCGGTTTTCTCGGTTTTCTTTTAGCTTTTTCGCTCTCGCTCTTGCTGCCTTTTGCCTTGGCCATCTCGAGAGCATTTAATGAAGTCATTAAAAGCGGCGCGTGTGGCGCGATCTCAAATTACTTCGCATAACCGAAAATTACTGCAAAATGGTAAAGGGAGTCCGCTTTGAGTATTTTCTAGGGGCAGTACCTAGTACTGCGTATGGTATTGGTAGGACGCGCCCAGAAAGCTTAAAATAAACGCGGGAAAAACATAATGCAACAAGAACATGCAACGGGGAGGCAAACTGAACTAATGGAGTTGCAGTTTTTGATCTGTTCAGTTGTTGTTTCATTTCTAGCTTCACATGGAGTTTTACAACTGGACTGAGCGACTGTCAAACCGGTAGACAACAACTTGTAGATATGAGACATAAGACGAGAGCACACGACTTTAAGAAACCAAGTACTTAGAGGTTCACAGTGTTAATACCGAAAGCGAACTGAAATAAGTTGTATATTTGGTTGGATAATATAAGATATCATTTAAAATAGCATAAAACACATGATAGATTATCCATTTGCTCTAAAGAAATATATTTAACATTATGATTCAAATGAGAAATTTGTTATTGATTCAACTATTTCAGGTACTGAATTCGTTTAAGATTAAATCTAGAATTCTTAGCTTACATTTGAGAATAAATTTTGGTAGCCTCTTTAAGACAGCACATTTCTCTTAAGACACCATAAAGGTGTTCCCTTTGTGCTCTTGAAGTACAGGGTCTAAGAACAAGAACAACAAAAACAACAGGTACAACCTTCAATGCTGACTGCATCCGCGAACTAATGGACTGTGCAAAAATGAGTGACGCAGCATCAGACGACGAGACGATGAGACGTTGAGAGATGCAACTAGAGAAGAGACAAGATGAAACAAGACGAAGAATGAGGCAGCAAACCCTGAAGCCACAAGCAGCTGCCCCACCAACAACCACAACAACAACAACAGCAACCGCAACTGCAACTGCAACTACAACCGCCATAACAACAACAACAGAGCGGATGGGGCAAGTCTTTATATGCAATGGCCATATTTAGATAAGGTAACGACAAAATTTTTATGCCCAGTAGACAACAGACGGCAAAGAGTATGCTAAGTTGGCGACAAAGTATATAACAGGCAGCAGCTAAACATAGCAGTGAAGACTTTGGTAGCTAGAAAATCTTAAGCGTACACTAAGATGCTGTAATTCACAAGCGAAATTAGTCGTAGAATTAATTAAAAATAATAATTTAAGCAGACTCTGTTTAGTCTACATAGCAAAAACTATCAATCACTTATTAGTTAAAGATAGCATTTAGTTCAATTCAAATACTATTGTCTTAGTTTTCATATGATTTAAGAATATTTCCATTACAGAATGAGGTGTAACTTAGCTCCTAATAGATTTCAATTCACATATGGAACAATAAGTACTTGGTTTGCCTAGTTTACTCGTTTTTAAAGCATATACTCACTTATTACTAGTTTGTTGTTGGAGTTTCAAGTGGACGCAAGTTTCATAAAAAATGATGTAAAACGCACTGGGAATGAGAATAGGAATGGGACTGAGAAGTGGGACTGGGAAGTGGGAATGGGAAGTGGGGCTAGGAATGGGAATGGGAATCGGAATGGTGGAAGTGAGGAGCGAGCACTCAAGCACACACGATGAGAGTTAAATTCGTGTTGAAATAAATTAATTGCGCTAACTTGCAACTCATGCGGCACACACAGGACATCATCACACACAGTCCCTGCCACAAGTTGCAAAGTGCAATCCCCTCCACCGCCACTCCTCACCCCTCACTCAGACTAGACATACCAGTACAAGTAGTCCTATTTCTTTTATGCACTTTTCTTCTTAGCCAACTGTTGCTGCTTCGGCTGCTGCTTCTGCTGTTGAAATTGTCGTTGTGGTGTCGTTTGTTGTTTTTGTTTTTTCTGTTTTTGGGGTGGAGGCTTCACTGTAGCCCGCAGCATCGTGAGTGCCATCGATCAAAGTCTGCGTGCAGTTTTGAGTAGTCAGTCGAGAGAAGAGTCGCTGCAAACTCGGCTTCGGCTTCGGCTTTTTGACTCGCCCCGAGTCAAATGTCCACAAATTAATTTTCTTTATTAAATTTTCAGCATGAAAAATGACGCGAAAAACGCTTCCGCATGCGCACAAAACCAAATGAGAAAAGCCAAATTCAACTCAGGTGTCGTCAGACAAGAGTCTACAACCAGTCTACAGTCTACAGTATACTGTCTACAGTCTACAGTCTACAGTTTGCAGTCTCCCGTCTACAACTGCTATCTGTGCAGTAACTTTTAGCTGAGTGCAGTTTAATTTGGCCAAGACAATGTGCCGTTTTGAAAGATTCGAACCGGTAGCCAAAGTATTTAATTGATGCGCTCACAGCAGCTTCTTCAAAAAGCAGTGAAATTCTTCATACACTTGATTAATTTCCACTTTTAGACATTCTAACAAGCCACACTGACACCTGGTGAACTATTGCTGCCTGCCAGGAAAATGCATACTAGCATTTCTAGTATTTCTATATACTCAGATTCAACATGCATAATTCCATAAATAATGATGCTCAAGTAGTTGGCTTAGAGAGTGAGGGAAATCTTAAATTATGGCTGCTTTAAAATGTAGACAAATTAATATTCAGTAGTAAAAGATTCTGAAATATTTTTATTATTTAATTTATTAATACTCAACTTCTACTCGTTTAAAACGGATTCCAATACCATAGAATGACGTTGAAATGATTATTTTTGATCAAGAAATTCTTTATAAAATCTTTGAAATACAGTAAAGTACAAAAAGATCGATCCTAAAGTGATATTGGGATCATCATAAGTCAGGATTAAGATAATATAATTGTGCTTTATACACAAACAAAATGTTTTTCTATTAATTTATCTACTAAAAAGAATTTTAGAATTTTTTATTTGATAAATTTTTGTCTTGTTTCAGAAGTAGCTTTGATATTTTCCAAAGAAAGTATTGAAATATTGCACATTCTAAAGTTTTATTTATTTTGATTTAGAAAATTATATTGAAATAATTGTAAGGCAGAATAATTTACAGGACAATCTTCCGAAATATGTCTGCTTTAGCGATTTTAAATCTAGTTATAAATTAACTAAAAAAGCAACACTGCTTATAACGTAACATGCGTTATGCTTATAAATGTCTTTAAAACCTTTTTAAAGCATCGAATTTGATAATTGTTTTGCAACTTTATTGAAAGGCAAAAAGCAATCTAAAAAGTTTCCTATAAACTTTAATAGAATTATAAAAATAGGATAAATATAAGATTACAAAACTTTAAGTGCTGTTAATCTCTGAATCCAAGTGATCTAAGTATAGTTTCTTTTAAGCTGACGATCTTCAAATTCTTTTTTAAAAACACACATGCAGCCAATCAAAGTGAGCACACTCTACTACTACTACTCGGCTAATTAAGAGCAAACTATTGTGTCTGAAAGTCTAAGTAAATGTTTCATTTACACAAAAGAAATTAGAACTATTAAGCCATAGAAAGGAGCGCTCAGAGAGAACTAAGAGCATGAATTGTAATCGATTGAACATTAATGAGTCAAATGCAGAAAGAACTTGAAAACGAAAGAAACGATAGGAAAGGAAAGACAAGGGAGGATAAGGAAAGATCCAAGTCATTTCCAGACAACTTCAATTAGACGGAGTTCAATTCAATTTTGGAGAATGTGGAGAGCAGACAGACAGACAGTCGAACAGACAGAACTGAGACAGCAAAAAGGAAATAATAAGGCGTAACTAAATAGGCGCTTTAGTCTATAATCATGACACAATTTCCGCCGATGAGAATCGTATATAGTAGTAAGTAGTAGTGCATATAGGGGCACGGTTTGACTTGGTTTTTCCTCACTCACTCAGGAAGTTCACATGACTTTTGCCTTCGCTGTGTCGACAGCGATGACTTTGCAAAAAAAGCCACAGAGATGAAAATATATTGGAGCATTAATTCCATTTTCAAAGCTCACGTCACAGTTGAGAGTTCAACATGAGCAAGCCGAGGAACGGGAGTAAAGGGAAAGGGAACGAGAGAGACCCTAAGTAGCAACCTTCTAAATGATGATGATGATTCGTAATAAATTTAATATTAACCAGCATTTTGTACACGCCGCCATACATAACACAGTACAGTTGTTGTTTGTTTGCCAAATTGCCATCATTTTGATTACGAGTGCGGTGGCGGGAGTATAACAAAAGACATCTAGTACATATATATATAGTATGGTAATTCCTATCACCTATCACTGGAGCGAGTGTCACTCAGCATATGACAGCTGCACAAAAGAACTGAATGTATACGTATGTTACATATATCTTGCTCTATAATTAAGCTAGCTAAGTGCTGTAAAATGCACATTGCTAGGGCGTGTACTTTTCATGTGTTCAGTGGTACAGGGTACAGTGTACAGGGTATATACAGTGGAGAGAGGAAGTCTCTTTCGGAATGTGACGCATAATTTGTGAACAATTACGCTTGGTAATAACATTTAATGACTTCATTTTTTTTGAACCAAATTGTGCACAAGCCGTCAGCAAATAGCGGTGATCTTATCACCACTTGTAGTTGTACTTACAACAGTTACACCTGATACAACAGATACATGTATCGGATACTCTCAAGGGGTCGCAAAGTTGTTTTCTGTTTGCATTTTAAGTGAAAATTATAGTTCACTTCGATTTGCTGTATGAAATTATCATTTTTTTTTATAAAAACCACTTTATTTCTGTATTGCTCTTTTAACTCACTCACTCGCAACACTCCTTTTGCAATAGTTTTTGATTAGCTAAAAGTCTTTGCAAACTGTCTCTTAAATTTCAGCTTAATAGCTCAAGTTTTCGTATCACAAACGAAATCAGTTACTGAAATAGGTAGATACAGGTGAGCAGTAGCTTAGACATAAAATTGAGCGGTAAAAAAGTAGTTTTCAAATCTGCATAGCTATCATTTGAAGTGGATTTTATAGCTTACTTTAATGTTATCATATTTTTGATTAGGTCATATTTTGTTCAATACAAACTTCAACTTATTTATGTAATATTTTTTGACTAGCTTAAAGTCTTTTCTAAAAATCTCTTTTTCCAGCGATATTTCTCGCTAATGGCTCTTTAAAGTTACAATCCCAGTGTAGAAACAGTTTTGAAATGCTCCTTAACTTTCAAAATGTATCTTTTAACTGTATCCTTAAGTTCATATTCTTATTACGAATTTTTCTAGAAATAAATGTAGTTAAAGCAGTTGAGTAAAGATTTGCATATTCTACTTTTAAATGCATTGACACCTTTTTGAATTAAACTAAATTTACTATCTATTTGCTCTTTAAACTTACAAAAGCATATCTTCAAAGCATATCTTTATTACTACTTGTCTGGCTAAATGTACATATCTCTAATCTGTAGCTCAATCTTAACTAGTATTCCAAATATGCCTATATATATAGCCTCATAATCATTATCTTTGCATCAAGTGCACCAAACCCAAATCGTAAACACATTGATGTAGGTTTTTTCGAACTAAAATATAACTTTTGAATCGGAGTAATATGTTCATATGCTAGAACTAAGTGCAAAATAAGTGCGTATAAAAGGAAGAGTGAGACTGAGTGACAACAACAACAACAACAACAACTACAACAACAATTTGTATTTGCAAATTGCAAAAAGCTTTTAACATTATCTGAATGGTAATCTGATCCGATTATCATTGACTGGTCACATAACCAGAGTAAAATCCTCAAAGCCAAAGCCCAAGTCTAAAGCCTAAAGCCAAAAGCCACATTGCAATCTCATAGACGAGAAGTTGTCCAAGACTTTGGGTACCAGTTTTCGTTAAACCCTAATCCATGGCGATGTCATTAAAAGTATTTAAGAGCCATGCAACGACTTGAGCGAGTGAGATATAATATATAGAAGAGACTAGAGAATGGAGCAAAAAAAGAGCAAGGAGTAAGGAGTGCTGTGTAGACAATTGGTAAAGTTGTTGACGTTGCGTTGACTCGATCCCAATGCATAATCGTAAACATCACTTTGCATAAGAAGAATGCTCCATCAATTCCATGCAGCCAGCAAAGAGTAGAGCAGAGAGGAGAGTAGACTGCAGTCTGCAGTCTGCAGTCTTCAGTCTTCTTCGGTTTCTATCTAAAGTGATATTAATTAAAAGATCATTTATATCAGTGCTCATAAAATAGCAAAATGTTAACCGCCACACGAAAAATGCTGCTGACATACGATGGCCTCATCAGTGCCACTCGGAATCAGCCAAGTTTGCGGTTAAACTTGTGTATAAGGATGTGCTTGAGGACATGAGGAAGTCAGGTTGTGAGGATGTGAGGACAAAGACAACAAGACAGAACAGCTAACTGGAGCGCAACGAATACAAAATGCTCTACCAGTTGTAATACATAGATAATGTTGGGTATATCTATGTAAAAGACAGGCAAAGGTTTACCAAATAGGTCCCACTGGGTGCTTGAAACTGATGTGATGCTGCTGAAATTTTCAGGAAAGTTTTGAGCAATGTTTTTTGAGTGAAAAAGTAGTACAGCTATTAGTTAAAACTTGAATTGTTAGTTTAAAGAGCAAATATAGAAAAGTTTAGTTAAGAAAATTTGTACTATGTTAGGAAAAAAAACGATTGAAAACTATTGTAAATCTAGAGAGCAACATTTTTGTGAGGCTGAAAGTGGTAATGTTTAGTATAATTTATGGTACAACATATATAAAATAAGAATAATTAGTTTAAAGTAAACAAATATCTATGAAAGACCGATAGATTTCCTGATAAAGAATGTAAAGTACAATAAAGAAGATGACTAGCACAGAGCAATAGAACAACTTTTTTATAGAAAATGTTTGAAAAATTTAAGAGAAAGAAAGAACGAAATTAGGTCTATGATAATGAATTCAAGGATCAAGAATCATTAACAGATACATAAAATAAAAAGTATTTATAAGAGTTAGTGAGTCTAAACAAAGGTTTCTCAAGCCAAACAATGACTCAGCTTGCTGTCTGCTGCCTTTCAGAATATATATACCCCTTTGTTGGTATAGGGTATAAGCAACGTTGTGGTCTTTGGCAAAGAAGTTGTCGCTCAGCGCGTTGATATTTATTGATACTGACAATGAACTCTGGCTCTGATGACTATGACGATGTGGATGTGGATGTGGATGACGATGTGGATGAGGTTGAGGACGAGGACGTGGACGAGGACGTTGAGGAAGGAGAAGCAGCTTCTCTTTGGGTTTGTGGCTTTGACTTTGGCAGATGACAAGTTATGCAAATCGTGAAGACACCAAGATCAAAATAAACTGTACGCACACGTGAGTGGGCAGAGGACAAGGTCGTACACACGCCGAAAGAGATGGCTATAGAGTGTGAGATGGAGTGAGATAGCAAGTAAGTAGATGGTAGAGGAGGAGTCGAAGAGGAGGGATAAGGCAGTCAGACTGTCGTGAAAAGGAGTGCAAAAGTGAAAGATTGATGGCAAAATTACTTGAAATGTTTGTTGTACGACCTGTGGTCACTCTATGCTTGCCACACAATTGTGTGGCATGGTCACAGGGGCAGCATTGGCAGCGACAGCAACAGCGACAGCGACTTAGACAAATGTCGCGTCTGTCTGGGCCAAGTTCGCTCTTCTCAGTGCTGTTGATCAATCTGCAACGCCTACCCGAAAAGCTGTCCTTCTTCTACGTTGGTCTCCTCTGTCGTCTGACAAACCTGTCTCTTGTGGCAAGCAGACGGACGGACAAAAGTGCCTCATCTTGAGGCAGTTGCCTTTTTGCCTACTTTAGACACTGACAAAAATAACTGGAGAACTTAGTAATCACTTTATTGTATAAATTTTCTACAAGACAAATTTTTTGTTTAATTTAATTAAATACTTTTGGGACTATATACTATAATTAGTATATATTTTAGTGCATATGTTTTTTTGTCAGTGTAGCTGCTTGGTGATGGACTTTAGCTTGGACCTGGGATGGGCAACGCTGCTTTGGGTTGGGCTCTGGCATTGCGAATTGAGTTTGGCATTGACTTTTGGCTCTGGTCTCTTGGCTCTTATCTTGGCTTTGAGGCTGCCTTCAATCAGTCGAACGTAATTCGAGTTGACAACATGTCGCAAATGCGTGCGGCATGCGTCATGGGGCATGAGGCATGGGGTAGGAGGCATGAGGCAATGTGCTCTTCCTCACTGACCATGTTACAACATGCCACACTCTTATGATTATATAGATTATATTGCCATGCCATTCTTCATTCCCCATTCCACTTGCCCTTCAAGTCAAGTCAAGTCAGCCGCATGTAATCCGCGTAGTTGCAACCTGCCACTGCCTCTCTCTCTCTGTTTGCCCCTCCTTGTTGCACAGTGATTGAAAGATTGAGTGCCAGGCACAATTAAAGTTCTGTATGATGTATGTACACATACACAGCAATTGTCGCAAGTCCCAATTTGGCATCAAGTTTGTTAAAGCAAATGCCTTTTGCAACAGGTGCCTCTGCCTGCCCCCTTTCAGCTGCTTGCAACATTGTGGCAAGTACTAGTACTATTACTAGGTGCCATATGGACTGACACTTTGAGTTATCTATGCGTAATTGATTTGCTGCCCAAGTGTCAACTATTAGCTGATCTGTTGCTACTATAAGATAAATTACACCATTTAAATGGTGCAAATAAAATCAATTCGCGGTATTCTTAAGCAAAGTATTTTAAATATTTGTAATAGATTTTTTTTAAATTATTTTAAGAAATTTGCTAGAAAAAACTACAGTAGTTTTTCTGTAAAGTTTTTTCTTTAGTACTCCAGAAGGTACGAAAGCTAAATTTAACACGTTGTTGCATTAAATAGATTCCCTAAATGCTATACCTCGAGAAATACTTGAGAAATCTCTACTAAACTCTTATAATATACGTATGTTAATATTGTCTTTAATCCGTCTAACTTTGGTTAGAATTGTACTACTACAAAATACAGTTTTCATATGACCAAAATTTGAATATTAATTTTTGGAGATATTTTAACAAAACTTGTGCAGAGTTTTAATGGTATCATTTTATGTATTGTTGTTGGTAAATTTAGTTAGAATCGAACCACTACATCATACAGTTTTCATATAATCAGAATTTGAATTGTAGTTTTTTTTTTAAGTAAGAAAAACTATTTATCTTTTGAAATTCTTTAAAACTTTTTTTATGCTTACGAAGTTTAAGGCAGGAAGTTGAAATGAATGAAAATTGCACAAGTTTTATATGTTTATCTCTAAGATAAAACTAAGAGCAAGCAAAAGAGTGAAAGAGAGGGAAGATAGAAAGAGATGGATACATAATTCGCTGTTGCGTGTTTAGGAAAAGAAATCATTAAATTCATCACTCTTAGAGACGCTATCAAACGCTTTTCAATGGCCTTCAGCGCACACCTGTCCACACACTCACTCAGCGATCAAACTGAGGATGTTGAGGAGACACAGC
Source organism: Drosophila tripunctata (assembly GCA_035047385.1). Classification (NCBI taxonomy): domain Eukaryota; kingdom Metazoa; phylum Arthropoda; class Insecta; order Diptera; family Drosophilidae; genus Drosophila; species Drosophila tripunctata. The sequence goes on from JAWNPS010000001.1 coordinate 152,089, forward strand.
AAAATAGCGAAGATTGTGATATGGTGAGAGGAAAGGGGGAAGAGAAGAGAGGAGAGCTAAACAAGATGGCCAAGACGGAAATGCATTGCAATATTCTCAACATTTGGTGGCATAAAAGAAGAGCGGCTTATTGACATAACAATAAAGTGTGCAACAATCAAAAAATATTGTATAATGCAAGATTTACAACAACAAAACAATATACACTACAATAAAAAGTTGGTAGAGAAGTACTGAAAAGAGCAGTAAGAAAATAAGTTGTTGAAGCAGCACTGAAAAAAATTTACAATACAAAAATTAAACTTAATAAAAAAAGAGAGAAAAAACGAAGCAAAAATGCATAACGTGAGCAGCGAAAATTTGCAGTAATTTGAGATTACGTTGGCATTATGAGTGAGAGAGGTAGATATACACATACATATATAGCCACCTCTCACTCTTGCCTGAATTTGCCCAGAACAGAACTTGGCCAAGTTCAAGACGAAATCGTTGGCCAACTTTTACTGCGAAGGAAAAAGAGATATGAAAAGGGAGTTTTGCTAATGAATGGCAACGGCATTTTTGTATAGTCTTTGTTGTAGTTGGTAATGTTGAGTGTTGGCCATAATGCCCGGACACTGGCTTTTGAGGCGTTGATGATGACCACAAAAGTTGACACTCTGCACTGATAAGCCCGATAAGAAAGCGGCAAGGCAAGACAGCGACAAGTTTCACTCAGTAAAGGGAGCCGGAAAAGAAGAGATGCAAGAAGAGCGGATAGAAGGAGCAGTTAAAGGAGGCAATTAGCCATGGCCGAGATGCCGGCCTAATGCTCGAAAAATGATGACGCTTAATAAAACAATAAAATAAAATATATAGTATGTATTGTGGTATTTGCAAGTGAAAGGCAGCCTCGATTTAAGTTTAAGCTCAGTACCGACTTTTATAGAACTGAGATGCCTGGGAAATGTGAGAAATATGTAAACGAAAAGCAAACCGTTAGTCAGACTCTTCACATTTCCTCTTCTTCTCTCGAATATGTGTTAAAATTTTACAACTCGCTTGTTATAAAAATTTGCTTTATGAAGTTCGTGGCTTTGGGCTATATATACCTTCTTTTTTTTTCATTTTTATATTGCCTTTATAAAATTACTGACTTTCAAAAAATCATGTATTTTATATGGTCAGTTGGGGCTAGTTCCAATAGCTTACTATTTGTACCCATTCTGTGAAAAATCTAAGCAGTTTTGGCAAAGTTATAGCTGTTTGTATTTTAAAGTTTAAGAATTTACAGGGTATAAGCTTCGAAATTGCAAACCTAAGTTTGGTTGGGCTAGAAACTTTAAGGAAAACAGGCATGTTAAAACAAGAAAGAAAATGTCAGTCGGGCACGCCGACCGTGTAATACCCTCTGAGCTTCGTTTTCATTTATATGAGTTCAAATTGGAGTAGCTGCTGCAAGAACTTATCATGTACACATTTTGTATTTCTATCTCGCTCACACGTTTCTCGTTTTCGTTGCTTGTGTGCACAGCTCAGTGCAATGCACGTGGCTATGACTTACTTGAAAGGAACGATTTGCGTTGTATGAAAACCTTTTTAAATTATGGTCCGATTTTGATGCAATTTTCACTATCGTTTGATATTATTTGTCTGCAGATATATACTAAGTTACAACACTATACGTTAAGAAATAAGTGAGCCCGCCGCTTGCAAAGTTTCAAGGAAGTTGTGCATTTTGTGGGCGAAGGAGTCGTGGCATCCAAAAATTTTTGATGGCATTATCTTTATATTGCATTTGGTAACCGGCATGCCAAAATTGGAGTCCCTAGGTGTTATATTAACTGAGATATTTGCCAAAAACATGTATTTTTCCCGAGGTATGTCTGGTTTTTCGCTTATTGTGGGCGAACGGGGCGTGGCATCGAAAAAAAAAAGTTTCTTGTATTGACTGACTAAATATGTGGTCGATACTGACCGGAAATTGTAGCTCTTACCATCTCTGAGATCTGTTTGCTCATACGGACAGACGCACAGACGCACAGACGGACAGACGGACATGGCTATGTCGACTCGGCTGTTGATGCTGATCAAGAATATATATACTTTATGGGGTCGGAAACGCCTCCTTCTGCCTGTTACATACTTCTGACAAACCCATTATACCCCTCAGAGGGTATAAAAAACGTAGTTGTAGTTTAGTTTGTAATTCGAGGATATCAGTTTTACAGGGTATTCTAATCCAACTTTAATGGCCATAACAAGCAATGCAGCTGATTTAAACTAGAAACGTTTTCGTTAACTAAAACTAAGTAGTTTTGACAGAGTTATAGCTGTTTGTAATTTCAGGCAAGTAAAAATTAAAGGGTATGCTGTTTAAACTTGTGTAGCAAAACGAAAGTTGTTGCAAACATTAATTTGACGTGTATTTTTCACGCAAGTCCCAGCAGCTCTTATAAAATTACGACTACTTGTAGCAAAATAGACATTTACAGGGTATTTTAAGCGTGCGTTGCAAGTAATACTTAGGCAAATTATAGATATAAAGTCCAGAAATTTTCTTAGCAAAATCTCAGCTGTTTTAACAGAATTCTAACTGTTCTTAGCACATTTACAGGGTATTTATGAGTGCAACAATAGCACAGCCTGTCTGCTCTTGTGAGCAAATATTTGACTTAGATTTAAGCCGTAGTTTGTTGGACTTGCAGCATTGACGGCATTTTTAATTTGCCAGAGTTGCCACAGTGTTTCAAAGACAGAAATGAATTTTTTATCAGCCCTGTTTACTTTGTTGTTTTTACAAGTACAGGGCCTCAACCTGCAATTTGTTGGCTAAATCTTTAGAATCTTTAACTTTGCGTTCTCTGACTTTGATAACCACCGCGCCGATATATTAAACGAGGTGGTCAAGATTGTGCCAAAAACGATGGGTAATTACAAGATATATATGTATACGCATGAGGCACTTGCGGCATGCCGTTTAAGTTGATGAATATGAATTTTGTGGCAAGTCTTATGAGAGAGAAAATCAGGCGGCAGCCGAGTTGATTACACTTGTCAGAAGCAGCAGCAAGAAAACTTAAAGAGTTTCGTCTTAGGCTGAGGGTTGCGCTTTCCCAACTTTCCCAACTACATATAGCAAAACTTGAGATACACTTAAACTATCGTTTTAATTACGAATAAATATTCAATAAAGCTTCAAGTTTGTGCCTTAATTGTATGTAATGATTTTACTACTACTTACAGTCAAGCTTTTATATGGGTAAAGAAATTATGATTTGATAACATGCTGAGATACTATCAGCACTGGCTACAATAAACATAAAGAGCAGCAGTTTATGAGCATAGAATTATTTATGTTATGTGACTACAACTAAAAATTGCGCAAAGTATGCTTTAAAATGTATTTTAACTACTTGATATAAAACAAATTTGTTAAGCAAGCATTTGAAGTCAGTTTTCACTGCAGTACTGTAGTTGAAAAGTTTTTCTAATTATAATGAGCTTGGGCACAAGAAAAGTCAAGCTAATTATTAATAAACGCCAACATTTTCCTTTGGTGGCAACCCTGCACTGATCAGTACTCCCTGCCGCCCCCCTTCTGGTGCCTATAAAGTGGCTGTCATCATTTTAATGCCAACTCGTTACTTTATTTATCATCAACATCATTTTAAGCTCAACGCTGACAAGCAGACAGTAGCAGAAGCAGCAGCAGCAGAGGCAGAAGCAGCAGCAGCAGCAGACGCAACTACAACAACTTCACCTAGAACCTACATGGGAGGTTATAGGGTGGTGGGAATAGGAGTGATCTTAGTCGAAGAAGGGAGTAGAAGGGAGCAGAAATGGAGCGCCAGCCCAGCGCCCGTAACACATTGACTACGGCGCAGATAAAAGCCTTTCCATGTCGCTTCAAATTTAAGTTTTCAATTAAAAAAGACATAAACTGCCAGTGTGTCAGTGTATGTGTGTATCTATGAGTGACGTAGCTGAAGCAGAGCTGATTGTAAAGTAGTTTGACTTTGACACAGAGCCTCAAAAACAACAACAACTGCCACAGCAGAGAAACACTTGCTTGAAAGAAACTTGAACTCAAAGTGTGAAACAAAACCAATGCGAATATCTAAACCAAAAGCTATCTATGCTACACCTCTTTGGAACTTGCTCTTAACTATTTTCGCAAATTTATTGCTTAACAGCTAAACAGACTTACTAGGCCGCAACCAACTGGAAATGGGCCAAGGGTGACAACGGAAATGGCTTGAAAAGAAAGGAAATTTTAAAAGTACATTTCTGAAAGCTAAACAAATTGGTGAAAATAAGTTGTAAGGAATTTCAAAACTAAAAACATTTAGAAAACCATACATAAGAAAAGAAATCTGTAAATATAAAAATACATAAAAGAAACGAGTTAGGAATTCAAATATTAAATCAATTAAGAATTAGAAAACATATCACACTACAGAATGCTGTTCGTCTCTCTCTCTCTCTTATTAAATTGTATTAGGATTGCTAGTAAGATATTTATACCCTCTGAGGTGTATATTGGGTTTGTGAAAAGTATGTAACAGGCAGGAGGCGTGGCAGACGCCATAAAGTATATATGTTCTTGATCAGCATCACAAGCCGAGTCGATATAGCCATGTCCGTCTGTCCGTATGAATGAAAGGATCTCAGAGATGGTAAGAGCTACGAGTTGAAAGTTGCTCAGTATCGACCACATATTTAGTCAGTCAATACAAGTTTGTTTTCCTTTGTTGATGCCACGCCCCATTCGCCCACAATAAGCCTAAAGCCAGACATATCTCGAAAAAAATACATGTATTTGGAGAATATCTCAGTAACCACGGCACCTAGGAAAACGCAGGTTGCTAGATGCAATATAAATATAATGGCATAAAACTTTTTTGGATGCCACGCCCCTTCGCCCAATTAAAGCACAATTGCGTTAAAACTTTGCATGCCGCTGGCTCACTTATTTCTTAACGTATAGTTTTGCAACTTAGCGAATACTTAGAGACAAATAATATCAAACGATCCTAAAAACTTCATCAAAATCGGACAATAAAAGAAAACAAAGAAAACGAAAAACATTGTGCGAGCGAGATAGACATACAAATATGTGTGCATGTTAAGTTCTTGCAGCAGCTACTCCAATTTGAACTCATCTAATTGGAAACATGTCGGCATGCCCACCTGACATTTTATTTCTTGTTAAGAAAGCAACATTGTTTAAGAAAAATATGTTGAATTTTAAATATCTGTAATAAAATATACATTAAATTATTTTAAGATATGAGATGACTAGAATAGCTACAAATAAGAAATAGTACAGAAGGGGCACAGTAAGATTACTGTACTAAAAAACTCATGCGACGACGGAAAGTGCAAATTAGGCAAACTTTACAGCACTTTCCAAAATGGTTTGCGACAATTATTCGTAGGATCTGCATAAATGAAAAGAAAAGTCGTAACTCACAGCAGTGAAAAACACGTTTTATTTTAGATAAATTCAAAAGCATCCACTTCTTTTGCATCTGTGATTTAAGCTTTCGTGCTTATTTCTATTTTGTTGACAACAAATTCAAGTTTTTGTTATTAATTCTCCAAGTTGACTCACACACAAAATGAAAATTGTGTGAGGCGTCGCCAAGAGCATTATCATTTAGAAAAAAGTTGAGAAAATGTGTAGCATTTATCAAGTTTTATGACTCCATTTGGTGCTGAGTGCTTGTTGGTTGCTCTCTCTTCTCTTTTTATACCCTCTGAGGGGTATATTGGGTTTGTCAGAAGAGGAAAAGTATGTAACAGGCAGAAGGAGGCGTTTCCGACCCCATAAAGTATATATATTCTTGATCAGCATCAACAGCCGAGTCGATATAGCCATGTCCGTCTGTCCGTCTGTCCGTATGAACAAACAGATCTCGGAGATGGTAAGAGCTACAATATCCGTTTTAGTCAGTATCGACCACATATTTAGTCAGTCAATACAAGTTTGTTTCCTTTTTTTGATGCCACGCCCCATTCGCCCACAATAAGCGAAAAACTAGACATACCTCGGAAAAAATACATGTTTTTTGCGAATATCTCGGTAACTATAATACCTAGGGACACCAATTTTGGCATGCAGGTTTCTGTTTGCAATATAAATATAATGCCATCAAAATTTATTAGATACCACGCCCCCTTCGCCCACAATTGCGTTGTAACTTTGCATGCGGCTGGCTCACTTATTTCTTAACGTATAGTGTTGTAACTTAGTATATACCTGCAGACAAATAATATCAAACGATTGTGAAAGTTTCATTAAAATCGGACTATAATTAAAGAGTTTCTTAAACAACGAAAATCGTTACATTCAAGCAAGTCATAGCCACGTGCATTGCACTGTGCGAGCGAGATAGACATACAAATATGTGTGCATGTTAAGTTCTTGCAGCAGCTACTCCAAATGGAACTCATCTAATTGGAAACGAAGCTCAGAGGGTATTACACGGTCGGCATGTCCGACTGACAGTTTCTTTCTTGTTTTTTTTGTGATACATATATATTTTTGGTTTTTTTTATTTCATTTATATTTATATATTTGCTGGCAGCTTCAATTTGCTTGATTTGCAAAATAGCTTGATTTTTCTTTTCAACACATACATACTATTTTGTAAATTTTATTGCCGAAGCGTAAATTAATGCAAACTGGACAACTGTGAAATGTTTTCTGTCTTCTTTTAACCATTTCTATGATAAAATAAAAAAAAGAAATAACCAAACCAAAAAGCTTGTGGCTTCTATTGTGCTGCGGGTCTCTGGTCTCTGGATCTGGGAAAAAGTGTGGCAAACGTTGCAATTGTATGGAATTTTATTGTTTAGACTATGACGATGACATTGGGAAAAACTCTTCGAACCGATAAATATGATGATGGTGTTAGTGTTACTGTTAGTGGTTTTTTCCAGCTTTTGGAGGCCTTCTGGCTGCGTTTTGAGCTGAAAAGATAAAGACAATTATTATCGCTATTATCGGCAGCATCTGTTGCATGTTGCCACTTCCTAGTGCCAAGTGTTTCGATAGCAAATCGACTCAAAGAGACTCTGCTTTTGTTAAAGTTTTAGTTATCTTTTTTAGGGAGTTGGTTTAACATACACTTCGAAAAAAACTACTACATCATATAGCAACTCTTTATGGTTTTGCACGTAAAGAGTCTAGAAAATGATATGCTGGTTCTAAGCCGCCGCAGTCGCATACAAATTGGCAATAACCATCAATTGGCAGCAGATATAGCCAAAGGTGGCACAGTCTACAGAAACGGCTGTCTGTCTGTCTGTGTTTAGGCCAACTTTAGTGGCAGTGTCGGTCGGTGTTTGCATTAGAATGAGGTATGCTAGCAACTGGCAATGCCTATGTTATGGCTGGAATGCCACAGAATACAGTTTAACGCAACCATTGAGATTTGCTTTCCTTGCCGATGTTGTGAACAGCAGCGGCCATAATTGTATTTTTGGCATTCGTTTCTGTTGTTGCAATGCAATTTAGACAAATGTGGTACTCGCCATGCCACAACAACAGCAACAGCAACAGCAACTTGCATCCGGCGCAATCGCTGTGCATTGTTTTGTGCCCAACGAATTGTTCATTTGTTGTTGTCGTCTTCGTTGTCGTTGCGGCTTCATAACTGTCTTTTGTGAAAAACTCTTCAAGTTTCCATAAATTCAAAGAACTCAAAAACAAATTTTAAAGAACAAATAACTATCAATTAAATTGGATGTCCATAAATGGGACGTATATCATTGGATGAAGCATTAGCTCGACAGAGTGGACAAAGTTGTTCCCCCCTGAGGTAGTCTCGAATGCATGGCTCGCCAAAGAGATGTCCACAGGCCAGGGATACCATGCGATGATTGTCCGACTGGGTCCAGGGATCCAAGCAAATGGAACAGGATACACTATACTCTTTCAGCGCCTTCAGCGCCAGGCGTGCATGATCCTTTGTCTCCAACAAACAAACGGTTAACCGCTGGACGTCATCAGCTTGCATACGCTGTATGGCTGTTAGATTCGTCACCAGTTCCTGCGACATGTTGTACATATTGTAAAATGATTCAAAGTATTGTTTGGTTATGTCTTGTTCCACCTGATCTTCTGCAGTCTCTGGCTTCAGCTGCTGCACATGCTTCTCAAATGCTGCAAGTAGGTCCTTGAATTGTTTCATTACAACAGCCGACTCTTTTGGTAAATCTGGGTTTTCTGCCGATTTCAATGTATTCTCAATATTAACTTGAATATTGTTCAGTTTTTCAATCAATTCTGCTTCGTCGTTTGCTGGCATTTTTTTCAAATGGGACTCCCTTTTGATTAGTTTCTCCATTCTGGTTAAAAACAAAACGAATTCAAGCTAAATTCAAGCTAAATTTTCTAGCGCGTGTGCGTGAGTGTGTGAGCAGCACTTGCTGTCAATTAGAATATGTTTTAAATCTAGTAAATATCAAAACGTTTACTTACTTTAATTTTTGTCACTTAACTTGTGTTGAGTAATGCACTCACTCGTTGGAATACAATTAGTCTGCCAGAGTTGCCACAGTGTTTCAAAGACAGAAATGAATTTTTTTTCAGCCCTGTTTACTTTGTTGTTTTTACAAGTACAGGGCCTCAACCTGCAATTTGTTGGCTAAATCTTTAGAATCTTTAACTTTGCGTTCTCTGACTTTGATAACCACCGCGCCGATATATTTAACGAGGTGGTCAAGATTGTGCCAAAAAACGATGGGTAATTACAAGATATATATGTATACGCATGAGACACTTGGGGCATGCCGTTTAAGTTGATGAATATGAATTTTGTGGCAAGTCTTATGAGAGAGAAAATCAGGCGGCAGCCGATTTGATTACAGTTGTCAGAAGCAGCAGCAAGAAAACTTAAAGAGTTTCGTCTTAATTTGATGTAATCATAATTTTACTAGGCTGAGGGTTGCGCTTTCCCAACTTTCCCAACTACATATAGCAAAACTTGAGATACACTTAAACTATCGTTTTAATTACGAATAAATATTCAATAAAGCTTCAAGTTTGTGCCTTAATTGTATGTAATGATTTTACTACTACTTACAGTCAAGCTTTTATATGGGTAAAGAAATTATGATTTGATAACATGCTGAGATACCATCAGCACTGGCTACAAAGAGCTTGGGCACAAGAAAAGTCAAACTAATTATTAATAAACGCCAACATTTTCCGTTGTCATTGTCAGTGTCATTGGTGGCAACCCTGCACTGATCAGTACTCCCTGCCGCCCCCCTTCTGGTGCCTATAAAGTGGCTGTCATCATTTTAATGCCAACTCGTTACTTTATTTATCATCAACATCATTTTAAGCTCAACGCTGACAAGCAGACAGTAGCAGAAGCAGCAGCAGCAGAGGCAGAAGCAGCAGCAGCAGCAGAGGCAGTAGCTGCAACTACAACAACTTCACCTAGAACCTACATGAGAGGCTATAGGGTGGTGGGAATAGGAGTGGTCTTAGTCGAAGAAGGGAGTAGAAGGGAGCAGAAGAGGAGCGCCAGCCCAGCGCCCGTAACACATTGACTACGGGGCAGATAAAAGCCTTTCCATGTCGCTTCAAATTTAAGTTTTCAATTAAAAAAGACATAAACTGCCAGTGTGTCAGTGTATGTGTGTATCTATGAGTGACGTAGCTGAAGCAGCGCTGATTGTAAAGTAGTTTGACTTTGACACAGGGGTCATAACTGTTTTAATGCCGTGCAGACAACTTGTTGCAAAGAGCCTCAACAACAACAACAACTGCCACAGCTGAGAAACACTTGCTTGAAAGAAACTTGAACTCAAAGTGTGAAACAAAACCAATGCGAATATCTAAACCAAAAGCTATCTATGCTACACCTCTTTGGAACTTGCTCTTAACTATTTTCGCAAATTTATTGCTTAACAGCTAAACAGACTTACTAGGCCGCAACCAAATGGAAATGGGCCAAGGGTGACAATGGAAATGGCTTGAAAAGAAAGGAAATTTTAAAAGTACATTTCTGAAAGCTAAACAAATTGGTGAAAATAAGTTGTAAGGAATTTCAAAACTAAAAACATTTAGAAAACCATACATAAGAAAAGAAATCTGTAAATATAAAAATACATAAAAGAAACGAGTTAGGAATTCAAATATTAAATCAATTAAGAATTAGAAAACATATCACACTACAGAATGCTGTTCGTCTCTCTCTCTCTCTTATTAAATTGTATTAGGATTGCTAGTAAGATATTTATACCCTCTGAGGGGTATGTTGGGTTTGTGAAAAGTATGTAACAGGCAAGAGGCGTGGCAGACGCCATAAAGTATATATGTTCTTGATCAGCATCACAAGCCGAGTCGATATAGCCATGTCCGTCTGTCCGTATGAATGAAAGGATCTCAGAGATGGTAAGAGCTACGAGTTGAAAGTTGCTCAGTATCGACCACATATTTAGTCAGTCAATACAAGTTTGTTTTCCTTTGTTGATGCCACGCCCCATTCGCCCACAATAAGCCTAAAGCCAGACATATCTCGAAAAAAATACATGTTTTTGGAGAATATCTCAGTAACCACGGCACCTAGGAAAACGCAGGTTGCTAGATGCAATATAAATATAATGGCATAAAACTTTTTTGGATGCCACGCCCCTTCGCCCAATTAAAGCACAATTGCGTTGAAACTTTGCATGCCGCTGGCTCACTTATTTCTTAACGTATAGTTTTGCAACTTAGCGAATACTTAGAGACAAATAATATCAAACGATCCTAAAAACTTCATCAAAATCGGACAATAAAAGAAAACAAAGAAAACGAAAAACATTGTGCGAGCGAGATAGACATACAAATATGTGTGCATGTTAAGTTCTTGCAGCAGCTACTCCAATTTGAACTCATCTAATTGAAAACATGTCGGCATGCCCGACTGACATTTTATTTCTTTTTAAGAAAGCAACATTGTTTAAGAAAAATATGTTGAATTTTAAATATCTGTAATAAAATATACATTAAATTATTTTAAGATATGAGATGACTAGAATAGCTACAAATAAGAAACAGTACAGAAGGGGCACAGTAAGATTACTGTACTAAAAAACTCATGCGACGACGGAAAGTGCAAATTAGGCAAACTTTACAGCACTTTCCAAAATGGTTTGCGACAATTATTCATAGGATCTGCATAAATGAAAAGAAAAGCGAAAGGAAAAATTTTAATTTAGATAAATTCAAAAGCGTCAACTTCCTTTGCATCTGTGATTTAAGCTTTCGTGCTTATTTCTATTTTGTTGACAACAAATTCAAGGATTTTTTATTGTTTCTCCAAGTTAACTCACACACAAAATGAGAATTGTGTGAGGCGTCGCCAAGAGCATTATCATTTAGGAAAAAGTTGAGAAAATGTGTAGCATTTATCAAGTTTTATGACTCCATTTGGTGCTGAGTGCTTGTTGGTTGCTCTCTCTTATCTTTTTTTTTTGTGATACATATATATTTTTGGTTTTTTTTATTTCATTTATATTTATATATTTGCTGGCAGCTTCAATTTGCTTGATATGCAAAATAGCTAGATTTTTGTTTTCAACACATATATACTATTTTGTAAATTTTATTGCCGAAGCGTAAATTAATGCAAACTGGACAACTGTGAAATGTTTTCTGTCTACTTTTGGCCATTTCTATGATAAAATAAAAAAAAAGAAATAACCAAACCAAAAAGCTTGTGGCTTCTATTGTGCTGCGGGTCTCTGGTCTCTGGATCTGGGAAAAAGTGTGGCAAACGGGGCAATTGTATGGAATTTTATTGTTTAGACTATGACGATGGCATTGGGAAAAACTCTTCGAACCGATAAAGATGATGATGGTGTTAGTGTTACTGTTAGTGGTTTTTTCCAGCTTTTGGAGGCCTTCTGGCTGCGTTTTGAGCTGAAAAGATAAAGACAATTATTATCGCTATTATCGGCAGCATCTGTTGCATGTTGCCACTTCCTAGTGCCAAGTGTTTCGATAGCAAATCGACTCAAAGAGACTCTGCTTTTGTTAAAGTTTTAGTTATCTTTTTTAGGGAGTTGGTTTAACATACACTTCGAAAAAAACTACTACATCATATAGCAACTCTTTATGGTTTTGCACGTACAGAGTCTAGAAAATGATATGCTGGTTCTAAGCCGCCGCAGTCGCATACAAATTGGCAATAACCATCAATTGGCAGCAGATATAGCCAAAGGTGGCACAGTCTACAGAAACGGCTGTCTGTCTGTCTGTGTTTAGGCCAACTTTAGTGGCAGTGTCGGTCGGTGTTTGCATTAGAATGAGGTATGCTAGCAACTGGCAATGCCTATGTTATGGCTGGAATGCCACAGAATACAGTTTAACGCAACCATTGAGATTTGCTTTCCTTGCCGATCGATCGATCGATCGATCGATCGTGTTGTGATCAGCAGCGGCCATAATTGTATTTTTGGCATTCGTTTCTGTTGTTGCAATGCAATTTAGACAAATGTGGCACTCGCCATGCCACAACAACAGCAACAGCAACAGCAACTTGCATCCGGCGCAATCGCTGTGCATTGTTTTGTGCCCCACGAATTGTTCATTTGTTGTTGTCGTCTTCGTTGTCGTTGCGGCTTCTGTGTGTGCCCCTGAGTGCTCTTCTTCTTATTGCATTATTGCATTCACATCTTTCTCAACATTGGTATGATAATTTAACAGTAAGACATCTTGAGAATGCCTTCTAAACACAGAGAATTCTATATAATCCAATAGCTCCAATAGTCTTTGAGAGAGATAAGTTTCGGGAATAGAAAAATCAATAAAATTTTTAGCTTTGCAGCATATAATTTAAACAAATTTTAAACATTGTTTTGAAGATGAAAAAGTAATAAAGTAACAAGGAAAATTTTGAAATTTAACTGTCTTTTGTGAAAAACTCTTCAAGTTTCCATAAATTCAAAGAACTCAAAAACAAATTTTAAAGAACAAATAACTATCAATTAAATTGGATGTCCATAAATGGGACGTATATCATTGGATGAAGCATTAGCTCGACAGAGTGGACAAAGTTGTTCCCCCTGAGGTAGTCTCGAATGCATGGCTCGCCAAAGAGATGTCCACAGGCCAGGGATACCATGCGATGATTGTCCGACTGGGTCCAGGGATCCAAGCAAATGGAACAGGATACACTATACTCATGTTCACGCTGTAGCACAATCAGCTCCTTCAGCGCCAGGCGTACTTGATCCTTTGCCTCCAAATAACAAACGGTTAACCGCTGGACGTCATCAGCTTGCATACGCTGTATGGCTGTTAGATTCCTCACCAGTTCTCTCCCCCTGTTTAACATATTGTAACATGATTCAAAGTATTGTTTGGTTATGTCTTGTTCCACCTGATCTTCTGCAGTCTCTGGCTTCAGCTGCTGCACATGCTTCTCAAATGCTGCAAGTAGGTCCTTGAATTGTTTCATTACAACAGCCGACTCTTTTGGTAAATCTGGGTTTTCTGCCGATTTCAATGTATTCTCAATATTAACTTGAATATTGTTCAGTTTTTCAATCAATTCTGCTTCGTCGTTTGCTGGCATTTTTTTCAAATGGGACTCTCCTTTGATTAGTTTCTCCATTCTGGTTAAAAACAAAACGAATTCAAGCTAAATTCAAGCTAAATTTTCTAGCGCGTGTGCGTGAGTGTGTGAGCAGCACTTGCTGTCAATTAGAATATGTTTTAAATCTAGTAAATATCAGAACGTTTACTTACTTTAACTTTTGTCACTTAACTTGTGTTGAGAAGAGCAAATGAAATTCGAAAAGTTCTGCGTAATGCACTCACTCGTTGGAATACAATTAGTCTGCCAGAGTTGCCACAGTGTTTCAAAGACAGAAATACCAGAAATGCGGTCACACTTGCAAAACAGTGTTGCCTGTTTTAGTGCATTTAATATATACTAAAAATGCTTATAACAAGCTTAAATCTCATTTGCGACCCTATAAAGTATACATATTTGTAACCTACACAAACAGCCGCATCGATCGATATATTTATTCATAAACCACATAAACCAATAAATCGAAATATGTTTGGAGCTTAATTTCCCTAGTTTAGGATTAGAATAGCAAGTTCAAGTATCGATATTACAATATTTAAGTACTTTCACGCGATAAAATCATGCTCAAAAGTATCGTTACACAATTATATCGACTTTTGATTGATATTTAAATCACAATTAAGAAAAAGATTTATTTTAGAACGATATAAACATATGTATTTAACAATATATGTATGATTTAACAGCAGGGTGTAAACGTTTAAGTACATTAAAATAAAGTTCTTCATTTATTAATATAAAAATATAACAATATTTAACAGAATTGTAACAAAATTGAAGTTAAAGAGTCTTACAAAGGCTTTTGAACATTGGCAAGCGAAACTTGTATAATATTATCGATGCTCAGATATCGATATGTTGATAGTGAAATATCAACCTCTGAGTATCGATTGCCTATAATAACACGATACAACTACCATACCTAGTACGAAAATTTACTAGTTTCAAAAAGTTATGTTTCTTAAGACAAATCCATTAAAATATTGGAAGAACGCTATCAATAAAAGCTATATGCAAAGCTCTATATACAACGCAACAGGATAAAGTAAATAATCAAACTGAATTTGCATAAAACTGTGTGTGTAGAAATGAGTTGTGGTCAGGAACTTTTGTAATGGGCTGACAAATGCTAAATGGGTTTTTATTTATGCATATATTTCTAATAGACAATTCATCAATTCAGCGCTCTTTAACAAACTGTCAACTACAGTTGGCGGCGGCGCTCCATTAGCTTGCCGCCCCATTGGCTGATGCCACAGAAGTTGCAACGCACTCTAGGTGTACGTACGTACGTTCGTATGGTATAAGGAGTCTAGACTCTAGACTTTAGAACTCTTTCAGGGCCTCGATAATTGCGCTGTCACTTGGACTGAAGACATGGCAATTTGTGGGCATAAAAGCGCGCAAATTTGTTATGAGATGAAGTTGGAATTGGACTTTGTAGATGAAGCTGCAGTTGGAGTTGGAGTTGGAGTTGGAAACGTAGTTGAAGTTGAAGATGATGCCTCTTGATGAAATGGGAATAGTCTGTGTATAAAAGAGAGAGAGAGAGAGAGACAGGGAAGAGTGGAGAGAAGAAATACGCATTGAAATCCATTTAATCGAGCCATCATGATGCTGTCGCTTCTACCAACTGTGTATGTATGTTTGTGTGTGTGTTTATGCCACGATTTGTTGATTTATGAAATACTTTTGACTGCAAATGAAAAATCCATTCGAGTTTATAGTTTGTACTTACATATATACCCGCTAAGCAGTTAAACAGCTAAGAGGCGTTGCACATAATTTGCTTTGATCTGTTTTCTGTTTTCCTTTTGCTGCATTTGGGAGAGCTGTCAACCCTGGTACGCAAGCAGCGCTGTTGGAAACCAGACAGACAGACAGACAGACCGCACTGGACAATAGACCATGCTGTTTACCTTTATAGCCCAGTCCCAATAGGATGCTGATGGACTAAGAGCCTTTAAGAAGTGTTAGGTAGTACAAGCAGAGCTAGGTTAGGGATAATATAGACCGTATTTATTATATAGTATTCGAAAATCGGCAGCATTTTTGAATAGAGCTGCAAAGTTTCTAAACATCGAAATACAAAATGTGTTTCTAACTAGCTTTTCGTAAATTTTCTAAAAATTTCACTACAAACGGTTAAAAAACAAAAGAGTTTTATAACTTTTAACTTAGTATACAACGTGCAGCGACATTTTCAATTGATTTAAATGGATTTTAATGAACTTTGCTAAAAAAAAAAAATTGTATCACTAATAAAAATCTTGAATATAACTTTAAAATGGGGAAACTGAACTCACAACAGTCGAGCAGCTCAATTGCAGCATTCTCATTTGTCTGTTCCTTTTTTTTGGCGTAGGTTTTTAATGCCAATTGGACAGTTTCATTTTTTTTTTCGCAATCAACTTGAATGTCAAACTTAATTTGTTATAATAACAAATTGAAAGTTACGAGAAAAAAATGCACTTGGATTAGCATATGGACATAAAAGTGTGTACATACATACATGCATACGTAGTATAATCTTGTAAGTAATTCAACCAGTTTCCTCTAGTTTAGCTCTTTAGTTATCGTTATTGATCTAGTTGTGTGTTTGGAGTGGGAAATTCCCCCTCAATGCTTGAACTTTATGTTAATTTCATGACGTTTCACAAAATATACCACAACATTTTCTTGATTCCACAATTTGTACAAAAAAAAAAAAAATAATAATAATAAAAGAAATACACAAAAATCTAAAACAAACACTTGAGAATATCTGAAAGCGCGTCACGTTTAAAGAAAAAAAAATGTTATTTAAGTGCTTTCCGGCAAATGAATAATACTTTGGCAGACCCTGTAGCTAGAAATGAGAAATAGGGTTTGCTAGGTATGTGAAATAGAGAGAGAGTGTGATAGCTTAAATAAAGCCCTTCTTATACACAGATAAGCGAAGTTGCAAGAGCTAGATATATACCAATTATAAAGCTGTGTTGTTCCTATAGGTTTTCAATTGTTTACTTTAGTTTTAGTACATATGAGGAACTACATTTTTGAGTTAATACAATGGTTACAAGCTATACTTAAAAATTATTCTGAAAATTTCATAAAGATCTAGTAGTTAATGCAAAAGTTATGG
Organism: Drosophila tripunctata; assembly: GCA_035047385.1. NCBI lineage: Eukaryota > Metazoa > Arthropoda > Insecta > Diptera > Drosophilidae > Drosophila > Drosophila tripunctata. The sequence goes on from JAWNPS010000001.1 coordinate 168,799, forward strand.
ATAGATAATATGTATGTGATATAGTTTTATGAATATACATAGCTTTGAACTAATACAATGTTTACATACTTTAGTCGGTAACTATGTTGTTATGGATAGACAATATGTATGTGGTATAGTTTTTTAAATATATGTACATAGCTTTGAGCTAATACAATGTCTACATACTTTAGTCGGAAACCGTAAGATATCATATATGGCATATAGCTTTATGACTTTATTTTGAGTTAATACAATGATTATAAACTATAGTTTGTAACTGTCCTGAAAATTTCATAATGATCGTTTAATAAACACTGAGGTTATTCGAAAAACTAGTGAGACTCATAAATATGTACAGGGTTACTAGCTGTTGGTTTCCCACCATCCAAGTGCTGTGTTTTTTTTTTTTTGTTGTGTGGCTTCCCCCGAGGCTGCTCCTCAAGTGAGATAGAGAACTGTAACAAACTTGAGGTTAAAAAAATAATCAAAAAAAAAAAAAAAAAACTCTACCAAACTTGAGTTTTTGAAATGTGTAACAAATTGCGCTCAAAATTCGAATTCGAATTTAGGGTTCAAGCTGAGCCAAAAGCCAAGCCAAGCCAAGCCTTCACAACGATTGTCATTATCAATGTGATAAGCCACCAACGGGATGCCATGTGCCCACCATCAGTTCAGTTTAGTTCAGTTCGATTCAGTTGAGCATTCAAGTTCTCCAATTCTCTCAGTTGTCTCTCACAGTGAGCTGTGAGATCTTATGATCTCTGTGTGCATTGCAGCCAGCTGTCAGTTTGGCGGTCAGACTACGAAATACTTCGAATGCACTTGAGACATTTCTCTTGAACTTCAACGCCTGCCACACTGCTGTCAAAATATTTCAATGGGGAGTTTGGTTTTTTTCCTCCAGTTTCAGTCTTTTTTATCACTGGGATTGGGCTTGGGTTTCGGGTCTTAGGGTGAGAAGTGTGTTGAGGCCGGGGATCAACTTGTTGTGCGGTCTTTTGATGAGATCTCAATATATGACGGCTGTCTGTCCGCAACGACGCGTCGTGTGTGTTGTTTGTTTGTTTGTTTGTCTCTTTGGCTTGTTGCAGTTTGTTAGACAAATTAAATCTGTAATTTTTCAATTTTCCAATACACTGATAAAAGTAGGTTATGTATTAATGTTTAGACTGGGATCTTTAAGTTGAAAAGCATCAGATTCTAGCTTTATTCTTCATTCTTATGCCTGAATTTGTATTCTATTTATTTTTAGTTTTTATAACAATATTTAAGTACTAGAACCTTTGATTTTTATCAGTGTATATCACTCACACTCTGACACTGCGGAAAGACGATAAGAACTGGCTTCTAACCAAGTGAAACTTGTTCTTGGTTATGGCCAGGCCCAGAGAGAGCTGCATTCCCATGGCGCGGCGGTAACCACACATTGAATCGAGAATCGGAGATTGGTGATGGGGATTCGGGATCGGGAATCGAGAATCGAGAATCGAGTATTGGGATCGGGTGATCGGATGATCGCAGCCAACGATCGTGGACAAAAACATATTCCTCTCTGTTGTATTTATAAGGTTTCTGTCATTTCTGTTAAGGATTGAGTTATTTGCCTGGCTTTTCATACCACATTCACAATTCTCTGTCTTCCCAAGTGCCTTTGGGGATGTTGTCACATTTTCAGCGTCTCCTCCTCTGCTCCTCCTCCTCATCCTCCTCTATCAATTTGGTTGTGTGTTCTCGCATGCAGAAAATGCGGTTGTTGTAAGGCGATACTCTCTATGTACGCTGTGATTGTCAAGATAAGGTACACAGCTCACATAATGCAAATATTTGTATAAATCATAGCTGGAAATTTTAATGATAACGAAATGAACATAAGAGAATACCGCACTCTATCAATAATTGCATATAAGGAGTGTGGTTTTTTATTACTATTTTTATTAAATATGCGTAACACTATGAGCTCAAAATGGAAATGCAGCTAGACTAGAAAACAAGTTCTAGTTAGGTCGTCTTTTTTATATAAGAAATTTGCTAAGATGTTAAAAAAGGTTATCGAAAAATATTTAAAATTGATATTTAAAATTGAATCAATATCATTCTACTATGGAACTGATTGAAATTGTTAAAAAAAGGCTATACCCATTGTCAAGGGAATAGGAAAAACCTTTTGTGAATTCGTATTTCAAGCTATGCAGACAAAAGGTTACACAAAAATGCGAAACTCTAAAGTAATCAAACTATTTTAAAATAAATATATTTAATTTTAAACTTTTACAAGTTTCGAAGAGTAAAATCTAAAATCAATATTAAAATGTATTTTAAGTAATATTTATTTTAAAAACTTTTTTATTTATGCTCAAATTTCTATGATTGTTTTTATTGTGTTTTAGTTTGTATTTATAGTGAGGCCTTTCAATTGTTTAATTACCAATCAAATTTGTACTGCAAGAGTGAGAGATAAAGAGAGTGAGAGAGACAGAGACAGCTAGAGAGATAGGTCGATTCGTGCAAAAGGGGCAAGAAACCAATTTAATTCTGATAAATGACAGCTGCACTCGACCAAATGTTGGTCAAAAGCTTTTGTGAACAAACATTAAATTGGCAATTTGGGGCTGTTGGGTAAACATTTAATTGTTAGATTTGATAACAACTGCAGCAAGCAGCAACAACAATAAAAACAGCAGTAGTAGTAGTTGTAATAATAATACTAAAAACAAACTACATAAAGCACCTCAAAATCATGAAAAGGAAACTTGATAAAATTGAAATTGCAAAATTGTGAAGCATACTTTTATTGACATTGTCTTATCATAACTAAAATCATTTGCATGTACACAAATAACAAATAACAAACAGCAAACTACAACAACAACAACAACATCAACAATAAGGACAACTACAATGCTAGATAGAAAAGTCTGTGCAGAAAATGCGAAAATGCTCTAAACATGTCGCCTGCAAACACACAAACACTCACTCACACTCAGGGCAGACAAGCATGAAAATTCAATAAGCATAAGAATTTCAAATTTACGATGAAATTAACAATAATATTGCAGTTGTCCACTGTCCACTGTACACTGTCCTCTCTGTTCTCTGTTCTGTCTCCAATCGAATGCTGAGGGCGAACACGAGATGCACAACTGGAACACCTCTAATTTCCAAGCCAACTGCATCAGTAGAGTAGAGTAGAGTAGAGTTTTATTTCTTCTTCTTGTTTGTTGGACACCCCGTAGTTACAGTCAGCTAGTTGAATCGACAGCTCTGCTTTAGAAAAGCACAGAATTTCAGAAGAAGAGTTTATAAGCTGAAAATTTCAATCAAAGCAAATTTTACATTGACTTTAAATATATTTATGGTACTACTTAAAGTTCTTTTTTTCGTTTTTTCGGCAGCGCTGCAGCACAGCTCAGTGCTCTGCACGTGGCTGCGCCAATTTAGACTTTTCGATGAATGATAACTTGCTAATTATAGACCGATCTTGATGCGATTTTTAGGATCGTTTGATATTGTTTGTTTCTAAACGAATGCAAGGTAACAAAAACTAAACGTTAAGAAGTACGAGAGTTAGAGAAATGCAAATTTTAAACTTGTCTTGCTTCCTATGAGCGTAGGAAGCGCAGCATTCAGAACGTATACAAATATAATAATATATATGCAAGTATATAATTTTAGTTATAAAATTTCACACCAAAATTTCAAGTAGTTAACATTTGCTGCACTTTCAGCCCAAGAATTCAGTGATCTATCAGCTAGAAGTTAGAGTATTCGCTTGCTGGTCTAGCATTAAATTGGCTTTCTTTTTAGCTTTTTTATGGCCTAATGCATTTATTTAATAAATTCATATTTTGCATGTAGAGAAAAGTCAATGCTAGAGGCGCTGAACATGTATCAAAGCGCAGAGCTAGGAAGCAAAAGGGCAAGTGGTAGGTAGGAAGTGGTAGGGAACTGGGCACTAAAAGTTTTGAGTGTATCGCGAGCACGCACACGGAAATTGGCAGTTGAATGGAGAATGGGTAGCCAGAGTTGCCACATGGAGAGTATTGGGGATTGTAAATACAATTTTATGAGCTCAAGTGTAATAATCTACGCAATTTTATTGACACTTTTGGCTTTTGTTGTAAGGCAAGCGAGTGGCATGTGGCATGTGGCATGTTGCAAGTGGCAAGTTGTGGCCCAAAATACAAAATACTTGGGAATCAACTGTAGACTTTCTCTAGTTGAAATATCTGAGAATCTAATACATCAGCTATCAGCTGATAAGCCGGCTGTGGCAGTTGACAGTGGGGGAAAATGCTACAGGTTATCCCCATTTAAGTGGATAACAGTTAACATAGCAGGTACCCAACAGTTAGTTGCTGGCTGGTTGGCTAGTTGGCCCTATCTGATTGTCACCTAACGTTTTATTGTATTTTTGTGTTTTTTTTTCTTCTCTGGGACTAATGAACAAAGAATGTTTTTCTCTGCTCGTTGCACATTCGAATTGAGTTTTATATACTACTATTATTTTCGGAAAGGTTTTTCCATTTGTGTGGTGTTGTGTTGTGTGCAGTAGCCTCAGAGCAGTATGTCGGGCCATTTTAGATAACCCTATCTAAATGTCAGTCTTGAGTAAAACAAGCTATCCGTTTATGGCATCTGTGCTACTTAATTGAGCCACAGCCAATAAACCAGAGGTCTGAGTGGCGAGTGTCGAGTGCTGCTGCTGCTGTTGCCTGTGAGTAAGCCTGGCCTCGCCAAAAAACCAATGAGTATAAAATGCCTTTTGCATAATTAAAGAAAATAAAACTCCAACAACGACAAAACTCGAAAACTTCTCTCGATTCGCTCATGCTGTCATTTTCAATTTTAATCGCTTGTCATAAACTGCAATCGCATTAACTTCCATTTCCATTCGTTCGCTGCTGCTCTCGGACATGCAATTATATGTATATAAATATTTATTTAAATTCCTATTTATTTATTCGACGTTGCGTTTCATATGATATTGCCTCTGTCGCATTCGCATTTATTCGATAAATTAAAAAGCCTATTGCAGTTTATGACTTGTATTGATTTAGTGCCATTTTATAACACATATGAAATTAAAACAAGCAAAAAGCAAGAGAGAGGAAGCACCCAGAAACAATTGTAAGAAAATCAATAATTAAAACAGGCATTTTTTCTTTACTTTTGAAATTTATATGTAGATTAATTACTGGTAGGTATTTATTTTAACTTTAGACAAGTATTCATTGTATTAATATTATAAATTTCCACAAGATTGCTAGAATATTTGAAAAGTTATGCGTGCTTCTCACTAAAAAATTAATAAGTTTGTGAAAAGTGCATAACAGGCAATAGTAGTCATTTTCGACTATATAAAGTATATAAATTCTTGAACAACATTCATAGTTGAGTCAATATATAATACGATTTTTGTTTGTCTGTCCATGTTAAAAAATGGATCTTAGAGATTGAAAGAGCTAGAAGCAAAGTTTTTTGCATAAAGGCTCTTTATAACTGCCCGCAGCATATCACACTTCCTTCACCTATATATTGTAATATTAACAAGTAAACCTTATCGTATTTCCTTCGAATTTTACACAATCCTTTTATATATTGTTATCCAACTATCCTAAAAATTTCATTGAAATTTGTAGCAAACTAGAGCAACATTTTACAAAAAAAAAAAGGGCATAGTGATTGTTATATGCTTAGCTCAGTAAATTAACTTTTTGTTATTTTTTTTTTCGATTTTTTAAAAACTTTAGTTCTTAATTTAATGCTTTAAGGACTTTTTTCACACACTGAGCCAAAAATCCCATTTTAAAATCACAAACGCGACATATTAATTCAATAGTTTTCAACTTTGGGAAAAAATAATATTGAAATACATTAAATTAACAATTTCCAATTTTGATTTAATAATTTTTCATATTAATTTTGTAAAATATGTTTAAATAATTTTATTTCAATGTTGAACAATATTAATTTAAGCATTTTTTAATGTTGATTTTAAAGCTAAAATGAAACGTTATTAAATCTATATTGCACAACACTAAATCAATATTGAAACAACATTGATCTGTGACGTTAAAATTTCAATGCATTGAATCAATAAGAAACACTATTAAATCAATACCGCAACAGTGTAAATCAATCAGCTGATTCATTTTTGGTTGTAAATTTTCAAAGTGTGCGTTTCAAACAATGTCGGAAAATGGAATTTAAATGATGGTGTTTTATTCACCGAAAACGGTGAAATCGTTACATTAGCGAAAGTTCAAAGCAAGCTCTTTACATGGCGAAAGGAAGAGGTAATTAGTGTTTTGCAGATTATCTCAAGCATTTTGAAATAATTTTTTTTAAATAATTTTTAGTTTGGTATTGAAGACGAAGAAGAGTCCCTTAGATCGGCCTTTAGAAAATGGGTTCAACACAGCACAAGTACATCTTCAGTGCCATCCCCTGTCCTAGATATGTACACCAAGTGTTCATGGCTGTCTAAACAAAGTAAATAAAGCGAATCAATTTATAAAAATTTTATTTAATATTGCTGCTATATTTAGGATTTGTCAAGTCTGTTGGATGAAACTGCTAAAGGAAGATCCCTGCTAGACGTTTACGCCAACAAGCAAAGCTTTAAAAAAAGCAACCGTGACGAGCTCATAAACATTATTGTTGAGGATACAATTTTTGAAAACATTTACTTGAGACCTAACGATTTCCTAACCATTGCCACGGAGATTTGTGCTTTGTTCCCAAAGGAACCGCATAGTAAGAAGAACCCTTCCGGCAAGCTTTACACAAAATATGTTAACAGTAGAACAAAAAAAAAAATGATGGTCAGATATTGTTGTAAAAGAATCAGAAGAAATTTTTGAAATAGATGATTCAGTTGTTTCAGCCCTTAAAGCATCATTAGGCCGGGATACCTTAAACTGGAGTGAAGTATGCAAAAAATGGCAAAAAATTCTGAACAAGATAGAAGGAAGGAAAAAACATTTTCTGATTTGAATTCGTCGCCTCTTCATCTCTATCCGCTGTGTAACGGTAAAACAGAAATATATAACATAGTTGCTAATATATATATATATATACATTGTAATATTCATAAAATATTTTGAAATAAATTTGTTTAATTTTTTAAAACATATTGCGTTCACATTTTATTAGAAATTGGTAAGGAAAGGGGTGGTAAATGAGGGGGAGGAGGTCTAGCATTTCGCATTCTAAAATTAATTATGTGGGCTTTTAATTTAATATTGCGCGTTTTTAATTCAATAACGTTTTCATTTAATATTAATAATTTTCATTTTAAATTCTATATTGTTTCTCTTTTAAATCAGCTACACCTACTTTTAAGTCAATAATGCGTTCATATTGATTCAATTTGGAAACATCTTAATTTGATAAGAATTCAATATTGTTTCTAAAATGTTTCCATATAAATATGGTGAACATTGTGCAACATTAAATTAAGGTTGTTCTATATTGAAACAAAAATTTTCAACTTTAGTAGACTATCATTAATGTTTCTTATTGAATCAATGTGGTTTTTATTGATTTTAGGTTGATTTTTCTCTGGGTGCAGGCACTCAATTATCTTCGAATACTTTTATTAGTAATGCTTTCTGTTGGCTTAAACATTCTCTTTTTTCAAAAACTTGCTGTTCACAAGAAATGTTTAAAAACTTAAATAGCTTTAATTTAAAACAATTTTTTACACATTTCTTTAGTTCTCACATTTTCAAATTAAACAGCATAATTATTAACCTTTAGCATTTTCACGCATGAGAATTGATGAGAAAACAAGAAATCAACGTGAAGATAGCTAAAGTAAGAGTTGGATTTGTTTTTGTTTTTTGTATGTTTCGGGTTTTTTGGGTATTTATTTCAATGTTATTTTCAATGTTATTTATGAGCAGCCATTTTTCAGGGAGTGCGCAGTGAGGCGTTACTAATCAGACAAACGGAACTTTGCAGCTAATTGCCGTGAAGGCGACGCCAAGCAGCTAAACATACAGCTACTACATACAATACTCATTGGTATTTAGCTATAGATAACTACACTGAAAGAAATTTAGATTTGTATTAAAATTTAGATTTGTATGATTGAATTAAGCATGGATTTTTCAGTCTATAAAAATATCTTAACAGAATTATGATATAATATGAACTATACAACTATTTTACTATATAATTTAAGTGCGATGCCAACCAAAAATGATTCTGGCATATGAAAAGATAGCAAGCACATACCTTATAGTTTGGTAGGAATATCGTTAACACTACTGGATTTATAGAACTGGGAAAATCAATTTCTATACTATTATATTCTATGAACTATTATATTTTAAAAATTTTATTATTTTATTTACAATATGATTACACAAGCTCTTAAATCCAGTTTTTCATATAGAATTTCTGCTGCATTTCGTATATTTTTATGCTTATTTATTGACTATTTTTTTTGTGCAGTGTATATATTTAGATAGTGAGTCATTAAAGCCATGCAAATTGCAGCAACAAGTGCAATTCTCGCTCCTCAGCTTAATTATCATAGCGCACAACGAACAGAGCAGTGCACAGAGTGTATGGTGTTGTATGTACAACCAATCAGTGGCAAAGCAAGTCTGCAAATGAGCAAAGCTGCGAGTTGCCAAGTGTCACCACAATCTGTGGCAAATTGCAGCAAGTGTTGAAGGGAGGGGGACCGATTGGGAATCAAGAAGCAGAAGAGGCGCTTAAAGTGTTGCGCTAATTTTATATGCAAATTATGGCAAAAGCGCGGCTTGTATGCTAATTTGCAGCCAGTCTGTGATCTCAAGCAGAGAGAGAGAGAATGCGAAGACTGTTGTGGCATGCCTCGCTTGCCCCCTTTGCCAGTTAACATGCTTTTTTAATGATGTGCAGTTGTCTGAATGCATATGCCAAATATTTGGGGAATGTTTTTTGTGTGAGTGTTGCACACTTCGTCATCAACAGTTTTTATCTCTTCTCCTTCGCTCGCTCGCTTTTACGGCAAAAGTGTGAAATTTTGACGCAACGTCAATGCAATTTTTCGCTTCACTTTGCCGCGATATGTGGATCAGTTGCTTGCCTTTTGCCTGCCACATGTTGCAGCAGCAACAACAGCAGCAGCAGCAGCTCTTTTCACCAGCTACGCCATGAAGAAACCGAAAGCCGAAAGGCTGTTAATGATTTTTGAATACATCATGCTGGGCTCATTTTAACACACACACTACACACTCACTCGTTTGCGAATATTTTTGCGTGTCTTAATTAGATGTGCCACATACATACATACTACCTGTCACAATTTTTATATTCCGACAACAATAATATTATACTTATGACATTTTGGGGGCATCTTCTTCAGATTCAGTTTTTTTTAATAAAATACTTATACTTAAATGCTTAATTATAACTTATCATTAAGCAAACTGTCAACTTGTCGACTCTCTTGCAAACTACAACTGGGTCAATTGAAGTTTATTAAAGCAAAAAACATTTATTATTTTTGGCTAAAATTAACTTTAACGAGTAGACTATGAAGGGGTTATAAAGCTAGTAAGCAGCACTAGAAGATACGCTGTAGTTAAAAAATTCATATAGGCATATAATGCATGCTATTTTATATGCTGCTTAACTATTTAATTTATAGAGGAAACTTTAAGAAACATTGCGAATATTCTAATAATTAATAGATATACAGATTGTATAAAGCTGAAGGCTTAAAGGAACATGTAAACGCCTTTAAGGATCATTTAAAGCTTGGCATTAGTTATAGAAATATGAAAACATGACTTACAGCGTATCTGTTTGCTGTACAACTCTTTTGTTTATTAAGCAATGTTTACGAAATTATCAGAATATGTAGATTTATGTGAAATTCATACTAGGACTACAAATCAATAATAATCTCTAAATAGTTGTAATATTAAATGTCATATAAAGATACAATTCAATGAATTATTGTCCTAATTGAATGCCATGAGGTAAAGAAGGACCAAATTTGTTAAGAGAAAATAAAGTAAAATATGAGTAGAGATGTTGGAAAAAATAAAATAACGCTTTTTAAAGCTCATTTAATAGTATAACATTATAGCCTACCTCTTCAATCTCTACAGGGTATTTTCGAAGAAAAAAAAGTAGAAACAATTTATGAAAATTTATAGAAAACGCCAAACGCAAATCAAGTGTTACTAAATTGTGAATAATGACTCCATCGAGCACACACCAATAAACTCGAAAACCGTGCCACAGCTACACGTACAACATGCCTCATACATGTGTGTGAGTGTGTGAGTGTGTGAGTGTGTGTGTGTGCTGCCCAATTTGATGCTACAAAAGACCAATACAAACTCTAACGAATCTAATCAAAAGATAAACTCACGCGCAACGACGACGACGACGACGACGAGGAAACCCTCTTAACGAGTATTTTAAAGTTTCAATCAAAAATTCGTTACACTTGGCAGGGGGTGGAGAGCAACAGAGAGAGAGAGAGAGGGAGAGGGAGAGACAGAGTGCGAGAGAAAGAAAGAGTGGGAGAGAGAATGTGGCAGCTCGTGCAGCTAATAAGCCGTGGCTTACATAAATGCGGCAACAATCAACATTTTGGCCAAACGTTGTCGTTTTTCTCGCTTTCCTCTCTCTCTGTCTCGCCCTCCTTTGCTCACTTCTTCTCTCTCTCTTTCTCTCTCTCTCTTTCACTCATTCTTTGGCTGACCGCAAACATGAAATTATGATTTTTATTGAGGAATTCGCACAGCGGGCGGTGTAATTAATCAGCGCGGCAATGCGAAGCGATTCAGCTGCCGCCTCTGGTCGAGGTCGAGTGTCAGCCGACTTGTCCCCTTCACGCTTGCCACTTCAATATTACCACCACACCCCAACCCTTTTGATTAAATACACAAAGAAAAACAAAGCTGAGTTTTTAATTTTTTGATTAGTTATTTTGTGTAGTTATATATATATATATATATATATATATATTCTTTATAGGGTCGCTAAAGAGTTTTAAACTTGTTATCGGCCCTTTTACGCAGTTGAAGTCCCATTTCTGCGTTTTTCAAAAAACAAAACAAAACAAAAATAAACCGAATATCAAACGGAATGCCATTTTAAATTATATTTAAGCCTATTATATTTTTTAGATTTAATCCTTAAAATTTTGTAAAAATCGACTTGTCATATTTTCAAAAATTTATGAATTTATTTTTAAAAAAATTTTTTGCCAATCGATTTGTTATTTTTTGTTGGTTAAGAATAAGTGTACTTTATGGGGTCGGAAATTAGTTTTAAGCTTGATTTGGGTCAGTTAAGACTATATATCATTCCGATCTCTCTCGCATTCGCTGACGGACATGTTTTTCTTTGCGCTTCGCATTTTCAATTATTTTCCCCGTTATTATCATATTTTTTTTACAAATTTTTGTTTAATTTTGTTTGTGACTTTGTGTAAAACATTCGGTTTGTTGAAACACAAAGTTTTAACGTAAAATTCTTTATTTTTGATAATTTTGTGTTTGAGTGCAACAACAATTTGCAGTAAAGCAAATTGTATGTTAATTTTGTTTTGCTTTGTCAACACTGCTGTTTTGTTTTTGTATTTTTACACCGTCGCGTCGTTGATCTACGCTCTCTTTTTCGTGTTCTATTTTTGTCTTTAAACTTAGCTTCGCGCTCTCTTTCTGCTGCACTCTCGCTTTATCGCGCTCACATTACTTGTGTTGTTGGTGTTGGCCGGTAATAATTTCTCTCGCGCTTTTATTTTCGGTTGTCGCGCTCGCGTGTTTGTGTGCATTGTGTTGTTGTCGTAAGTACATATCAGCATCTGTGTGTTTAGCTTTTGTTGTTTTCTTCTTTTCTGTAACTGTTTTATATTTTTGGTAGTGTTTTGCTTATTATAGACGCAAAAATACCCTATAATGTATGTCTGTTACTCTAAAAACTGCCAGGTTCGGGCAAATGTAAAAATGGGTTTCGTTTGCTGCTGGCTGTGTGAAAATGTTTCACACGAAAAATGTGCTGGCCTCAACGGCCGTGTTATTGACCTAATTGAGTCAAAAAAAGGCATAAGGTGGACATGTAAATCATGTAGGCCAGTGGAAATGGACATTTTGGCTTTCATGCGACATACCAAAAGAGGCTTTGGGGATCTGTTGGGCAGATTTAAATCTCTGCTGAATAGTTTCGCCTCTTTGGATGATAACTTCAAAAATTTGAAAGTTTTGAACGATTCTCCAAAGCGGAAAAAGGCCAACAATAGGTTGTCAATTGGACCAAATGAAATTTCCACCCCTCCACACATATCATCTGTTTCCGTTCCTATACACAAAGATTTTTCACCCCCTCCTCAAAGTATTGTTGTCAGCAGGGACGAGAACGTCAATTGTCCCATGGATATTGCCCCTGCTGATACCGAAGAAATTCCTGTTTCGCCGTTTGAAAGTACAATTGTGGTTGATAGTTCCATTAGTACTGACATAACGGCCGCATCAAATAGATCAATCAACGGCATAACTTCAGCTAATGTTACTGCCGGGGTTGAACAGAAGGTGCTTGTAGGTGTTCCACCAAAGAAACAAATCTTTGTTTCCAGGCTTGCCCCTGATACTACATCTGATGATGTCAAGGCTTTTATTCAAGCCAAATATAAAGCCAATGTTACAGTAGAAAAATTTAAGTTTACGTATCTTCGGGAAATTTCGTCGTTTAAAATAAGTGTGACTGCTGAACATTTCAACAAAATATGTTGCAAAGAGTTTTGGCCAGACCACTTAATAGTAAAAGAATACACTGCCAAAAAAAGAAATCGGTCTCCGGTTGTACTACCTTCCTCAACCTCTGCTCAACCTATTACTAAAAAGAACTAACATCCTCCCTCTCACTTGCCTATCAGAGTGTAAGAGGTCTTTGTAGTAAACTTAGTACTCTTTACCTAGATAGCTTTGATTTTCCTTTTCATGTCGTTGCCTTTTCCGAAACATGGTTAAGGCCCGACATTCTTAACACTGAAATCTTATCAAATAAATTCTCCATCTTTAGAAATGATCGCACCCCTCGTCGTGGGGGAGGTGTGCTTATAGCTGTTGATGCTGATTTATCTTCAGAATTAGTATTAACCAATTGTAATATAGATGTAGAATTTATTGCTGTAAAACTAACCTTATCTAATATTAACATTTATATAACTTGTTCCTACATTCCGCCATCTTCTGATAATTGTATTTACCTATCTCATTTATCTGCAATCAAATCTATTTCTTCTTTACTCTCTGATCGTGACCATTTGGTGGTACTTGGAGACTTTAATATCTCCAATACTACTTGGATTTCAAATCCCGACTCTGCCGTGTTGACTCCCACGACACAACATGATTTTTTGGAGAATTTGTTGGAAATTTCTCTGTTCCAAATAAATTCTATTCCGAATTCGCTGAGTAGGATGCTTGATCTGGTTTTTGTTTTGGATCCATCCTATCTGTCTGTCTCCCGTATTTCTCCTTTATCCCATCCCGAAGACCTTTACCATCCGACTCTGGAGGTGTTGATTGATTTACCTAACGGGGTGCCAATCTCTCGTAAGACATCTGTCGAGAGAACTCGTCAGTTTCGGAAAGCAGATTTTAGTAAATTAAATCTACTCTTATCCCAGACTGACTGGTCCCCGCTTTACATATGTAGGGACATGGATAGTGCAATCGATGTTTTTTATTCTATTCTGAACTCGTTACTTGACATTTGCGTTCCGAACTGTGTGCCATGTATGTCTAATAAACCTATATGGTTCACAAGGGAATTGACAAATTTAAAAAATAGAAAGTCAAGACTTTTTAAGAAATTTAAAGAAACTGGCTCCTCTTTAGATTTCTCTAGATATAGTATTGCACGATCTCATTTCTCTAATATGAATAACCAATGTTATCGGAATTATCTTTATGACTGTGGACAACAATTTCGAAAGAATCCGAAACGGTTTTATAGCTTCGTTAATGCGAAGCGTAAATCTTCAACGCTTCCCTCTACTGTGGTCTATGATAAAAAGACAGCCAATTCAAATCAGGCAATTGCCGATTTATTGGCCGAATTTTTTCAGACAACCTATAGTACTGATCATTGTCATTTTGCAATGCCTTATCCATATCGTGTAAATGCATCTAATTGCATTTTTGAGCCTGTGATTACGGAAAGTTCGCTTTTAAGTGATCTAAAGGCAATAAAACCAGTATATTTACCGGGACCTGATGGAGTACCAGGCTGTGTCCTAAAGTACTGCGCTGAAGGTCTTTTGAAGCCTTTGTATAAATTATTTAAATTGTCTGTAGAGTCGAGCAGCTTTCCCGAGATTTGGAAAGCATCATATATTATTCCTCTCCATAAAAAGGGAAATAAATCTAACGTTAATAACTACAGAGGTATTTCTAAGTTGTCTGCTATTCCGAAGGCATTTGAGAAACTAATAACTTCTCAATTGCAACATTTTTGTAGATCTATGGTTTCACCCTGCCAGCATGGGTTCGTGAAATATAGATCTACTACCACTAACTTGTTAGAATTTACCTCTTTAATTATACAAGGCTTTCAAAACGAATTGCAGACCGATGTCATTTATACTGATTTTAGTAAGGCATTTGACTCTGTTAATCACTTTCTTTTGCTACATAAACTCAATCTGCTGGGTTTTCCAAATAACTTTATTCTTTGGGTTTCTAACTACTTAAGTTCTAGAACCCAAAACGTTTATTTGAATGGTACAGTATCTAAAACTGTTAAAGTAACTTCTGGTGTACCTCAAGGAAGTCATCTTGGACCCTTGTTATTTACTCTGTTTATTAATGACCTGCCTTCTGCACTCAGTCATTCTCGTGTGTTGATGTATGCCGATGATGTTAAACTTTGCGTGTCGGCTGCAGAGTCCAACCTTGGTACCATGTTACAAAGTGACCTTTCTAATTTTGAAACATGGTGTAAAGTAAATTCACTAAATCTTAATTATAGTAAATGTAACGTAATGTCCTTCAGTAGGCGAATTCCTTTTTTTATAAATTATGTTATTAATAGCAAAGATCTTGATAGAATTGAGTCGGTCGTTGATTTAGGTATCCTCATGGATCCAAAACTTAAGTTTGACAGGCATATTGCTTCTATTGCCAATCGTGCATTTGGTGTCTTGGGTTTCATAAAGCGCTGGTCGAAAGAATTCAACGATCCCTACATAACTAAAACTCTTTATACTTCACTCGTACGTCCTATTCTTGAATATGGGTCTTGTATATGGTCTCCCCAATACAAGATTCATCAAGACAGAATAGAATCTGTCCAAAAACAATTCTTGCTCTTCGCTCTAAGGGGCCTTAACTGGAACCCTAACATCCGGTTGCCCTATCCCCTATCCCTATCGTAGTAGACTTTTACTTATCAATCTTTCCTCTCTGTCTGATCGTAGAACCATGCTTGGTGTATTATTTATGCACAAACTTATAAATGGTGAAATTGATTCGTCTGAATTAATTAGCCAAATTAGTTTTGCTGTTCCGATCAGACCCACTAGAAACTTTCAACCACTGTCACTTCAAATCTGTACTACTAACTATTCTATTCATAACCCGTTTCGAGTTTTATGTTCTTCATATAATAACCTTTATCGTGTGGTATGTAATTCTTCAACTACCACTACTCTAAAATCTTCACTTCTCAATCATTTTTCTAGTTTATAGATTATTTTAATTAGTTTATGCTTAGTAACTAGTATTTGTATTTGTTTAATGTTTATTGTTCGCGACTTTCGTCGTTGTATTTATATTAATAAATTGCGGTTCGCGCGTTAACAAGCCCGTGCTTGGTGTCGTATGGGCCACTTGAAAGTACTGCGTTTAGTACTACTTCAACGTCCAACAAATCACTTCTTCTGAATCTCTCTCATCGTAATAACTTTGCCAAACTGTTCCTATTTTCAGTAAAATAGCATTTGAAACTTTAGAAATATATTTTCTCCCTTATAGACTTAAACAAATTTATTAAATAACTTGAAATAATTATTTCTTCAATCTTTTTTTATAGGTACCCCTCGATGGACTGACACAATTTCTGTTTTTTCAGGCAAGTAATTAAAACTAGATTAAACTTAACTAACTTCGATATAAAAAATATATTTCTGTGTAGTGTATAGTGTATATCTAAAAGAATTCATGACTATTCCATATTCCATTAGAAGCTAAAATAATTTTAAGAAAATACCTCGACTTATAGTTCATAGGATTTGATGAAATTCTCTAGCTTTTGCTGTAAAAAGAAGCTGCATTGAGCTATAAATAAGCTGAAATTATCAAAAGAATCGCTATATTGCAGCTGTGGGCAGAAGCTCTTTCTTTTCTTTCAGTGTAGTCTCCCTTCCACGCACAGTGGGGGAAAAGAGCGATAAAAACCCAAACTGCAAGACGGTGGCTGCAACTTCTTTGGGGTCAACAATGCAGCGTATGAGGAATTTCTATACTCGAAGGGGGGAAGCCCCCCCCCTTTCCACTCTCCCCTCTGCTCTTGGGTTAGTGCACCGCCTGCTGTGAAAGTGAGTTTAACGGTAGTTTGCCTAACAACAACAATGCGAAAGCGATCAACGCTGTTTGATTTAAATTGTTGCCATTGTTGATAGCTGTTGATCTTCTTCATGTTGTGTGTTTGTTGCCGCTTAGGTGTTGGCCCACACACACGCCTATCACACACACCTATTACACACACTTCTATCTACACACACTCTTTAGCTATTTGAGTATTTTCAAAGTGTCCATTTGCAAGTGGTGCTTTGTTTTTTTTTTGTGGTCCGCTTGTTAGCCGCCTTTTCTTAAGCCCCAAAATCAACCGAATCAAATTACGCCAAAATCGATTGCAATTGCGTCGATTATCGCCATGTTGCAGCAGCCGTTGCCAAAATTTATCGCCCGCAAATGCATTTCACGCGATATTTATGTAGTTTGTGGCCCAAAATATATTGGTAAGTACATACATTTTGGTAGCTTTGCAGCTAGAGCCACCGGTTTTCGGAACGGAACGCGACGTAAAGCAACGCGACCGCTCTTATCGCGGCAATTACAACGAGAGATTTATATGGAACTTCTGTTCCCTACGCCCGCTGCACAACTTCTTGCCTCCTTGCCACCCGCACGAGAGGCGCGTAGAGTTCAAACGTTGTCAGCCGGCAGCCAAAAGCTTTGCCACTAATCGCCAACTGTCTCTTTTGGATACTCTTACCCAACAAAGGGTATACTGAATTTGAACTACTCATAAGAACTCGATTCTTAATGGGTGTGTTCAGTTTAAATTTGGTAGAGTTATCTATTTGTAGTTTTAAGAAGCACATAAGTGGAAATCGCTTAGATCGCATGTAATATGCGATAATTACTCTGTTTTACCTATTGGAACTCGACTTTCTATGGTGGAATTTTCCTGAAATTTTTTAGAGCAACTTATTAGTGTGTTATTAGGAACATAAGTTGAAATCGTTAGAATCGCTTGTAATTTGTGATATTTGGTCTAACTTACCTATAGGAACTCGACTTTCTATGGTAGGATTTAGCTAAAACTTACTAGGGTGGTATATTAGCATTAGATAAATCATATACATAAGTTGAAATCGACATTTTAAGATGAAATTTTGCTGAAATTTGGTAGATCGATTTCTAAGTGAGAGCACATATGTATGTGGAAATCGCTTCAAGTGCTTCTAATATTGCTAATTGGCAGCAGATCCTTATCTAATCGAGCCATGAATTACAATTCCAACTAATTACAGCTGCGGTAAACTGAGCAGTGGAGGCTGTGACAGCAGTGGAAGCGGTGGCAGCATCTGTGTGTCTGTGTTGCATGCCACCGCATACTAGTCTTTATAAGTAAGATTGTGTGGCAAATGCCTGCCTTGAATGATTTATTCGTTTGTAATTTTTATTGGAGCCCACGAGTTGATCGGCGTATGTGTGTATGTGTGTGTGTGAGTACTTGCAACATGCGACAGCAAAAGGCAAACATGGACACTGATCGCTAAATGCAAAGTAACAAGCGATTTTCTGTCTAAACTGGGCCTAAAAATGATGGCCTAGACTGCTGGCTGGCCGCAACGTGCAACATGCAGCGTGCAGCGTGCAATGTGTGACACTGCAACACAGCGACGACTAATGAAGATGCGCGATGCATCATGCCACGGCTTGTTGCAGTGCTTCTTCCTGTGGACTCTTGTGGCAGTCAAAAGCCCAAAAGCAATTTTCGTAATCAGAGAAATTCATAAAAATTAAAAGAGTCATTTGCATGTTGTTGCAAGTAGAGACTGAGCGCGCTGTGGCCAGTAATGTAAGAAGGATTTGCAACTGGTTTGTGCTACAACAGAGTGCGAGAGAGAGAGAGAGAGAGAGGGAGGGAGAGACAGAGAGGGAGTGCTCTCGGCATTTGGGTGTAAAATAAAGGAATGACTAGTTTTTTAACGTTTCGACGAATGATAAATGTGGCATGTGGCGAGCCCGAGAGCAATCATATTGCACTGTCACTTGGCCACAGTCACAGAGGCAAGCAGGCAGGCAGGCAGGCAGGCAACACTCCTAAGCTTCTACTTCCACAGACTGGAATTGTTGCAACGTCATAATTATCCATCCACAAACACGTATACACGTACGTACGTCCGTATGTCCGTAAGTACGTTCACGTCCTCATCCAAGGCCCTGAGAATGAGTAACGACTGCGCCGGTAAATGGACAACGCCAAGCTTCAAGCTGCCCCATCCAGCAGCAAGTTCTCCATGCTTGCAACTGCAACGCACACACACATTTGCTGTTCATATCTAGCTATGTTTCTTATTTTTTTGTTTTTAGTCCAAACAACCCATCACACTACTAGGGGATGGTGCACAAAAATTTACATTTTAGCCATTTGCTTTTTCCCTTTTGCCCCTTTTCCTTGCATTTTTTTGCTCGGCTTAAGCCATTAACTGGACTCGTGACAGAAGCTGTGATGCAAGAGATTTACAACCAACTCAAAAATCCAAAACAATAATGCTCAGGCATGTGAAACATTACCTATGAAAGCTATCCCACAAAACAGAACAGAACAGAACACACACTCTCAGTGTATAGGCTCTGAAAGCTTAAGACCTTTAAGCCTGCTGATGGCACTTAAGTTACCCTCTAATGGCGACTTTGGTCGGTTACTTTAGCTAGCAAATGTGAGTAGTGAATTTATAGGCGGCATAAGCTTGTTGTAGATTTATGTGAGCACATTCTATAGTCAACTTTGGGTAGTAGTTAGTTTAAGAAATGTAGTTTAGAAACAACTTTTCATATTATTTTGAAGTAATTTCAACTATTTCGAGTCAGATACTGTAAATTAAAACTGATAAACTTAAAAAGCTCATAAAAACGTCACAGAGTCTCCTGAAGAAAGCTTACTTGTGCAACTGCTGACAAAAGCTTTCTAATACTTGTGCAGCTAATGAAAAAAGCTCACTAGTATTCAGATATACTTGCTGCAATCTTGAGAAAAATACATAAGAGTAAAAACTAAGAGCTTCGTTAGATATTTTTAATATAAACACAGGCAGGCAGGCAGGCAACACTCCTAAGCTTCTACTGCCACAGACTGGAATTGTTGCAACGTCATAATTATCCATCCACAAACACGTGTACACGTACGTACGTCCGTTTGTCTGTATGTCCGTAAATACGTTCACGTCCTCATCCAAGGCCCTGAGAATGAGTAACGACTGCGCCGGTAAATGGACAACGCCAAGCTTCAAGCTGCCCCATCCAGCAGCAAGTTCTCCATGCTTGCAACTGAAACGCACACACACATTTGCTGTTCATATCTAGCTATGTTTCTTATTTTTTTGTTTTTAGTCCAAAAACCCCATCACACTACTGGGGGATGACGCACAAAAATTTACATTTTAGCCATTTGCTTTTCCCTTTTGCCCCTTTTCCTTGCATTTTTTTGCTCGGCTTAAGCCATTAACTGGACTCGTGACAGAAGCTGTGATGCAAGAGATTTACAACCAACTCAAAAATCCAAAACAATAATGCTCAGGCATGTGAAAGATTACCTATGAAAGCTATCTCACAAAACAGAACAGAACAGAACACACACTCTCAGTGTATAGGCTCTGAAAGCTTAAGACCTTTAAGCCTGCTGATGGCACTTAAGTTACCCTCTAATGGCGGCTTTGGTCGGTTACTTTAGCTAGCAAATGTGAGTAGTGAATTTATAGGCGGCATAAGCTTGTTGTAGATTTATGTAGAGCACATTCTACAGTCAACTTTAGGTAGGAGTTAGTTTAAGAAATGTAGTTTAGAAACAACTTTTCATATTATTTTGAAGTAATTTCAACTATTTCGAGTCAGATACTGTAAATTAATACTGATAAACTTAAAAAGCTCATAACAACGTCACAAAGTCTCCTGAAGAAAGCTTACTTGTGCAACTGCTGACAAAAGCTTTCTAATACTAAGCTCATAAAAACGTCACAAAGTCTCCTGAAGAAAGCTTACTTGTGCAACTGCTGACAAAAGCTTTCTAATACTTGTGCAGCTAATGAAAAAAGCTCACTAGTATTCAGATATACTTGCTGCAATCTTGAGAAAAATACATAAGGGTAAAAACTAAGAGCTTCGTTAGATATTTTTAATATAAAGCTAATTTTTATAAATACAAAAGGCTTAAAGCTCTGAGTAATGTGGCTCAATAGAGCTTTCACACTTACACACAATATAGAGGCTACTAACTGAAAGCTTTGCATGAAAGCCAACTAAAATATGAGTTTTAGTTGATGTTTTTGATGCCAAAAATGCCGTCATGGTCATTCAAGGTGGTCCAGGGGCACGACATCTTTCATTTTGAACGACTGTGGCAAGTGGCAAGTAACTCAAGCTCAAGCTGAAGAAGCAGTCGAAGTTGAAGATGATGAAGTTGCCCTAAAGGAATCATTTTTATAGTCATCATCGGAAGTAGTACAAAGGCACGAACCGGACTCTGGAACAACTCAACTCGAAGCGAATACAACTGTTGTGTGTACAACTAGCTGTTGTTTAGTTGCTTAAACTAGTTTAGCCATTTTTTTCTCTCGGTTTTCTTGGTTTTCTTTTAGCTTTTTTCTTGCCTTTTGCTGCCTTTTGCCTTGGCCATCTCGAGAGCATTTAATGAAGTCATTAAAAGCGGCGCGTGTGGCGCGATCTCAAATTACTTCGCATAACCGAAAATTACTGCAAAATGGTAAAGGGAGTCCGCTTTGAATATTTTCTAGGGGCAGTACCTAATACTGCTGGTACTGGTAGGACGCGCCCAGAAAGCTTAAAATAAACGCGGGAAAAACATAATGCAACAAGAACATGCAACGGGGAGGCAAACTGAACTAATGGAGTTGCAGTTTTTGATCTGTTTAGTTGTTGTTTCATTTCTAGCTTCACATGGAGTTTTACAACTGGACTGAGCGACTGTCAAACCGGTAGACAACAACTTGTAGATGAAACATAAGACGAGAGCACACGACTTTAATAAACCAAGTACTTAGAGGTTCACAGTGTTAATACCGGAAGAGATCTGAAATAAGTTGTATATTTGGTTGGATAATATGAGATATCATTTAAAATAGCATAAAACACATGATAGATTATCCATTTGCTCTAAAGAAATATATTTAACATTATGATTCAAATGAGAAATTTGTTATTGATTCAACTATTTCAGGTACTGAATTCGTTTAAGATTAAATCTAGAATTCTTAACTTACATTTGAGAATACATTTTGGTAGCCTCTTTAAGACAGCACATTTCTCTTAAGACACCATAAAGGTGTTCCCTTTGTGCTCTTGAAGTACAGGGTCTAAGAACAAGAACAACAACAACAACAACAGGTACAACCTTCAATGCTGACTGCATCCGCGAACTAATGGACTGTGCAAAAATGAGTGACGCAGCATCAGACGACGAGACGATGAGACGTTGAGAGATGCAACTAGAGAAGAGACAAGATGCAACAAGACGAAGAATGAGGCAGCAAACCCTGAAGCCACAAGCAGCTGCCCCACCAAAAACCACAACAACAGCAACTGCAACTGCAACTACAACCGCCATAACAACAACAGAGCGGATGGGGCAAGTCTTTATATGTAATGGCCATATTTAGATAAGGTAACGACAAAATTTTTATGCCCAGTAGTCAACAGACTACAAAGAGTATGCTAAGTTGGCGACAAAGTATATAACAGGCAGCAGCGAAAGACTTTGGTAGCTAGAAAATCTTAAGCGTACACTAAGATGCTGTAATACACATGCGGAATTGTGTATTAAGTTTAGAAGTTGTAGAATTAATTAAAAATAATAATAATTGAAGAAGACTCTGTTTAGTCTGCATACCAAAAACTGACACTCACTTATTGGTTAAAGATAGCATTTAGCTCAAATCAAATACACTTGCTTCAGTATTAATATGATTTAAGAATATTTTCATTACAGAATGAGATGTAACTTAGATCAAACTAGATTTCAATTCACATATGGAACAATAAGTACTTGACTTATCTGGCTTACTCGTTTTTAAAGCATATACTCACTTATTACTAGTTTGTTGTTGGAGTTTCAAATGGACGCAAGTTTCATAAAAAATGATGTAAAAGGCACTGCGAATGAGAATAGGAATGGGAATGAAAGTGGGACTGAGAAGTGGGAATGGGAATCGGAATCGGAATGGAAGTGTTGAAATAAATTAATTGCGCTAACTTGCAACTCATGCGGCACACACAGGACATCATCACACACAGTCCCTGCCACAAGTTGCAAAGTGCAATTCCCTAGACATACCAGTACAAGTAGTAGTCCTATTTCTTTTATGCACTTTTCTTCTTAGCCAACTGTTGCTGCTTCGGCTGCAGCTTCTGCTGTTGAAATTGTCGTTGTGGTGTCGTTTGTTGTTTTTGTTGTTTTTGGGGTGGAGGCTTCACTGTAGCCCGCAGCATCGTGAGTGCCATCGATCAAAGTCTGCGTGCAGTTTTGAGTAGGCAGTCGAGAAGAGAGAAGAGTCGCTGCAAACTCGGCTTCGGCTTCGGCTTTTTGTCTCGCCCCGAGTCAAATGTCCACAAATTAATTTTCTTTATTAAATTTTCAGCACAACACCAAATGAGAAAAGCCAAATTCAACTCAGGTGTCGTCAGACAAGAGTCTACAACCAGTCTACAGTATACTATCTACAGTCTACTGCCTATAGCCTACAGTCTCCCGTCTACAACTGCTATCTGTGCAGTAACTTTTAGCTGAGTGCAGTTTAATTTGGCCAAGACAATGTGCCGCTTTGAAAGATTCGAACCGCTAGCCAAAGTATTTAATTGATGCGCTCACAGCAGCTTCTTCAAAAAGCAGTGAAATTCTTCATACACTTGATTAATTTCCACTTTTAGACATTCTAACAGGCCACACTGACACCTGGTGAACTATTGCTGCCTGCCAGGAAATGCATACTAGCATTTCTAGTATTTCTAAATAATCAGATTCAACATGCATAATTCCATAAATAATGATGCTCAAGTAGTTGGCTTAGAGAGTGAGGGAAATATTAAATTATGGCTGCTTTAAAATGTAGACAAATTAATATTCAGTAGTAAAAGATTCTGAAATATTTTTATTATTTAATTTATTAATACTCAACTTCTACTCGTTTAAAACGGGTTCCAATACCATTAAATGACGTTGAAATGATCATTTTTGATCAAGAAATTCTGTATAAAATCTTTGAAAATACAGTAAAGTACAAAAAGCAATCCTAAAGTGATATTGGGATCATCATAGGATATATATAATTGTGCTTTATACACAAACAAAATGTTTTTTTATTAATTTATCTACTAAAAAGAATTTTTGAATTTTTTATTTGATAAATTTTTGTCTTGTTTCAGAAGTAGCTTTGATATTTTCCAAAGAAAGTATTAAAATATTGCACATTCTAAAGTTTTATTTATTTTGATTTAGAAAATTATATTAAAATATTTGTAAGGCAACCAATGAATAATTTCACAAGCAGGACAATCTTCCGAAACATGTCTGCTTTAGCGATTATAAGTCTATTAAATCTAGATATAAATTAACTAAAAAAGCAACACTGCTTATAACGTAACATGCGTTATGCTTATAAATGACTTTATAACCTTTTTAAAGCGTAGAATTCGATTATTATATTGCAACTTGATTGAAAAGGCAAAAAAACAACCTTATAAGTTTCCTATAAACTTTAATAGAATTATAAAAATAGGATAAATATAAGATTACAAAACTTTAAGTGCTGTTAATCTCTGAATTTAAGTGATCTAAGTATAGTTTCTTTTAAGCTGACGATCTTCAAATTCTTTTTAAAAACACACATGCAGCTAATTAAAGTGAGCACACTCTACTACTACTACTCGGCTAATTAAGAGCAAACTATTGTGTCTGAAAGTCTAAGTAAATGTTTCATTTACACAAAAGAAATTAGAACTATTAAGCCATAGAAAGGAGCGCTAAGAGAGAACTAAGAGCATGAATTGTAATCGATTGAACATTAATGAGTCAAATGCAGAAAGAACTTGAAAACTAAAGAAACGAAAGGAAAGGAAAGACAAGGGAGGATAAGGAAAGATCCAAGTCATTTCCAGACAACTTCAATTAGATGGAGTTCAATTCAATTTTGGAGAATGTGGAGAGCAGACAGACAGACCAACAGTCGAGCAGACAGAACTGAGACAGCAAAAAGGAAATAATAAGGCGTAACTAAATAGGCGCTTTAGTCTATAATCATGACACAATTTCCGCCGATGAGAATCGTATATAGTACTAAGTAGTAGTGCATATAGGGGCACGGTTTGACTTGGTTTTTCCTCACTCACTCAGAAGTTCACATGACTTTTGCCTTCGCTGTGTCGACAGCGATGACTTTGCAAAAAAAGCCACAGAGATGAAAATATATTGGAGCATTAATTCCATTTTTAAAGCTCACGTCACAGTTGAGAGTTCAACATGAGCAAGAGGACCGGGAGTAAAGGGAAAGAGAGACCCTAAGTAGCAACCTTCTAAATGATGATGATGATTCGTAATAAATTTAATATTAACCAGCATTTTGTACACGCCGCCATACACAGTACAGTTGTTGTTTGTTTGCCAAATTGCCATCATTTTGATTACGAGTGCGGTGGCGGGAGTATAACAAAAGACATCTAGTACTTTATACATATATATATAGTATGGTAATTCCTATCACCTATCACTGGAGCAAGTGTCACTCAGCATATGACAGCTGCACAAAAGAACTGAATGTACGTACGTATGTTACATATATCTTGCTCTATAATTAAGCTAGCTAAGTGCTGTAAAATGCACATTGCTGGGGCGTGTACTTTTCATGTGTTACAGGGTACAGAGTATATACAGTGAGAGAGAGGAAGTCTCTTTCGGAATGTGACGCATAATTTGTGAACAATTACGCTTGGTAATAACATTTAATGACTTCATTTTTTTGAACCAAATTGTGCACAAGCCGTCAGCAAATAGCGGTGATCTTATCACCACTTGTAATTGTACTTACAACAGTTACACCTGATACAACAGATACATGTATCGGATACTCTCAAGGGGTCGCAAAGTTGTTTTCTGTTTGCATTTTAAGTGAAAATTATAGTTTACTTCGATTTGCTGTATGAAATTATCATTTTTTTTTTTATAAAAACCACTTTATTTCTGTATTGCTCTTTTAACTCACTCACTCGCAGCACTCCTTTTGCAATAGTTTTTGATTAGCTAAAAGTCTTTGCAAACTGTCTCTTAAATTTCAGCTTAATAGCTCAAGTTTTCGTATCACAATCGAAATCAGTTACTGAATTTGGTAGATATACATGAGCAGTAGCTTAGACATAAAATTGACCGGTAAAAAAGTAGTTTTCAATCTGCATAGCTATCATTTGTAGTGCATTTTATAGCTTACTTCGATTTGTTATATAATGTTATCATATTTTTGATTAGGTCATATTTTGTTCAATACAAACTTTAAGTTATTTATGTAATATTTTTTGACTAGCTGAAAGTCTTTTCTGAAAATCTCTTTTTCCAACAATATTTTTCACTAATGGCTCTTTAAAGTTACAATCCCAGTACGGGAACAGTTTTGATAAGCTTCTTAGCTTTCAAAATGTATCTTTTAACTGTATCCTTAAGTTCATATTCTTATTACGAATTTTTCTAGAAATAAATGAAGTTAAAGAAGTTGAGTAAAGATTTGCATATTCTACTTTAAATGCATTGACACCTTTTTGAATTAAACTAAATTTACTATCTAATTGGTCTTTAAACTTACAAAAGCATATCTTCAAAGCATATCTTTATTACAACTTGTCTGGCTAAATGTACATATCTCTAATCTGTAGCTCAATCTTAACTAGTATTCCAAATATGCCATATATATAGCCTCATAATCATTATCTTTGCATCAAGTGCACCAAACCCAAATCGTAAACACATTGATGAGGTTTTTTTGAACTAAAATATAGCTTTTGAATCGGAGTAATATGTTCATATGCTAGAACTAAGTGCAAAATAAGTGCGTATAAAAGGAAGAGTGAGACTGAGTGACAACAACAACAACAACTACAACAACAATTTGTATTTGCAAATTGCAAAAGCTTTTAACATTATCTGAATGGTAATCTGATCCGATTATCATTGACTGGTCACATAACCAGAGTAAAATTCTCAAAGCCAAAGCCCAAGTCTAAAGCCTAAAGCCAAAAGCCACATTGCAATCTCATAGACGAGAAGTTGTTCAAGACTTTGGGTACCAGTTTTCGTTAAACCATGGCGATGTCATTAAAAGTATTTAAGAGCCATGCAACGACTTGAGAGAGTGAGATATAAAATATATAGAAGAGACTAGAGAATGGAGTTAAAAAGCGTAAGGAGTAAGGAGTGCTGTGTAGACAATTGGTAAAGTTGTTGACGTTGCGTTGACTCGATCCCAATGCATAATCGTAAACATCACTTTGCATAAGAAGAATGCTCCATCAATGCCATGCAGCCAGCAAAGAGTAGAGCAGAGAAGAGTAGAGTAGAGACTAGTCTGCAGTCTGCAGTCTGCAGTCTTCTTCGGTTTCTATCTAAAGTGATATTAATAAAAAGATCATTTATATCAGTGCTCATAAAATAGCAAAATGTTAACCGCCACACGAAAAATGCTGCTGACATACGATGGCCTCATCAGTGCCACTCGGAATCAGCCAAGTTTGCGGTTAAACTTGTGTATAAGGATGTGCTTGAGGACATGAGGAAGTCAGGTTGTGAGGATGTGAGGACAAAGACAACAAGACAGAACAGCTAACTGGAGCGCAACGAATACAAAATGCTCTACCAGTTGTAATAAATAGATAATGTTGGGTTTATCTATGTAAAAGACAGGCAAAGGTTTACCAAATAGGTCCCACTGGGTGCTTGAAACTGATGTGATGCTGCTGAAATTTTCAGGAAAGTTTTGAGCAATGTTTTTTGAGTGAAAAAGTAGTACAGCGGCACACACAGGACATCATCACACACAGTCCCTGCCACAAGTTGCAAAGTGCAATTCCCTAGACATACCAGTACAAGTAGTAGTCCTATTTCTTTTATGCACTTTTCTTCTTAGCCAACTGTTGCTGCTTCGGCTGCAGCTTCTGCTGTTGAAATTGTCGTTGTGGTGTCGTTTGTTGTTTTTGTTGTTTTTGGGGTGGAGGCTTCACTGTAGCCCGCAGCATCGTGAGTGCCATCGATCAAAGTCTGCGTGCAGTTTTGAGTAGGCAGTCGAGAAGAGAGAAGAGTCGCTGCAAACTCGGCTTCGGCTTCGGCTTTTTGTCTCGCCCCGAGTCAAATGTCCACAAATTAATTTTCTTTATTAAATTTTCAGCACAACACCAAATGAGAAAAGCCAAATTCAACTCAGGTGTCGTCAGACAAGAGTCTACAACCAGTCTACAGTATACTATCTACAGTCTACTGCCTATAGCCTACAGTCTCCCGTCTACAACTGCTATCTGTGCAGTAACTTTTAGCTGAGTGCAGTTTAATTTGGCCAAGACAATGTGCCGCTTTGAAAGATTCGAACCGCTAGCCAAAGTATTTAATTGATGCGCTCACAGCAGCTTCTTCAAAAAGCAGTGAAATTCTTCATACACTTGATTAATTTCCACTTTTAGACATTCTAACAGGCCACACTGACACCTGGTGAACTATTGCTGCCTGCCAGGAAATGCATACTAGCATTTCTAGTATTTCTAAATAATCAGATTCAACATGCATAATTCCATAAATAATGATGCTCAAGTAGTTGGCTTAGAGAGTGAGGGAAATATTAAATTATGGCTGCTTTAAAATGTAGACAAATTAATATTCAGTAGTAAAAGATTCTGAAATATTTTTATTATTTAATTTATTAATACTCAACTTCTACTCGTTTAAAACGGGTTCCAATACCATTAAATGACGTTGAAATGATCATTTTTGATCAAGAAATTCTGTATAAAATCTTTGAAAATACAGTAAAGTACAAAAAGCAATCCTAAAGTGATATTGGGATCATCATAGGATATATATAATTGTGCTTTATACACAAACAAAATGTTTTTTTATTAATTTATCTACTAAAAAGAATTTTTGAATTTTTTATTTGATAAATTTTTGTCTTGTTTCAGAAGTAGCTTTGATATTTTCCAAAGAAAGTATTAAAATATTGCACATTCTAAAGTTTTATTTATTTTGATTTAGAAAATTATATTAAAATATTTGTAAGGCAACCAATGAATAATTTCACAAGCAGGACAATCTTCCGAAACATGTCTGCTTTAGCGATTATAAGTCTATTAAATCTAGATATAAATTAACTAAAAAAGCAACACTGCTTATAACGTAACATGCGTTATGCTTATAAATGACTTTATAACCTTTTTAAAGCGTAGAATTCGATTATTATATTGCAACTTGATTGAAAAGGCAAAAAAACAACCTTATAAGTTTCCTATAAACTTTAATAGAATTATAAAAATAGGATAAATATAAGATTACAAAACTTTAAGTGCTGTTAATCTCTGAATTTAAGTGATCTAAGTATAGTTTCTTTTAAGCTGACGATCTTCAAATTCTTTTTAAAAACACACATGCAGCTAATTAAAGTGAGCACACTCTACTACTACTACTCGGCTAATTAAGAGCAAACTATTGTGTCTGAAAGTCTAAGTAAATGTTTCATTTACACAAAAGAAATTAGAACTATTAAGCCATAGAAAGGAGCGCTAAGAGAGAACTAAGAGCATGAATTGTAATCGATTGAACATTAATGAGTCAAATGCAGAAAGAACTTGAAAACTAAAGAAACGAAAGGAAAGGAAAGACAAGGGAGGATAAGGAAAGATCCAAGTCATTTCCAGACAACTTCAATTAGATGGAGTTCAATTCAATTTTGGAGAATGTGGAGAGCAGACAGACAGACCGACAGTCGAGCAGACAGAACTGAGACAGCAAAAAGGAAATAATAAGGCGTAACTAAATAGGCGCTTTAGTCTATAATCATGTCACAATTTCCGCCGATGAGAATCGTATATAGTAGTAAGTAGTAGTGCATATAGGGGCACGGTTTGACTTGGTTTTTCCTCACTCACTCAGGAAGTTCACATGACTTTTGCCTTCGCTGTGTCGACAGCGATGACTTTGCAAAAAAAGCCACAGAGATGAAAATATATTGGAGCATTAATTCCATTTTTAAAGCTCACGTCACAGTTGAGAGTTCAACATGAGCAAGAGGACCGGGAGTAAAGGGAAAGAGAGACCCTAAGTAGCAACCTTCTAAATGATGATGATGATTCGTAATAAATTTAATATTAACCAGCATTTTGTACACGCCGCCATACACAGTACAGTTGTTGTTTGTTTGCCAAATTGCCATCATTTTGATTACGAGTGCGGTGGCGGGAGTATAACAAAAGACATCTAGTACTTTATACATATATATATAGTATGGTAATTCCTATCACCTATCACTGGAGCAAGTGTCACTCAGCATATGACAGCTGCACAAAAGAACTGAATGTACGTACGTATGTTACATATATCTTGCTCTATAATTAAGCTAGCTAAGTGCTGTAAAATGCACATTGCTGGGGCGTGTACTTTTCATGTGTTACAGGGTACAGAGTATATACAGTGAGAGAGAGGAAGTCTCTTTCGGAATGTGACGCATAATTTGTGAACAATTACGCTTGGTAATAACATTTAATGACTTCATTTTTTTGAACCAAATTGTGCACAAGCCGTCAGCAAATAGCGGTGATCTTATCACCACTTGTAATTGTACTTACAACAGTTACACCTGATACAACAGATACATGTATCGGATACTCTCAAGGGGTCGCAAAGTTGTTTTCTGTTTGCATTTTAAGTGAAAATTATAGTTTACTTCGATTTGCTGTATGAAATTATCATTTTTTTTTTTATAAAAACCACTTTATTTCTGTATTGCTCTTTTAACTCACTCACTCGCAGCACTCCTTTTGCAATAGTTTTTGATTAGCTAAAAGTCTTTGCAAACTGTCTCTTAAATTTCAGCTTAATAGCTCAAGTTTTCGTATCACAATCGAAATCAGTTACTGAATTTGGTAGATATACATGAGCAGTAGCTTAGACATAAAATTGACCGGTAAAAAAGTAGTTTTCAATCTGCATAGCTATCATTTGTAGTGCATTTTATAGCTTACTTCGATTTGTTATATAATGTTATCATATTTTTGATTAGGTCATATTTTGTTCAATACAAACTTTAAGTTATTTATGTAATATTTTTTGACTAGCTGAAAGTCTTTTCTGAAAATCTCTTTTTCCAACAATATTTTTCACTAATGGCTCTTTAAAGTTACAATCCCAGTACGGGAACAGTTTTGATAAGCTTCTTAGCTTTCAAAATGTATCTTTTAACTGTATCCTTAAGTTCATATTCTTATTACGAATTTTTCTAGAAATAAATGAAGTTAAAGAAGTTGAGTAAAGATTTGCATATTCTACTTTAAATGCATTGACACCTTTTTGAATTAAACTAAATTTACTATCTATTTGCTCTTTAAACTTACAAAAGCATATCTTCAAAGCATATCTTTATTACAACTTGTCTGGCTAAATGTACATATCTCTAATCTGTAGCTCAATCTTAACTAGTATTCCAAATATGCCATATATATAGCCTCATAATCATTATCTTTGCATCAAGTGCACCAAACCCAAATCGTAAACACATTGATGAGGTTTTTTTTGAACTAAAATATAGCTTTTGAATCGGAGTAATATGTTCATATGCTAGAACTAAGTGCAAAATAAGTGCGTATAAAAGGAAGAGTGAGACTGAGTGACAACAACAACAACAACTACAACAACAATTTGTATTTGCAAATTGCAAAAAGCTTTTAACATTATCTGAATGGTAATCTGATCCGATTATCATTGACTGGTCACATAACCAGAGTAAAATTCTCAAAGCCAAAGCCCAAGTCTAAAGCCTAAAGCCAAAAGCCACATTGCAATCTCATAGACGAGAAGTTGTTCAAGACTTTGGGTACCAGTTTTCGTTAAACCATGGCGATGTCATTAAAAGTATTTAAGAGCCATGCAACGACTTGAGAGAGTGAGATATAAAATATATAGAAGAGACTAGAGAATGGAGTAAAAAAGCGTAAGGAGTAAGGAGTGCTGTGTAGACAATTGGTAAAGTTGTTGACGTTGCGTTGACTCGATCCCAATGCATAATCGTAAACATCACTTTGCATAAGAAGAATGCTCCATCAATTCCATGCAGCCAGCAAAGAGTAGAGCAGAGAAGAGTAGAGTAGAGACTAGTCTGCAGTCTGCAGTCTGCAGTCTTCTTCGGTTTCCATCTAAAGTGATATTAATAAAAAGATCATTTATATCAGTGCTCATAAAATAGCAAAATGTTAACCGCCACACGAAAAATGCTGCTGACATACGATGGCCTCATCAGTGCCACTCGGAATCAGCCAAGTTTGCGGTTAAACTTGTGTATAAGGATGTGCTTGAGGACATGAGGAAGTCAGGTTGTGAGGATGTGAGGACAAAGACAACAAGACAGAACAGCTAACTGGAGCGCAACGAATACAAAATGCTCTACCAGTTGTAATAAATAGATAATGTTGGGTTTATCTATGTAAAAGACAGGCAAAGGTTTACCAAATAGGTCCCACTGGGTGCTTGAAACTGATGTGATGCTGCTGAAATTTTCAGGAAAGTTTTGAGCAATGTTTTTTGAGTGAAAAAGTAGTACAGCTATTAGTTAAAACTTGAATTGTTAGTTTAAAGAGCAAATATAGAAAAGTTTAGTTAAGAAAATTTGTACTATGTTAGGAAAAAAAACGATTGAAAACTATTGTAAATCTAGAGAGCAACATTTTTGTAAGGCTGAAAGTGGTAATGTTTAGTATAATTTATGGTACAACATATATAAAATAAGAATAATTAGTTTAAAGTAAACAAATATCTATGAAAGACCGATAGATTTCCTGATAAAGAATGTAAAGTACAATAAAAAAGATGACTAGCACAGAGCAATAGAACAACTTTTTTATAGAAAATGTTTGAAAAATTTAAGAGAAAGAAAGAACGAAATTAGGTCTATGATAATGAATTCAAGGATCAATAGGCAATAACAGATACATAAAATAAAAGGTATTTATAAGAGTTAGTGAGTCTAGACAAAGGTTTCTCAAGCCAAACATTGACTCAGCTTGCTGTCTGCTGCCTTTCAGAATGTATATATACACCCCTTTGTTAGTATAGGGTACAAACAACGCTGTGGTCTTTGGCAAAGAAGTTGTCGCTCAGCGCGTTGATATTTATTGATACTGACAATGAACTCTGGCTCTGATGACTATGACGATGACGATGTGGATGAGGTTGAGGTTGAGGACGAGGACGAGGGCGATGAGGAAGGAGAAGCAGCTTCTCTTTGGGTTTGTGGCTTTGACACCAAGATCAAAATAAACTGTACGCACAGGTGAGTGGGCAGAGGACAAGGTCGTACACACGCCGAAATAGATGGCTATAGAGTGTGAGATGGAGTGAGATAGCAAGAAGTAGATGGTAAAGGGGTCGAAGAGGGGATAAGGTAGTCAGACTGTCGTGAAAAGGAGTGCAAAAGTGAAAGATTGATGGCAAAATTACTTGAAATGTTTGTTGTACGACCTGTGGTCACTCTATGCTTGCCACACAATTGTGTGGCATGGTCACAGGGGCAGCATTGGCAGCGACAGCAACAGCGACAGCGACTTAGACAAATGTCGCGTCTGTCTGGGCCAAGTTCGCTCTTCTCAGTGCTGTTGATCAATCTGCAACGCCTACCCGAAAAGCTGTCCTGCCGGAGGGACTTTCGATCGAGTTCAACCATTTGAGCGCCATTGATGAGCGTGATGCTTATCCAATTGGTTCAAAGGCCCTACAACAGGAGTTCTATGTTGACGATTTTATCTCCAGAGCAAACTCAGTGGCAGAAGCCAGGCAAAAGATGGATCAGACTTGCGCTATATTGGCCCGTGGCCAGTTCAAGCTTCGCAAATGGTGTTCGAGTCACGAGAAGGTCGTAGATGGAGTAGGTGCTGAAAACAGAGAACAGTTTTTGAAGTTCGACGATGGCAGCGATGTCACCAAAGCCCTTGGCCTTGTATGGGACCCGGCAGTTGATACGCTGTTGTTTTCTTTGTCTGTTTTAGACTCTATAGTGAAGCCGTCGAGACGCTCAGTTCTGTCTATTGTTGCCCGATTTTATGACCCGCTTGGACTATTAGGCCCAGTCATAACTAAAGCAAAGATTTTTCTTCAGCAGCTCTGCAAGGATCAACTGACTTGGGATGAAAGTTTGCCTGTAGCACGTGACACGGCATGGAAGGAGTTATGCAGTAGTTTCCAGAACATTCCACATGTCTCGTTTCCCAGACTCGTGCTCATCGCAGATGCTGAGGTGGAGATTCATGGATTTTGCGATGCCAGTTTGGAGGCTTATGGTGCTTGCGTCTATGTGGTCACCAGAGGTCAGACTGTCACAAGTAGACTCCTGTGCTCCAAGTCGCGAGTTTCGCCTTTGAAGACGTTGTCTGTTCCGAAGTTGGAACTTTGTGGAGCGAAACTATTGGCAAGTCTGATGTATGAAATCAATCGTACCGGAATTTTCTTCAGCCAGTTTTATTGCTGGTGCGATTCTTCAGTAGTTCTATCCTGGATTAGAGATGAGCCTTTCAAATTTAATGTTTTCGTTGCGAACAGAGTGTCTGAAATACAGGAGTTGACCCTTGGCATGCAATGGCATCATGTTCCAACCGATAGGAATCCAGCTGACATCCTTTCTAGGGGCGCACTTCCAGAAGTGTTGGCACAATTCGATCTCTGGTTCCATGGCCCGCCATATCTTGTGGATGGTCGTCCAAGCTGGCCCGCGTCTTGCATTCCCGAAAAGCCTACAATTGAGTTGAGGAAGAGCGCACTCATCGTGACATCTCCACATGCAGACCTCACTCTTGGATGTAAGCACTCAAATTCGTTTGGATCCATGCAGCGCACATTTGGCTATGTCTACAAATTTATCAAGCGAATAAGGAATCCTGTATTAACTGTCTTAGATGTTCATCATGGCACTCGCATTCTTGTGCACATGACGAACCTTTGGGACGACATGAAAGAGATCCGGTCTCACGGGAATGTGAGAAAGTAAAGCTCCACTGCTGCTTTGGCTCCCTTTTTGGATGAGTGTGGACTGCTTCGTGTTGGTGGGCGGCTTTGCAATTCGTCTTTGGATTATGATGGCCAGCATCCCATTATTCTGCCTCAGCGTCATGCAATCACACAAGCACTCATCGTGCAGGTTCATCAAAGGAATCTTCACATCGGAACAAGATTCGACTTCAGTATTGGCCAATTGGCGGATTAAGAACGGTAACCAAGGCGATAAGAGGATGTGTGATGTGCTTCCGAGCGAGGCCAAGCTTTGTGGAACCAATGATGGCAAGTCTTCCAAAGGAGCGTCTGGAAGCGGTTCGAGCGTTTACGGTCACTGGAGTCGACTATTGTGGGCCATTTTTCTATAAGTCGGAGGTTCAAACGCGAGCGCCCCTGAAATGCTATGTCAGCGTGTTTATCTGCTTCACAAGCAAGGCAGTGCACCTGGAGCTGGTTAAGGATCTATCGACGGCGGCGTTTCTGAGCGCGTTAAAACGTTTTATTGCTTCTCGCGGGAAGCCCAGTCAGATGTGGTCCGACAATGCAACGAATTTTGTTGGGGCCAAGAACGAGTTACTTGAGCTAAAAACGTTGATGCTAAGCGATTCCCACCTGAAGGCAGTGCAGCAGTTTTGCCTCGCCGATGACATCGATTGGAAGTTCATTCCTCCTCGCTCTCCGCACTTTGGTGGATTATGGGAGGCGGCTGTGAAGTTGGCGAAGCACCATTTTTATCGCTCTGTTTGCCGCTCGGTGTTGCACTTTGATGAACTGCGCACCCTCGTCTGACAAATCTGTGCAGTTGTTAATTCTCGCCCATTACTTGCAATTTCAGAGAACCCAGCAGATCTAGATGTCCTGACTCCTGCGCATTTACTGTTCGGTGGTCCCCCAAGTTGTATCATCGAGCCTGATCTGACCAAGCTGAACTACAACCGACTAGATGGATGGCAGCGTGTGTCGCAGCTGCAACAGGTGTTCTGGGCACGGTGGCGTGAAGAATACTTGACTCTTCTACAGCAGCGAACTAAGTGGCGTTCTCCAACGCAATCTTTGTGCGTTAATGACATGGTACTCGTGAAGGACAAAAACCTGCCTCCCATGCGCTGGCCGCTTGGCAGGGTGTTGCATCTGGTCCCTGGCAAGGATGGAGTCGCCCGTGTGGCTGATCTGAACACAGCATCTGGTGTCATCAGAAGAGCAGTGAACAAGCTGTGTCTGTTGCCGCTAAAGGACTCTGTTGAAAGACAGACTTCCAACGGGGGGAGTATGTCGGATTCAGCAGCAGCCTAATCCGTTTATCGATATAACTATCGGCACAGCATGAACTAGATGAGCAGGCGAGCATTGAGGGGGCCGCCTTACACCCCCCCCCCCCTTTCTTCAGGGACATTATCACCGCTCCAGTCCTGGAGACCTGCTCCTACTCGCCGTCTGCCACATCGTCTTCCTCCAGCCCGCCTTGGACCAGCTCACCCTCACCCGTTTCGCCGTCTGATTCGGGGTCGCTGGGATCCGGTGACCATGGCTCCTCGTAATACGGAGGTGTCTTCCGCAGCGTCGGGGCATCCACGATTGCCGTCATCGTAGTTAGCCTCTCCATGATGTTCACCGTGCTCATGTAGACGGTATGCAGCGGGCGTTGAGAGCGCTCTTCCTCCTGACGCGGCCGGTAGTACGCCCCACCCCGCCGGGGATCTCGCTGCCCGTGCTGCTCTCCGCTTTGAGCTCTCTCATCCGCTCCAGCGCCTGGGTAGGGATCGGTGACATCGCTGTCCACGTCTTCTATGACGACGCCCGGAGCCTCGTCGAAGTTCTCGTCCTCGCTGCTGATGATTTCTTCTTCTATCGGCAACTTAAAATAATTAATAACTTATTTTCTTTTCTCCAATTTCCTATTATTTCTCTCCAACTACCGACATTAATATTTAGTCTTCTACATTACTACTGTTATTCCTTTTAATTCTCAAACTACTAATTGTTAGTTTAGGAGGGGTTCGCCTAATGTTAGCCTCCTCGCTTGCAACTCTCCGGGTGACATCTCTCACCGCCTGGGGTCATCTCCCCGTCTGCGCCTTCATCTGCTCCCTGATAGAAAGGCTTTAGAGCTGTTAAATTGGCCACCCGCCTCTTTAGCTCGCCTTGTCGGGCCAAACGCACGATGCTGGGGGAGATGAAGTGTACTACCCTGTAGGGCCCATCATATTTAGGGGCCAATTTGGTCGCGAATCCCTCCGCAGCGTTAGACAACTGATGTTGCCTCAACAGCACCATAGAGCCGACTGTCGGCCGCCATTCTCGTCTCCTGAGGTTGTAATACCTTCCCTGATCCTTAGAAGCACGCTGAAGGTTGCTGCGGACGACGTCGAAGATCTCCTTTAGCCGCTCCTCCTTCTCATGTGGGCTTAACTCGCTCGTGGCCGACCCGGGGGTGACTTCGTCGTACAATGCTGCGGGGAGGCGGGGCTCTCTTCCCTATATTAGGAACGCCGGGCTGAACCCTGTAGAATCCGCGATACTAGAGTTCACCGCCAAGGCTATCTCCGGAAGTAACTCGTCACACGAACTCTGTTCCTCTTGCACGAACTGCGCTATCATCGTCTTCACTGTCCTGTTCGTTCGCTCCGTGGGGTTTTCCTGCGGGCAGTAGGGCGATGTATACTGCATCGTCACTCCTAACGACTCCATGTATGCCCTGAACGCAAATATCGAACATCGAACTGGAACTGCTGCAACTCCAGTGCCCATCAAGCGATCCTGCCGGAGGGACTTTCGATCGAGTTCAACCATTTGAGCGCCAAATGGTCGGTAACCACCTCGAATCGGTATCCCTCCAAGTAGCATCGCAGCTTCCTGATCGCCCAGACGATCGCCAGACATTCCTTTTCGGTCGCCGAGTAGTTCGCTTCTGCCTTCAGCAGCTTCCTACTCGCGTATGCGACGACCTTCTCTCCCTCCTCGGTTTGCAGCACGAACCTTGCAGAGAAGTCGGGGCATGCCAGAACGGGGGCCTAGGTCAACTTCTCCTTAAGCTCGTAAGGCCGCCTCCTGTTTCTCACCCCTGGCCCACTTCTGGCCTTTCTTCAGAAGGGATGTCATCGGTTCCACCAATGTCGCGAAGTTCGGGACGAAACGCTGGTACCAGGAA
Organism: Drosophila tripunctata; assembly: GCA_035047385.1. Lineage (NCBI taxonomy): Eukaryota > Metazoa > Arthropoda > Insecta > Diptera > Drosophilidae > Drosophila > Drosophila tripunctata. The sequence goes on from JAWNPS010000001.1 coordinate 206,684, forward strand.
GCCATGCCCAAGCATTGCCGCAACGGTTTAGGTTCTCAACGTGTTCCTCCTTTGTGGAACCTATCAGCACGATGTCATCCAGATAGGCAAAGGCATGTGGCTTCATCTCGTGTCCAATGCCCTCTGGAACGTTGCACCAGCCAAATGCAACCCGAATGGCATCACTCGCCACTGGAAGAGTCCTCGCCCTGGTACTGTGAATGCCGTACATTCCCTGCTGTCTGCCGCCATCGGGATCTGCCAATAACCGTGCTTCAGTCCAACGTCGATATGAAGCGTGCGTGACGTAACCTCTCCAGGATGTGGTTGATCCGAGGGACGGGATAAGAATCGGGAATTGAGTGCGCATTGAGTTGGCGAAAGTCGATGCACATACGCCACTCCCTAGTCTTCTTTTTCACCAAGACTATGGGTGCGCTATGTGGACTCCGCGACTTCTCGATTGCGCCTGCCCGGATCAGCTCATCTACCTGCTCGTCGATCATCCATTATCTGTACTTCGGAGAAAGCCGCCACCTCAGGCCTCGAAACTCCGTTTCCGTCCTCTGTTACCTTTTCCAAATCCTCTGTCGCGCCAACTTGCACGCCCTTTTCCAAATCCTCTGCCACGCCAACTTGCGTGCCTTTTTCCAAATCCTCTGTCGCGCCAACTTGCGCGCCCTTTTCCCCCAAGTTTTCTGACTTTGGGTCTGGTCGAGCATCCTTTTCCCCCAAGTTTTCCGACTTTGGGTCTGGTCGAGTCTTCATCTTCCTTCGGCGGCTCCGAGCGGTCGATCCCTCCTCTGAAAGTGGGACAACTTCTATCGGCCCGCGCTCCTCCTCAACAAGCGCCGACTTGTCATTCTGCTGGCTCTCTGCCACTCTTAGCTCAAGCTTCAACTGGCCACATTTGATCGTGGTGCCCATGATGCTGAGGAAATCCATCCCCAGAATGACGTGTTCCAACATCGTGGGCATAATCAGCAATGACAATGTCACCTTTTCCTCGGCGATTGCCACTTCTAGTTTCAACGGCCTCGACAGCTCCAGCTCCGATCCATCTGCCAGGTGGATTCGCGCCCGCTCCTCCACAGACTCTCCTTTCGTTCCCCACTTGCTCGCCCAATCCTCGCTTACGAAGCTCCTCGTCGCTCCAGTGTCGATCGTTGCCGCCATCTAAGTACCGGCGATCACTACTCTCGCGACGATTCGGCCTCCTTCGACTATCAATGGTTGGTTTACTGCCGGGATCCTCGACCGGCGTCGCCCCCTTCTCGGACTGAGGGACGCCATTGTCCGTTTCCCGCACCTACGTGCTCACAGCACTCCTGGCTGCTTTTGCCTCGTGCGCCGCAGACTCGACAGAACACCACCCTGTCGTTTTGACACTCCCTGGCGAAGTGTCCGGTCTGTGCGCAGCGGTGGCATGCCCTTCGCGCATCAAATCCCGAGTTCGCATCTAGCTTCATCATGCGGATCGTCGCGTCGGCTGCCGGGTGTGTTCGTGCCTCTTCACGCGGCCCTTGTGCCCGCGGCTCACCCGGAACGGAACGGAGTGGGTTATACGGCCGGTTATTTGGCTTCGTCGTGCCTGCCTGGCTCAAGACGGGTACGCCTCTCATGGCGTCAGTGCCCCTTGTATACTCCCACTCCTGGTCCCGTACGTTCTCGAATTCCACTACCATCTGGGTGAGCTCTGCCAGAGACGAGAAGTCGTGTCTCCGAATGTACATTCGGCATTCGGGAGAGGCGTTCTCGTAGACACGATATAGCTCCTGGGCGTCGCTATACCCGGCGTGCCGCATCAACAGCCTGATTTCCACCAGGTAATCCTGAGAAACCACGTAGCGGCCTTTCCATATAGCACCTCGCTTACGACTCCGGGCATATGCTCGCAACCGTTTACTATGTGTCGCTTTACGATACAATAGATTTTGTGTGTGTCACATTGATGCTTAAGACGATGAGACAGTAGAACCCACCCCAGTTTTGTTGTTGAAATGCATTGATCGCTTGTGCGCACGGAAATTCCACTGCCCGACACTTACTTCGCGATGCTCTTTCTGCCACTGATTTTAATGCCAATGCATACGTGAAACAGGTAGAAGAAAATCTATGTGATAAGGTTTGAGTTTGCGAGTCAAAGGTTGACATAAGCAATAATGAACAGATATCAAGTTATTGCTTTAAATGAATTAATTCTAGATAATTATTTTATTCATGATTTCATCAATCAATTTTTTTTATCTACCTAAAAGTTTTATTAAAATTGTAATTAGAAATAATAAGAAAGATCAGTTAAACTACTGACAAATGTTAGGGCATCAAATATTCGGAATAACAAAATCCGATCATGTAATACTGACCCATGATCACAGAGACACAGAAATGAGGGTGGGTTTTACATAAATTTTTTTTGGTGTGCCTGCTTGCCATTTGTCCATTTACTATGCGTTGCTTTGCCCTAGAAAGAATATGATGCGGTGTTTTTTGCCATAGCAACCGTTTTCATGTGTTGCTTTGCCATAGCAACCATTTACTATGTGTCGCTTTACCATAGTAAGAATATGATATGGTGTTGCTTTGCCATGGTTAAAAAATATGATGCGGTGTTGCTTTACCATAGAAAGAATTTTACTATGGCTTGCTTTGCCCTAGTGCGCATGTGACTGGGTGTTGCTTTGCTCTAGTGCGCATTTGACTATGTGTGTCAGACATCGCATCATAAAATATATAAACGCACCTTAGGGCAAATAACACCATATTTTTGAGGGTGTTTTTGATACACATGGTGAAAAGTGCATGGTGATTTTAGGGTGTATTTTTTTTGCGGTGCCTCGCTGCAGGTCTCTGGTTCTAACCGAAAGTTATTGTCGACTTACATTTTTGTCGCGACGATCACTTGCGCATTTGTATGTGTGTGTGTATGAGCGCGATTTCGTCGCGCCGTTTACCGCGCGCGTCTGTGTGCGTGTGCAAGCTTCGCTTGCATTACCCACGCGTTCTTGACCGACACTTCCCCGCGCATTTTGCTTTTCCCTCGCCCCCCCTCTTGGTTTTGCGCGCATACACATATGCCAAATGCGCTGCGACAAATCTGAGCAACGTGTATCAAAGGGTATGTTCGACTCTCTACTTTCGTTAGTAAACTACTGCCGGGATTGCTCACACGGCGACGGGATTGTATCCTCGTCTCTTTTACTACGTGGGTTGAGGTTACGTTGCCGGGATTACTCGCGCAGCGACGGGATCGGATCCTCGTCTCTTTCGCTATTAGTGTTAGGTTTTAGGGTTAGCAAAGAACACTTGGGGTTAAGTTTTCAGCTCAATACGTTTATAATTGTCAAGCGGGATCACACTTGAGCAACCTCACGCCCCTTCCCCGACTTACCCTCTCACTCTTCTCACTCTGTCTAGTTGTGGTGTCACGCGCCAATTTGCAGCGTCCACTCTTATCTGCAGCCGATCACAAAGTGATTTGTCGCTCGCTCTCGCGTCGTCGCTTACCCTCGGCAGTGCAGCTTCACCAACCCTTTTGTCGCTTTGCCGCTTTACTTGTGGTGAACTGCGCTGCTTGCAGGGTTGCGTGCTTGCGATTATTCGCCAACGAGCGAACAATTAATCTGATTATGGCCTCCATTGACCTTATGAACTAAAGTTTTATATAATAATAATAGCAATTATAATAATAACAACGATAATAGCAGCCTTCAATGGCTCTAACCGGGAATTCAAACATGTTCCTTAATACTAAAAGAAAATACTAAAATACTGAACGTGCCTTCACTGGCCCTACTTCTATACCTATACTATACTTAGCGCTACCAATCTTATATACTACAAAATAAACGAATGTAAAGCGGTCATTGAGGGGGCCGCCTTACAAGCCATTGGAAAGTCGCAAAGGGTGGCAAAAAGTAAAAAAAAGTTTTTAGTTCATAAGTGTGTATCAAACTGGCCGCCAGACACACCGGAACATCCATTATTCCCGCCGGAAATAATTTAATGAATACCCTAAGTAACGGTACAAGGCCCACCGCAAATTATTGGGGTCATATCAAAGCCATTAGAACTATTAAAAAATCGCCAAGGGGGGGAACAAGTAAAAAAAATGTATTTCATAAGTGTGTATTAAAATGGCCGCCAAACCCACCGGAACATCCATTATTCCCGCCGAAAATGACTTAATGAATATCCCAAGTGACGGTACAGAGCCCACCGCAGATTACTGGAGTCTTATCAAAACCATTAGAGCTATTGAAAAGTTGCAAGGGGTAGCGGGGGGAAAAGTAAAAAAAAAAAATGTAGTTCAAAAGTTTGTATTAAAATGGCCGCCAAACCCACCGGAACATCCATTATTCCCGCCGGAAATGACTTAATGAATACCCTAAGTATCGGTACAAAGTCCACCACAAATTATTAGGGTCATATCAATACCATTAAAGCCATTGGAAAGTCGCAAAGAGGGGGGGTAAAACAAAAAAAAAATGTAGTTCATAAGTGTGTATTAAAATGGCCGCCAAACCCACCGGAACATCCATTATTCCCGTCGGAAATGACTTAATTCATACCCTAAGTAACGGTACAAAGCCCACCACAGAGTATTGGGGTTATATCAAAGCCTTTAGAGCTATTGGAAAATAGCAAGGGGTGGCGGGGCGGAAAAGAAAAAAAAATGTAGTTCATAAGTGTGTTTTAAAAAGGCCCCCAAAACTACCGGAACATCCAGTATTCCCGTCGGAAATGACTTAATTCATACACTAAGTAACGGTACAAAGCCCACCACAGAGTATTGGGGTCATATCAAAGCCTTTAGAGCTATTGCAAAATAGTAAGGGGTGGCGGGGGGAAAAGAAAAAAAAATGTAGTTCATAAGTGTGTTTAAAAAAGGCCCCCAAAACTACCGGAACATCCAGTATTCCCGTCGAAAATGACTATATAAATAGCCTAAGTAAAGGTACAAAGCCCACCAAAGTTTATTGAGGTCATATCAAAGCCACTAGAGATATTGGCAAGTCGCAAGGAGGGCGAAAAGTAAAAAAAAAAAAATTTCAGTTTATAAGAGTGTATTAAAATAGCCGCCAAACCCACCGGAACATCCATTATTCCCGCCGGAAATGCCTTAATGAATACCCTAAGTGACGGTACAAAGTCCACCACAAATTATTAGGGTCATATCAATACCATTAAAGCCATTGGAAAGTCGCAAAGAGGGGGGGTAAAACAAAAAATAAATGTTGTTCATAAGTGTGTATTAAAATGGCCGCCAAACCCACCATAACATCCATTATTCCCGCCGGAAATGACTTAGTGAATACCCTAAGTAACGGTACAAGGCCCTCCACAGATTATTTGGGACATTTCAAAGCCATTAGAGCTATTGGAAAATAGCAAGAGGGAAAAAAGTAAAAAAAAAAATGTAGTTCATAAGTGTGTATTAAAATGGCCGCCAAACCCACCGGAACATCCATTATTCTCGTCGGAAATGACTTAATGAATACCCTAAGTAACGGTACAAAGCCCATCAGAGATTATTGGGGTTATATCAAAACCATTAGAGCTATTGGAAAGTAGCAAGGGGTGGCGGGGGGAAAAGAAACAAAAATGTAGTTCATAAGTGTGTATTAATATGGCCGCCAAACCCACCGGAACATCCATTATTCCTGCCGGAAATGACTTCATGAATACCCCAAGTAACGGTACAAGGCCCTCCACAGATTATTGGGGTCATATTAAAGCCTTTAAAGCTATTGCAAAATAGTAAGGGGTGGCGGGGGGAAAAAGAAAAAAAAATGTAGTTCATAAGTGTGTTTTAAAAAGGCCCCAAAACTACCGGAACATCCAGTATTCCCGTCAAAAATGACTATATAAATAGCCTAAGTAAAGGTACAAAGCCCACCAAAGTTTATTGAGGTCATATCAAAGCCACTAGAGATATTGGCAAGTCGAAAGGAGGGCGAAAAGTAAAAAAAAAATTTCAGTTTATAAGAGTGTATTAAAATAGCCGCCAAACCCACCGGATCATCCATTATTCCCGCCGGAAATGCCTTTATGAATACCCTAAGTGACGGTACAAAGTCCACCACAAATTATTAGGGTCATATCAATACCATTAAAGCCATTGGAAAGTCGCAAAGAGGGGGGGTAAAACAAAAAAAAATGTAGTTCATAAGTGTGTATTAAAATGGCCGCCAAACCCACCATAACATCCATAACATCCCGCCGGAAATGACTTAGTGAATACCCTAAGTAACGGTACAAGGCCCTCCACAGATTATTTGGGACATTTCAAAGCCATTAGAGCTATTGGAAAATAGCAAGAGGGAAAAAAGTAAAAAAAAAAATGTAGTTCATAAGAGTGTATTAAAATAGCCGCCAAACCCACCGGAACATCCATTATTCCCGCCGGAAATGCCTTAATGAATACCCTAAGTGACGGTACAAAGTCCACCACAAATTATTAGGGTCATATCAATACCATTAAAGCCATTGGAAAGTCGCAAAGAGGGGGGGTAAAACAAAAAAAAATGTAGTTCATAAGTGTGTATTAAAATGGCCGCCAAACCCACCATAACATCCATAACATCCCGCCGGAAATGACTTAGTGATTACCCTAAGTAACGGTACAAGGCCCTCCACAGATTATTTGGGACATATCAAAGCCAGTAGAGCTATTGGAAAATAGCAAGAGGGAAAAAAGTAAAAAAAAAATGTAGTTCATATGTGTGTATTAAAATGGCCGCCAAACCCACCATAACATCCATAACATCCCGCCGGAAATGACTTAGTGAATACCCTAAGTAACGGTACAAGGCCCTCCACAGATTATTTGGGACATTTCAAAGCCATTATAGCTATTGGAAAATAGCAAGAGGAAAAAAAGTAAAAAAAAAAATGTAGTTCATAAGTGTGTATTAAAATGGCCGCCAAACCCACCGGAACATCCATTATTCCCGCCGGAAATGACTTAGTGAATACCCTAAGTAACGGTACAAGGCCCTCCACAGATTATTTGGGACATTTCAAAGCCATTAGAGCTATTGGAAAGTAGCAAGGGGTGGCGGGGGGAAAAGAAACAAAAATGTAGTTCATAAGTGTGTATTAAAATGGCCGCCAAACCCACCGGAACATCCATTATTCCTGCCGGAAATGACTTCATAAATACCCCAAGTAACGGTACAAGGCCCTCCACAGATTATTGGGGTCATATCAAGGCCATTAGAGTCCTGAAAAATCTCAAGGGTTGCGGGGTAGAAAAAAAAATTTTAGTTTATAAGTGTGTATTAATCTGGCCGCCAAACCCACCGGAACATCCGTTATTGCCAGTGGAAATGTCTTAATAAATATCCTTAGTAATGGAACAAAGCCCACCAGAGATTATTGGGGTCATATCAAAGGCATTAGAGCTATTGGAAAGAAGTGGAGAGGGGGGGGGGGACAGTAAAAAAAAAAATTGAGTTTATAAGTGTGTATTAAAATGGCCCCCAAACCCACCAGAACATCAATTATTCCAGCCGGAATTGACTTAATGAATACCCCAAGTAACGGTACAAGGCCCTCCACAGATTATTGGGGTCATATCAAAGCCTTTACAGCCATTGGAAAGTCGCAAGGAGGGGGCAAAAAGAAAAAAAAAATGGAGTTTATATGTGTGTATTAAAGTGGCCGCCAACCCCCGGAACAACCAATATTCCCGTCGGAAATGACTTAATAAATACACCAAGTAATGATTCAAGGCCCTCCACAGATTATTGGGGACATATCAAAGTCAGTAGATCTATTGGAAATTGAAACAAGGAAGGAAACAAATAAAAAAAAAAAATTTTAATTCATAAGTGTCTATTAAAATGGCCGCCAAACCGACCGAAACATCCTATATTCCAGGCGAAAATGGCTTAATGAGTACCCTAAGTAACGGTACAAAGCCCACAATAGCCCGTCGGAAATGACTTAATAAATACATTGAGTAATGGTACAAGGCCCTCCACAGATTATTGGGGACATAACAAAGAAAGTAGATTTATTGGAAATTCGCAAAGGGGGAAAAATATAAAAAAAAAAATATTAATTCATAAGTGTATTAAAATGGCCGCCAAACCCACCGGCACATCCATTTTTCCCGTCGAAAATGACTTCATGAATATCCTAAGTAACGGTACAAGGCCAACCACAGATTATTGGGGTCATATCAAGGCCATTAGAGTATTGGAAAATCTCAAGAGTTACGGGGTAGAAAAAAAAATTTTAGTTTATAAATGTGTATTAAAATGGCCGCCAAACCCACCAGAACATCCATTATTCCCGCCGGAATTGACTTAATGAATACCCCAAGTAACGGTAAAAAGCCCTCCACAGATTATTGGGGTCAAATCAAAGCCATTAAAGCCATTGAAAAGTCGCAAAGAGAGGGCAAAAAAAAAATGGAGTTTATAAGTGTGTATTAAAATGGCCACCAACCCTCCAGAGCATCCATTATTCCCGTCGGAAACGACTTAATAAATATATTAAGTAATGGTACAAGACCATCCACAGATTATTTTGGACATATCAAAGCCATTAGAGCTATTGGATATGCGCAAGTGGGGGGAAAATATACAAAAAAAAAATGGAGTTTATAAGTGTCTATTAAAATGGCCGCCAAGCCCACCAAAGCATTCATTATTTCCGTCGGAAATTACTTAATAAATACCCCAAGTAATGGTCCAAAGTCCTCCACAGATTATTGGGGACATATCAAAGCCAGTAGAGCTATTAGAAATTCGCAAGTGGGGGAAAAATGTTAAAAACAAGAAAGAAAATATCAGTCGGGCATGCCGACCGTGTAATACTCTCTGAGCTTCGTTTCCAATTATATAAGTTCATTTTGGACTGCTTACAAGCAGTGCACTGAGTAAGTTTTAAATACATAAGCAATGCTTATGCTCTGCTTGTAAACACTGCAGCATAAACGAAAGCAGTGCACTGCTATTGCGATAAAAATTTAAGTTTGTATGACAAACTTTTTTAATTATAGTCCGATTTTGATGCAATTTTCAGTATTGCTTAATATTATTTGTCTCTAATCATACACCAAGTTACAAAACGATACGTTAAGAAATAAGTGAGCTAGAGGCATTCGAAGTTTCAACGCAATTGTGGGCGAAGGGGGCGTGGAATCCAAATTTTTTAAGCGGTATATGTTTATATGGTATCCAATATCATGCATACCAATTTTGGGCTTTCTAGCATTCATATTAAAAAAGTCGAAAATCGAGATAGTCCCACTGTTTCTCTAATTGTGTTCAAAGGGGGCATGGCATCCAAATTTGAAAATAAACTTGATCTGTGTAACAGAGCTACAAAGGCCATTAGAGTCCTGAAAAATCTCAAGGGTTGCGGGGTAGAAAAAAAAATTTTAGTTTATAAGTGTGTATTAATCTGGCCGCCAAACCCACCGGAACATCCGTTATTGCCAGTGGAAATGTCTTAATAAATATCCTTAGTAATGGAACAAAGCCCACCAGAGATTATTGGGGTCATATCAAAGGCATTAGAGCTATTGGAAAGAAGTGGGGAGGGGGGGGGACAGTAAAAAAAAAAATTGAGTTTATAAGTGTGTATTAAAATGGCCCCCAAACCCACCAGAACATCAATTATTCCAGCCGGAATTGACTTAATGAATACCCCAAGTAACGGTACAAGGCCCTCCACAGATTATTGGGGTCATATCAAAGCCTTTACAGCCATTGGAAAGTCGCAAGGAGGGGGCAAAAAGAAAAAAAAAATGGAGTTTATATGTGTGTATTAAAGTGGCCGCCAACCCCCCGGAACAACCAATATTCCCGTCGGAAATGACTTAATAAATACACCAAGTAATGATTCAAGGCCCTCCACAGATTATTGGGGACATATCAAAGTCAGTAGATCTATTGGAAATTGGAACAAGGAAGGAAACAAATAAAAAAAAAAAATTTTAATTCATAAGTGTCTATTAAAATGGCCGCCAAACCGACCGAAACATCCTATATTCCAGGCGAAAATGGCTTAATGAGTACCCTAAGTAACGGTACAAAGCCCACAATAGCCCGTCGGAAATGACTTAATAAATACATTGAGTAATGGTACAAGGCCCTCCACAGATTATTGGGGACATAACAAAGAAAGTAGATTTATTGGAAATTCGCAAAGGGGGAAAAATATAAAAAAAAAAATATTAATTCATAAGTGTATTAAAATGGCCGCCAAACCCACCGGCACATCCATTTTTCCCGTCGAAAATGACTTCATGAATATCCTAAGTAACGGTACAAGGCCAACCACAGATTATTGGGGTCATATCAAGGCCATTAGAGTATTGGAAAATCTCAAGAGTTACGGGGTAGAAAAAAAAAATTTTAGTTTATAAATGTGTATTAAAATGGCCGCCAAACCCACCAGAACATCCATTATTCCCGCCGGAATTGACTTAATGAATACCCCATGTAACGGTAAAAAGCCCTCCACAGATTATTGGGGTCAAATCAAAGCCATTAAAGCCATTGAAAAGTCGCAAAGAGAGGGCAAAAAAAAAAATGGAGTTTATAAGTGTGTATTAAAATGGCCACCAACCCTCCAGAGCATCCATTATTCCCGTCGGAAACGACTTAATAAATATATTAAGTAATGGTACAAGACCATCCACAGATTATTTTGGACATATCAAAGCCATTAGAGCTATTGGATATGCGCAAGTGGGGGGAAAATATACAAAAAAAAATGGAGTTTATAAGTGTCTATTAAAATGGCCGCCAAGCCCACCAAAGCATTCATTATTTCCGTCGGAAATTACTTAATAAATACCCCAAGTAATGGTCCAAAGTCCTCCACAGATTATTGGGGACATATCAAAGCCAGTAGAGCTATTAGAAATTCGCAAGTGGGGGAAAAATGTTAAAAACAAGAAAGAAAATATCAGTCGGGCATGCCGACCGTGTAATACTCTCTGAGCTTCGTTTCCAATTATATAAGTTCATTTTGGACTGCTTACAAGCAGTGCACTGAGTAAGTTTTAAATACATAAGCAATGCTTATGCTCTGCTTGTAAACACTGCAGCATAAACGAAAGCAGTGCACTGCTATTGCGATAAAAATTTAAGTTTGTATGACAAACTTTTTTAATTATAGTCCGATTTTGATGCAATTTTCAGTATTGCTTAATATTATTTGTCTCTAATCATACACCAAGTTACAAAACGATACGTTAAGAAATAAGTGAGCTAGAGGCATTCGAAGTTTCAACGCAATTGTGGGCGAAGGGGGCGTGGAATCCAAATTTTTTAAGCGGTATATGTTTATATGGTATCCAATATCATGCATACCAATTTTGGGCTTTCTAGCATTCATATTAAAAAAGTCGAAAATCGAGATAGTCCCACTGTTTCTCTAATTGTGTTCAAAGGGGGCATGGCATCCAAATTTGAAAATAAACTTGATCTGTGTAACAGAGCTACAAAGGCCATTAGAGTCCTGAAAAATCTCAAGGGTTGCGGGGTAGAAAAAAAAATTTTAGTTTATAAGTGTGTATTAATCTGGCCGCCAAACCCACCGGAACATCCGTTATTGCCAGTGGAAATGTCTTAATAAATATCCTTAGTAATGGAACAAAGCCCACCAGAGATTATTGGGGTCATATCAAAGGCATTAGAGCTATTGGAAAGAAGTGGGGAGGGGGGGGGACAGTAAAAAAAAAAATTGAGTTTATAAGTGTGTATTAAAATGGCCCCCAAACCCACCAGAACATCAATTATTCCAGCCGGAATTGACTTAATGAATACCCCAAGTAACGGTACAAGGCCCTCCACAGATTATTGGGGTCATATCAAAGCCTTTACAGCCATTGGAAAGTCGCAAGGAGGGGGCAAAAAGAAAAAAAAAATGGAGTTTATATGTGTGTATTAAAGTGGCCGCCAACCCCCGGAACAACCAATATTCCCGTCGGAAATGACTTAATAAATACACCAAGTAATGATTCAAGGCCCTCCACAGATTATTGGGGACATATCAAAGTCAGTAGATCTATTGGAAATTGGAACAAGGAAGGAAACAAATAAAAAAAAAAAAATTTTAATTCATAAGTGTCTATTAAAATGGCCGCCAAACCGACCGAAACATCCTATATTCCAGGCGAAAATGGCTTAATGAGTACCCTAAGTAACGGTACAAAGCCCACAATAGCCCGTCGGAAATGACTTAATAAATACATTGAGTAATGGTACAAGGCCCTCCACAGATTATTGGGGACATAACAAAGAAAGTAGATTTATTGGAAATTCGCAAAGGGGGAAAAATATAAAAAAAAAATATTAATTCATAAGTGTATTAAAATGGCCGCCAAACCCACCGGCACATCCATTTTTCCCGTCGAAAATGACTTCATGAATATCCTAAGTAACGGTACAAGGCCAACCACAGATTATTGGGGTCATATCAAGGCCATTAGAGTATTGGAAAATCTCAAGAGTTACGGGGTAGAAAAAAAAATTTTAGTTTATAAATGTGTATTAAAATGGCCGCCAAACCCACCAGAACATCCATTATTCCCGCCGGAATTGACTTAATGAATACCCCATGTAACGGTAAAAAGCCCTCCACAGATTATTGGGGTCAAATCAAAGCCATTAAAGCCATTGAAAAGTCGCAAAGAGAGGGCAAAAAAAAAAAATGGAGTTTATAAGTGTGTATTAAAATGGCCACCAACCCTCCAGAGCATCCATTATTCCCGTCGGAAACGACTTAATAAATATATTAAGTAATGGTACAAGACCATCCACAGATTATTTTGGACATATCAAAGCCATTAGAGCTATTGGATATGCGCAAGTGGGGGGAAAATATACAAAAAAAATGGAGTTTATAAGTGTCTATTAAAATGGCCGCCAAGCCCACCAAAGCATTCATTATTTCCGTCGGAAATTACTTAATAAATACCCCAAGTAATGGTACAAAGTCCTCCACAGATTATTGGGGACATATCAAAGCCAGTAGAGCTATTAGAAATTCGCAAGTGGGGGAAAAATGTTAAAAACAAGAAAGAAAATATCAGTCGGGCATGCCGACCGTGTAATACTCTCTGAGCTTCGTTTCCAATTATATAAGTTCATTTTGGACTGCTTACAAGCAGTGCACTGAGTAAGTTTTAAATACATAAGCAATGCTTATGCTCTGCTTGTAAACACTGCAGCATAAACGAAAGCAGTGCACTGCTATTGCGATAAAAATTTAAGTTTGTATGACAAACTTTTTTAATTATAGTCCGATTTTGATGCAATTTTCAGTATTGCTTAATATTATTTGTCTCTAATCATACACCAAGTTACAAAACGATACGTTAAGAAATAAGTGAGCTAGAGGCATTCGAAGTTTCAACGCAATTGTGGGCGAAGGGGGCGTGGAATCCAAATTTTTTAAGCGGTATATGTTTATATGGTATCCAATATCATGCATACCAATTTTGGGCTTTCTAGCATTCATATTAAAAAAGTCGAAAATCGAGATAGTCCCACTGTTTCTCTAATTGTGTTCAAAGGGGGCATGGCATCCAAATTTGAAAATAAACTTGATCTGTGTAACAGAGCTACAAAGCTTTTCCTATTTTTCAAAGAGCTCAGGGTCTAATTATATATCTTTAAGCTTATGTTTAACAATTAAATGTAAAAACAAGAAAGAAAAGGTCAGTCGGGCATGCCGACCGTGTAATACCCTCTGAGCTTCGTTTCCAATTAAATGAGTTCCAATTGGAGTAGCTGCTGCAAGAGCTTAACATGCACACATATTTGTATGTCTATCTCGCTCGCACAGTGCAATCCACATGGCTATGCCTTGCTTGAAAGGAACGATTTGCGTTGTAATATTTATATTGCAAATAGCAACTTGCATGCCAAAATTGGTGTATCTAGGTATTATAATTACCGAGATATTTGCCAAAAACATGTATTTTTCCCGAGGTATGTCTGGTTTTTCGCTTATTTTGGGCGAATGGGGCGTGGCATCAAAAAAAGGAAACAAACTTGTATTGACTGACTAAATATGTGGTCGATACTGACTAAAACGGATATTGTAGCTCTTACCATCTCTGAGATCCTTTCGTTCATACGGACGGACAGACAGACAGACAAACAGACATGGCTATATCGACTCGGCTGTTGATGCTGATCAAGAATATATATACTTTATGGGGTCTGCCACGCCTCCTTTTGCCTGTTACATACTTCTGACAAACCCATTATACCCCTCAGAGGGTATAAAAATAACCAATTTCATGAAACGTTTTACTTATATTAAATTTAGTTTTTACTAATCTTGAGTGGTTTCAAAGTCTATTTCAAAGCTTGATTCGATAAAAAATTTTGAAGAAACAATAGACATGCTAGTCAGTCAAAAGTAGCGGACTCAACCGCGAATGTCATGAACAATGTTGAGTCAAATTCACTCGATTTAAAATTTATAACAATTTTACTTGTTGTTATCGTTGTTTTTCTTATATATAAATTGCATAATAGATGCATTAAGAAAAAGTATATGAGTAGGGCAATTAGCATTGAACAGACAATCGCTGCCATTATTGCGCAATTGAAAAAGTCTGTAAAAGGAGAGTCAGTAGAAGTTATTTCTGCAAAACTCCTAAATTTGCAACAAAAGAGCAAAACAGCCAATCAGTATACCCAAGAGGTAGAAAAATTGGCAAAGTCTCTTGAAGAATCATATATCAATGATGGCTTGCCACCCGAATTAGCTAATAAGTACAGCACAATACTTGCTGTCAAAGTTACGGCTCAGAGCTGCACCCTAGATAAGGTAAAACTTGTCATGCAGGCAGGCACATTCAATAATATGAATGATGCCATATCTAAATTTTTAAACAGTTGTACAAAAGTAATAAGACAGGCAAATACTGTTCTGTACTTCCAACAGCATAAAAATGGCCATAATCAATGCAACCGAGGTAATTACAGTGGTAGAGATAATAACCAAAATAACGGTTTCCGAAATAATAATATTAATAACAGAGGCCGTAATAGATGAAACATTAGAGGCCGTGGTAACTCTAATAGAGGCCACAAGCCAAGGAAAACGAACAGACCCCTTCAGGTACAAACCAGTAGGAAATACTGTGTACAATATCAACTTAAGTATTAATATTTTTGTATCATTTGAAAATGTAGCAACTTCAACGAAGCTTAAAACAGGTGCAGATATATCATTAATAAAAGAATACTCTGATAAGTTTCATAATATTCAATTTGATAATTCAATAAATGATTATAAAATCCTCAGGCCTAGCCCCGATTGAGATACAAACAGGAAATTTTATAATTCCACACAATTTTCATCTTATAGTAAATTCAAATTTTGCAATACCACGTGATGGAATTATAGGCATTGATGTAATAAAAAAATATAATTGTTAATTAGATTTCAAACCATCTGAATATTGGTTTATATTACGTCCAAATAATTTGAATTATCCAATTTATGTTCCAATAACATACAGCGCTGGTAATAATTCTGTATATTTACCAGCAAGATCCCAAGTTGTCCGAAAATTCGAACTAACTTCGACAGAAGATAGTGTATATATCCCAAACCAGGAATTATCACCTGGAATATATGTTGCAAACACTGTTGCAACAATAAGAAATTCATTTGTGCGATTTCTAAATACAAACAACATTGACCAAATATTCAATGTAAACAACTTAAAGCATGAACCACTTTCACATTATGAAGAAGTTCAAACACCTCAAGAAATTAGGCAAAAACAAGTAATATCTCAACTAAAAACGAATTTTCCGTTGAAATTTAAAGCAACATTAACTTCATTGTGCACCAGTTATAGTGACGTATTCGGACTTGAAACCGAATCTATCAGTACAAATAATTTTTAAAAACAAAAATTAAGACTAAAGGATGATGAACCACGTCAATGAAATTCAAAAACAAGTTAGCAAATTAATATCACAAAATGTGGTCGAACCGTCTGTATCCGAGTTTAATAGCCCACTATTATTAGTACCAAAAACTCAACACCAGGTTCTGAAGAAAAAAATGGCGATTAGTAATTATTATCGTCAAATAAATAAAAAATTGACAGACAAATTTTCTCTCCCTAGAATTGATGATATTTGGGTAGAACGAAATATTTTTCATGCCTTGAATTAATGTCAGGTTTTCACCAAATTGAACTAGAGAAAAGTTTGAGAAATTTAACGTGTTGTTCAACCATTTGAAACCATTTGGTTTAAAAATAGCCCCAAATTCTTTTCAGAGAATGATGACTTTAGCATTCCTTGGGCTTGAGCCATCTCAAGCATTCCTTTATATTAAAAACTAAACCAATGTTTTTGACATATGGAATAAGTACACTTTAAAACTATATCCCGAAAATTATTGATTTTTCATGCATGAAGTGACTTTTCTAGGCCACAAATGCACAAAAAATTGTTTCCCAATAATAATGATAGAATAGAACCAGTCTACAATGTAAACGATTGTGCTAAAGAAGTTAAGTTCAGGTTAGAAACAGCGTATAAAAGAGATAGAATAATGTTAGAAAAATATCAAGCTAAAAATAAGGAGTTATATGAAAGAAATACAACAGGTTTTAAATAGAAATAGGAGACAATGTTTTGGTTAAAAACGAAACAGGTCATAAGTTAGACACATAATATATAGGACCTTTCGAGGTCATTAGAAAAAAATAAGAAAAATAATAAAAAACAAAATTTAAAAATTTTTACATATCATATACATATATCATATATCAAAACCAGAAAGAAAATGTCAGTCGGGCATGCCCACTGTGTAATACCCTCTTAGCTTCGTTTCCAATTATATGAGTTCATTTTGAACTGTTTACAAGTAGTGCACTGCGTAAATTTTATACACACAAGCAGTGCACTTAGTAAGTTTTAAATACACAAACACTGCTTGTATACACTGCAGCGTAAACGAAAGCAGTGCACTGCTATTGCGATAAAAATTTAATTTTCTATGACAAATTTTTTGAATTATAGTCCGATTTTAATGAAACTTTTACAATCGTTTGAAATAATTTGTCTGCAAGTACTTAGCGTAAGTTACAAAACTATATGTTAATAAATAAGTGAGCCAGCCGCTTGCAAAGTTACAAAGAAATTATGCTTTTGTTGGGCGAAGGAGGATTGGCATCCAAAAAATTTTGATAGCATTTTCTTTATATTGCAAATAGCAACCTGCATATCAAAATTGACGACACAAGGTTTTATCGTTACCGAGATATTCGCCAAAAACATGTATTTTTACGCGGTATATCTGGTTTTTCGGTAATTGCGTGCGAATGGGGCGTGGCATCAAAAAAAGGAAACAAACTTGTATTGACTGACTAAATATGTTGTCGATACTGACCAAGTTTGAAAAATTAGCTCTTACCATCTCTGAGATCCTTTCGTTCATACGGACAGACGGACATGGCGATATCGACTCGGCTGTCGATGCTGATCAAGAATATATATACTTTATGGGGTCTGCCACGCCTCCTTCTGCCTGTTACATACTTCTGACAAACCCAATATACCCCTCAGAGGGTATATAATATGAATAGGTTCATAATCACCGAGGTAGGAATTGGTCTGAAATTCCTAAACCAATGTTCCTATTGACATGAATTTATTTTTATAACTCTCAAGTCGTATATCAATTAGATGCCAACATTTTAATTTTCATATATGTAATATTTGTTGTTATTTATTTTTTTTTCTGAAAGAGTAACAAAAATATTGGTTTTTTTTTCAGTCATCTGAATAGGTTCAACGTACAATATATTAAAATTAATGAAAAAATAAGGCCCATTTTCAAATTTTTTTTGCTTTTCACTTGCAGTTAAGTACATTTTTGAAGAATTTTAATCTAAGTTCAATAATGTGTGAACTTCAAATACACGGGTGGGTAGGGAGCTATACAAATTTTGTAATATTTGCATTGAAATTGTTGTCCAGGCCGCTTTAATCGCCGCAACTAAAGTTTCCTTGCTGTCAAATTGTCTGCCTCCTTCATATACTTTGCGAGATAACAACCGCCACACATTTTCCATTATATTGAGGTCAGGCGAATAAGGAGGCCATTCTAGCAAAACCACCTTTTGAGCCTTAATCCATTTTTTGCCACCTTAGCAGTGTGAATAGGA
Organism: Drosophila tripunctata; assembly: GCA_035047385.1. Lineage (NCBI taxonomy): Eukaryota > Metazoa > Arthropoda > Insecta > Diptera > Drosophilidae > Drosophila > Drosophila tripunctata. The sequence continues at coordinate 224,841 of JAWNPS010000001.1, forward strand.
GCGTTATCTTGCTGGTAAGTCCACTGCAGAGAGTGAAATATATTTGTATAGTGAGGAAACGCCTTCTGGATTATGAATTTATAGGTTTCGGCATTAGTTTTGGAAGTTACAAACTCAAGGTCGCAAGTATTATAAACTGATACGGATCCCCACACCATTACACCTCCTTCACACGAGTGACGACGACTCAGGAAATGCTCTTCTTTTTGAAGATCATGGTAGTAATAGTTGTAACCATCTGGGCCGTCTAAATTAAATTTCTTTTCGTCGGAAAAGACTACTTTGTGCCATTCCTTCGTCCAGCCCATGTGCTTGCGCGCAAACTGCAGTCGTGAAGCTTTACGTGCATCATTGAAAGGTGGTTTTTTTTTAAGTTTCAATCGCTTAAGACGATCAGCCGACAAAATCACTAGTCTTACAGTAGACACACTTGCTTTAGCACCATAAATTTCCTTAATTTTGGGTGCTGAGAGATGGGAATTGGACTCAGTTCGAACAATATGTCTCCTGGTCGCGTATTTGACTCCGCCTTTCATACTTTGGCCATATTCGGACTTGTTCCTTAAAAAGTTACTCACAACATTTTGGCTTCTTCCAATTTTTTGTGAGATTTTGCGATGACTAAGACCACTTTCATTATAGGCTTCGGTTTGTCCTCTTTCGTACTCGGACAATTGCTCTCCGCGACCCATATATCATTAAACATAAAAAAAAAATATTAAACTTTGAAATTGCAAAAAAAAGTGTGTCAATATACCGCCGAATTTCATCACAAACTAAAAATCAATCAACTAAACCTACTCAGTTGAACCAAAAAATTGCATAGAATTTAAGGAAAGAGATAAGAAAAGAGAATATGCAAAGTAACGGTACTTGGTAAACTGTACATTGCAACCGCACAGTGATTCACAAGAATATAACATTGCAATGAATTAAAAAAAAAAAAAAAACATGTATACATTCAATAGTGGTCATATTAGAGGTGGTCATATACAGAGCTGTTAAAAAAAGCATTCGAATATAAAATGGAAATGGTTTTAAAGCCATTAAAACCATTTCCATTTTATATTCGAATGCTTTTTTAACAGCTTGCATATGACCACTTTAAATTCTAAAAGAAACAATTTAAACAGTGTTAGCATAAATCATTGAGAAATGGCAGAAAACTATGCAAACGAAATAATTAATGAATATTTATGTACATGGAACAACGTTATTTATTTTGAAATTAAATGTGACTTTCTTATTTTTCTAAAAACTTTTGTCGAAATCATTAATTCCGATAATGACACTAAAGTAATGTTATACACAAAAAATACTTATAGATATTCAGACTTATGCAGAACTTTAAGAACATTTGTTTACTGTTTTTATTTTTAATTTATTGGACATTACGTTCTTTAGCTCATGTTAAACAAACGTATCTTCTGTACGACAGAATTTGCTGTAACATCTCCCCTTAAATGAACTGAACCAGCAAACGACGCCGACGACTGCGGAAAAACTCTCTAGACATTCAGGTAGTTGTGAAGGTGTCAACTTTGTGTTCAATGATGGTCTGTTGGTTCTTGTCCAAGTGCACCTTGACCACCTGAGAGCTGTCCAACTTGACGCGAACGCGCTTGCCCACAATTTCAGCGGGGAAGACCAGATCCTTATGAATGGCATCGTACACAGCGGTCAGAGTACGGGAGTGTGGACGCTTCTGTTTCAGTGGGTTGCGCGCCTTTCGCGTGGGCTTGGGCAGAATTCTGCGCTCGCCGACGACCACAACGTTTTTGCCAGAGAACTTCTTCTCCAACTCACGGACCAGAATGATCTGGATCTTCTGGAACACCTTCTGCTGTGGATTGGGCACGTAGATGATGACGGCCTTCTTGCTGCCGAACTCAATCTCGCGTGCACGGGTTACGGCCGGCGTGACAAGAACACCATTTCAATGGGAAGAGATGGGCGAGATACTAATTGGATTCAGTGAACTAGAATGATTCCCTTGAGTAGCGGGGCAGTTTAACTCCGATGTAGGAGTTGTCAAAGATTTAAGAATGGTTTCGACGTACTTGGCTGCAAGCTGGACTTTTTGTGTTTCGGCGGCTCATTTAGTAGAGTCGAATTGCCAAACAAATGTCCGAAAAAATATTGTTTGCCTTACTAAAAAGTTTAGTAAGCTTTTTAAAGGACTCTCTGGTGCGCTCCATAAACCTGTCTTTAATCTTCACTGTCAGGCCCGCACATTTTAAATAAAATGTACGACAGCAGAAGAAACAGGAATAATAAACCTGTTTAGCGTCATAAACTTGACACGCTTTTGCAAAGCAGACAATATTCGCCATTATAGGGTATGAATTAGTCGGTACAACGGATGTAGGCGAAAATACCAGAGAGAGTAAAACAACGTTATTCCAACAAAAACTTAGCTGTAAGTCAATTGCCGCTCAATGCAAAGCAAAGCAGAAGCGAGAGAAGTTTCGTTTTGTTGGGAGCGAAAATACAAAATACGGGAGAGCCGATTATCGGTAGAGCGCAAATTACACAAACAAATTGCACACTTGAACTTTGAACAACACTAAGAGCGGTAAGCAGCAAAGAGCAAGAACAAAAACAAAATCAGATGAACAAGCATAGAGAGCACAACAAAAACAATAGAAATAAACGCGCCTATTTTGGAAAACAAAACAGATTAAACTCAATTATTTTGTGTAAAACAGTGCACTTTTTAGTTATTAGTAAATTCCGATTTAATATAGCACAGAGAAAATTAATTGACGGAGCACAAAAAAACACGTCTTCACACAAAGAGAGTTAGTGAGTTATTATTTTAATAGCTCCAATGGCATTGATATAGCCCCAACAATCTGTGGTGGGCTTAGTTTCGTTACTTAGGGTACTCATTAAGTCATTTCCGACCGGAATAATGCATTTTCCGGAGGGTTGGCAGCCATTTTAACACACTTATGAACGAAATTTTTTTTTTTTATTGTTTTTCCAATTTTTCTACAGGCTTTAATATGGCCCCAATAATCTGTGGTGGACCTTGTACCGTTACTCATTGTAGTCTTTGCGTCATTTCCAGCGGGAATGATAGATGTTCCGGTGGGTTTGGTGGCCATTTTTGTAGACACTTAAGAACCAAATTTTTGTTTTTACTTTTTTTCCTTCTAGTGACTTTCCAATAGCTCTACTGGCTTTGATATGGCCGCAATAATCTGTGCAGGGCCTTGTACCGTTACTTAGGGTGTTCAATAAGTCTTTTCCGGCGGGAATAATTTACATTCCGGTGAGTTTGGTGTCCATTTTAAATGACACTTATAAACTAAATTTTTTTTTGCACTTTTTCCCCCATCCCATACGACTTTCCAATAGCTCAAAAGGCTTTGATATAGCCCCAATAATCTGTGGTGGGCTTTGTTCCGTTATTCACTTCCGGGTATTCACTAAGTCATTTCCGGCGGGAATAATGGATTTTCCGGTGGGTTTGGTGGCCATTTTAATACACACCTATGAACTAAAATTTTTATTTTTTTCTTTCCCCCCTCTTGCGATTTTTCCATAGCTCTACTAGCTTTGATATGACTCCAATAATCTGTGGTGAGCTTTGTACCGTTACTTAGGGTATTCCTTAAGTCATTTTCGACGGGATTAATAGATGTTGCGGTGGGTTTGGCGGCCATTTTAGTACACACTTTTGAACCAACACTTTTGTTTTACTTTTTCCTCTTTTGCGACTTTCCAATAGCTCTAATGGCTTTTATATGGCCCCAATAATCTGTGGAGGGCTTTGTTTCGTTACTAAGGGTATTCATTAAGTCATTTCCGAGGGGAATAATGGATTTTTCGGTGGGTTGGTGGCCATTTTTATAAACACTTATAAACTAAAATTTTTTTTTTTTTTTACTTTTTTTCCCCCTCTTGCGAATTTCCATATCTCTACTGGCTTTGATATGACTCCGATAATCTGTGGTGAGCTTTGTACCGTTAGTTAGGGTATTCATCAATTCATTTCCGACGGGAAATGGTTTGGCGGCCATTTTAGTACACACTTATGAACTAACATTTTTTTACTTCTTCCTTCTTTGGGACCTTCCACTAGCTCTGCTGTCTTTGATTTGGTCGCAATAACTTGTGGAGGGCCTTGTACTGTTATTTAGGGTATTCATTAAGTCATTTCCGACGGGATTAATAGATGTTTCGGTGGGTTTGGCGGCCATATTAGTACACACTTTTGAACTAACACTTTTTTTTTACTTTTTCCTCTTTTGCGACTTTCCAATAGCTCTAATGGCTTTGATATGGCCCCTATAATCTGTGGAGGGCTTTGTTTCGTTACTTAGGGTATTCATTAAGTCATCTCCGACGGGAATAATGGATTTTAATTATTCATTAAGTCATTTGCGGCGGGAATAGTAGATGTTCCGGTGGGTTTGGTGGCCATTTTTATACACACTTAAGAACAAAATTTTTGTTTTTACTTTTTTCCCCCTAGCGACTTTCCAATAGCTCTACTGGCTTTGATATGGCCCAATAATCTGTGGAGGGACTTGTACCGTTTCCGTCATGAACGTCTTATGAAGTAAAATTTTTTTTTACACTTAATAGCTCTACTGGCTTTGATATGGCCCCAATAATCTGTGGTGAGCTTTGTACCGTTACTTAGGGTATTCCTTAAGTCATTTCCGACGGGATTAATAGATGTTTCGGTGGGTTTGGCGGCCATTTTAATATACACTAATGATCTAAAAATTTTTTTATTACGCTTTATTCCCCACATGAGTCCCTTCAATAGCTCTACTGGCTTTGATATGGCTCAATAATCTATGGTAGGCCTTTTTCCGTTACGTATTGTAGTCACTGCGTCATTTTCGGCGGTAATGGTAGATGTTTCGGTGGGTTTGGCGGCCATTTTAATACACACTTATGAACTAATTTTTTGTTTTACTTTTCATGCCCCTTGCGACTTTCCAATAGCTCTAATGGCTTTGATTTGGCCCCAATAGTCTGTGGTGAGCCTTGTACCGTTACTTAGGGTATTTATTAAGTCATTTCTGGAGGGAGTAATGGATGTTTCGGTGGGTTTGGCGGCCATTTTAAGTGACTCTTATGATTTAAAATTTTTTTATTACGCTTTATTCCCGGCTTGCGTCCATTCAATAGCTGTACTGGCTTTTATATGACTCAAAAATCTATGGTGGGCCATGTCCCGTTACGTATTGTAGTCATTGCGTCATTTCCATCGGTAATTGTAGATGTTTTGGTGGGTTTGGCGGCTATTTTAATATACGCTCATGAACTAAAATTTTTATACCCTCTGAGGGGTATAATGGGTTTGTCAGAAGTATGTAACAGGCAGAAGGAGGCGTTTCCGACCCCATAAAGTATATATATTCTTGATCAGCATCGACAGCCGAGTCGATATAGCCATGTCCGTCTGTCCGTCTGCCTGTCTGTCCGTCTGTCCGTCTGTCCGTACGAACAAACAGATCTCATAGATGGTAAGAGCTACAAGTTCAAACATGGTCAGTATCGATCACATATTTAGTCAGGCAATACAAGAATCTTTTTTTTTTTTGATGCCACGCCCCATTCGCCCACAATAAGCGAAAAACCAGACATACCTCGGAAAAAATACATGTTTTTTGCGAATATCTCGGTAACTATAATACGTAGGGACACCAATTTTGGCATGCAGGTTGCTATTTACAATATAAATAAAATGCCATCAAAATGTATTAGATGCCACGCCCCATTCGCCCACAATTGCGTTGAAACTTCGAATGCCTCTGGCTCACTTATTTCTTAACGTATAGTTTTGTAACTTGGTGTATAATTAGAGACAAATAATATTAAGCAAAACTGAAAATTGCATCAAAATCGGACTATAATTAAAAAAGTTTGTTATACAAACTTAAATTTTTATCGCAATAGCAGTGCACTGCTTTTGTTTATGCTGCAGTGTTTACAAGCAGTGCGCAAGCAGTGCTTGTGTACCTAAAACTTACTTAGTGCACTGCTTGTGTGTATAAAATTTACTCAGTGCACTGCTTGTAAGCAGTCCAAAATGAATTCATATAATTGGAAACGAAGCTCAGAGGGTATTCCACGGTCGGCATACCCGACTGTCATTTTCTTTCTTGTTTTGTTTACTTACCACCCTCCCCGCCTTGCGACTTTACAATAGCTCCACTGGTTTTAGTTTGGCCCCAATAATGTGTGGAGGGCCTAGTACCGTTACTTAGGGTATTCATTAGGTCTTTTCCGGCGGGAATAATTTATATTCCAGTGGGTTTGGCGGCCATTTTAATACACTCCCATGAACTAAAATTATTTTGTTTAATTACCACCCTCCCCCTCATGCCACTTTCCAATAGCTCTAGTGGCTTTGATATGGCCCCAATAATCTGTGGTGGGCTTTGTTTCGTTACTAAGTGTATTCATTAAATATTTTCCGGCGGGAATAATTTATATTCTGTTGGGTTTAGTAGCCATTTTAAAACACACTTATTAACTAAAATTTTTATTTTACTTTTTCCCCTCTTGCGACTTTCCAATAGTTCTTGTGGCTTTGATATAGCCCCAATAATCTGTAGAGGGCCTTGTACCGTTACTTAGGGTCTTTATTAAGACCGGTGGATTAGGCAGTCGTTTTAGATGACACTTATGAACTAAATTTTTATACCCTCTGAGGGGTATAATGGGTTTGTCAGAAGTATGTAACAGGCAGAAGGAGGCGTGGCAGACCCCATAAAGTATATATATTCTTGATCAGCATAACAAGCCGAGTCGATATAGCCATGTCCGTCTGTCCGTCTGTCCGTATGAACAAACAGATCTCAGAGATGGTAAGAGCTACAATATCCGTTTTAGTCAGTATCGACCACATATTTAGTCAGTCAATACAAGTTTGTTTCCTTTTTTTGATGCCACGCCCCATTCGCCCACAATAAGCGAAAAACCAGACATACCTCGGGAAAAATACATGTTTTTGGTAAATATCTCAGTTAATATAAAACCTATGGACTCCAATTTTGGCATGCAGATTACTAAATGCAATATAAAGATAATGCCATCAAAAATTTTTGGATGCCACGCCTCCTTCGCCCACAAAATGCACAACTTCCTTGAAACTTTGCAAACGGCGGGCTCACTTATTTCTTAACGTACAGTGTTGTAACTTAGTACAGATCTGCAGACAAATAATATCAAACGATTGAGATTTCGGTGGGTTTGGCGGCCATTTTAATATACACTAATGATCTAAAAATTTTTTTATTACGCTTTATTCCCCGCATGAGTCCCTTTAATAGCTCTACTGGCTTTGATATGGCTCAATAATCTATGGTGGGCATTTTTCCGTTACGTATTGTAGTCACTGCGTCATTTTCGGCGGTAATGGTAGATGTTTCGGTGGGTTTGGCGGCCATTTTAATACACACTCATGAACTAATTTTTTGTTTTACTTTTCATGCCCCTTGCGACTTTCCAATAGCTCTAATGGCTTTGATTTGGCCCCAATAGTCTGTGGTGAGCCTTGTACCGTTACTTAGGGTATTTATTAAGTCATTTCTGGGAGTAATGGATGTTTCGGTGGGTTTGGCGGCCATTTTAATTGACTCTTATGATTTAAAATTTTTTTATTACGCTTTATTCCCGGCTTGCGTCCATTCAATAGCTGTACTGGCTTTTATATGACTCAATAATCTATGGTGGGCCATGTCCCGTTACGTATTGTAGTCATTGCGTCATTTCCATCGGTAATTGTAGATGTTTTGGTGGGTTTGGCGGCTATTTTAATATACGCTCATGAACTAAAATTTTTATACCCTCTGAGGGGTATAATGGGTTTGTCAGGCAGAAGGAGGCGTTTCCGACCCCATAAAGTATATATATTCTTGATCAGCATCAACAGCCGAGTCGATATAGCCATGTCCGTCTGTCCGTCTGTCCGACTGTCCGTATGAACAAACAGATCTCAGATATGGTAAGAGCTACAAGTTCAAACATGGTCAGTATCGATCAAATATTTAGTCAGGCAATACAAGAATCTTTTTTTTTTGATGCCACGCCCCATTCGCCCATAATAAGCGAAAAACCAGACATACCTCGGAAAAAATACATGTTTTTTGCGAATATCTCGGTAACTATAATACGTAGGGACACCAATATAAATATAATGCCATCAAAATGTATTGGATGCCACGCCCCCTTCGCCCACAATTGCGTTGAAACTTCGAATGCCTCTGGCTCACTTATTTCTTAACGTATAGTTTTGTAACTTGGTGTATAATTAGAGACAAATAATATTAAGCAAAACTGAAAATTGCATCAAAATCGGACTATAATTAAAAAAGTTTGTTATACAAACTTAAATTTTTATCGCAATAGCAGTGCACTGCTTTTGTTTATGCTGCAGTGTTTAAATGCAGTGCTTGTGTACCTAAAACTTACTTAGTGCACTGCTTGTGTGTATAAAATTTACTCAGTGCACTGCTTGTAAGCAGTCCAAAATGAATTCATATAATTGGAAACGAAGCTCAGAGGGTATTCCACGGTCGGCATGCCCGACTGTCATTTTCTTTCTTGTTTTGTTTACTTACCACCCTCCCCGCCTTGCGACTTTACAGTAGCTCTACTGGTTTTAGTTTGGCCCCAATAATGTGTGGAGGGTCTAGTACCGTTACTTAGGGTATTCATTAGTTCTTTTCCGGCAGGAATAATTTATATTCCAGTGGGTTTGGTGGCCATTTTAATACACACTTATGAACTTAAATGTTTTTTTTACTTTTCCCCCCCTTGCGACTTTCCAATTGCTCTAATTGCTTCGATATGGCCCCAAAAATCTGTGGAAGGCATTGTACCCTTACTTAGGGTACTTATTATGTCATTTCCGGAAGTAATGGATGTTCCGGTGAGTTTGGCGGCCATTTTAATTGACCCTTATGATTTAATTTTTTTATAATGCTTTATTCCCGGCTTGCGTCCATTCAATAGCTGTACTGGCTTTTATATGACTCAATAATCTATGGTGGGCCATGTCCCGTTACGTATTGTGTCATTGCGTCATTTCCAACGGTAATGGTAGATGCTTCGGTGGGTTTGGCGGCCATTTTAATACACTGTCATGAACTAAAATTATTTTGTTTAATTACCACCCTCCCCCTCATGCCACTTTCCAATAGCTCTAGTGGCTTTGATATGGCCCCAATAATCTGTGGTGGGCTTTGTTCCGTTACTAAGTGTATTCATTAAAAATTTTCCGGCGGGAATAATTTATATTCTGTTGGGTTTAGTAGCCATTTTAAAACACTCTTATTAACTAAAATTTTTATTTTACTTTTCCCCCTCTTGCGACTTTCCAATAGTTCTTGTGGCTTTGATATAGCCCCAATAATCTCTAGAGGGCCTTGTACCGTTACTTAGGGTCTTTATTAAGACCGGTGGATTAGGCAGTCGTTTTAGATGACACTTATGAACTAAATTTTTATACCCTCTGAGGGGTATAATGGGTTTGTCAGAAGTATGTAACAGGCAGAAGGAGGCGTGGCAGACCCCATAAAGTATATATATTCTTGATCAGCATAACAAGCCGAGTCGATATAGCCATGTCCGTCTGTCCGTCTGTGCGTCTGTCCGTCTGTCCGTATGAACAAACAGATCTCAGAGATGGTAAGAGCTACAATATCCGTTTTAGTCAGCATCGACCACATATTTAGTCAGTCAATACAAGTTTGTTTCCTTTTTTTGATGCCACGCCCCATTCGCCCACAATAAGCGAAAAACCAGACATACCTCGGGAAAAATACATGTTTTTGGCAAATATCTCAGTTAATATAAAACCTATGGACTCCAATTTTGGCATGCAGATTACTAAATGCAATATAAAGATAATGCCATCAAAAATTTTTGGATGCCACGCCTCCTTCACCCACAAAATGCACAACTTCCTTGAAACTTTGCAAACGGCGGGCTCACTTATTTCTTAACGTACAGTGTTGTAACTTAGTACAGATCTGCAGACAAATAATATCAAACGATTGAGAAAATTTCATCAAAATCGGACCATAATTTAAAAAGTTTTTCATACAACGCAAATCGTTCCTTTCAAGTAAGTCATAGCCACGTGCATTGCACTGAGCTGTGCACACAAGCAACGAAAACGAGAAACGTGTGCGCGAGATAGAAATACAAAATGTGTACATGTTAAGTTCTTGCAGCAGCTACTGCAATTTGAACTCATATAAATGAAAACGAAGCTCAGAGGGTATTACACGGTCGGCATGCCCGACTGACATTTTCTTTCTTGTTTTTTACTTTTTTCCCCCCTTCCGACTCTCCAATAGCGCTAATGGCTTACTAATTCTTCTACTTCTTCTGCTTCTAATGACTAAAATTTTTCTTTTTTTCCCCCTCTTGCGACTTTTCCATAGATCTACTGGCTTTTATATGGCTCCAATAGTCAGTGGTGTGCTGTGTACCGTTACTTATGGTATTCATTAAGTTATTTCCGACGGGAAATGGTTTGGCGGCCTTTTTAGTACACACTTATGAACTAACATTTGTTTTTTACTTTTTTCGTTTTTGCGACTTTCTAATAGCTCTACTGGCTTTGATAAGACCCCAATAATCTGTGGTGGGCTTTGAACCGTTACTTAGGGTATTCATCAAGTCTTTTCCGCCGGGAATAATTTATATTCCGGTGGGTTTGGGGGCCATTTTAATACACACTTATAAATTAAAATTTTTTTTTTACACTTAATAGCTCTACTGGCTTTGATATGGCCCTAATAATCTGTGGTGGGCTTTGAACTGTTACTTAAGGTATTCATTAAGTCATTTCCGACTGGAATAATGGATGTTCCGTTGGGTTTGGCGCCCATTTTAATATACACTAATGATCGAAAATTTTTTTTATTACGCTTTATTCCCCGCTTGCGTCCCTTCAATAGCTCTACTGGCTTTGATATGGCTCAAAAATCTATGGTGGGCCTTTTTCCGTTAAGTATTGTAGTCACTGCGTCATTTTCGGCTGTAATGGTAGAATACACAATTATGAACTAATTTTTTTTTTACTTTTCATCCCCCTTGCGACTTTCCAATAGCTCTAGTGGCTTTGATACCGGATGGATGGATGGATGTTCCGGCGAATGGATGTTCCGGTGGGTTTGGTGGACATTTAAGTACTCACTTATGAACTAAAACTATTGTTTTTACTTTTATTCACCCCTTGCGACTTTCTAGTAGCTCTACTGGTTTTTGTTTGGCCCCAATAGCCTGTGGTGGGCCTTGTACCGTTACATATTATAGTCTTTGCGTCAATGCCGGCGGGAATGGTAGATGTTCCGGTGGGTTTGGTGGCCATTTTTATAAACACTCAAGAACTAAATTTTTGTTTTTACTTTTTTTCACCCTAGTGACTTTCCAATAGTTCTACTGGCTTTGATATGGCCCCAATAATCTGTGGAAGGCCTTGTTCCGTTACTTAGGGCATTATATTCCGGTGGGTTTGGTGGCCATTTTTATACACATATATGAACTAAATCTATTTTTTTTACATTTCCCACCCTTGCGACTTTCCAATAGCTCTAATGGCTTCGATATGGCCCCAATAATCTGTGGTGGGCCTTGTACCGGATGGATGGATGGATGGATGTTCCGGTGAATGGATGTTCCGGTGGGTTTGGTGGCCATTTTAATACACACTTATGAACTAAAACTTTTGTTTTACTTTTTTCCCCCCAGCGACTTTCCAATAGCTCTAATGGCTTCGATATGGCCCCAATAATCTGTAGTGGGCCTTGTACCGGATGGATGGATGGATGGATGTTCCGGTGAATGGATGTTCCGGTGGGTTTGGTGGCCATTTTAATACACACTTATGAACTAAAACTTTTGTTTTTACTTTTTTCCCCTAGCGACTTTCCAATAGCTCTACTGGCTTTGATTTGGCCCCAATAATCTGTGATGGGCTTTGTACCGTTACCTAGGGTATTAAGTAAGTCATTTCCGGGAGTAATGGATGTTCCGGTGGGTTTGGCGGCCGTTTTAATTGACCCTTATGATTTAAAATTTTTTTATTACACTTTATTTCCGGCTGTGGTGGGCCTTGTAGAGTTACTTATTGTAGTCTTCCAATAGCTCCAATTTGGCGCCAATTATCTGTGGTGGGCCGTGTACCGTTAATTAATATAGTCTTTGCGTCATTTCCGGCGGGAATGGTAGATGTTCCGGTGGGTTTGGTGGCCATTTTTATACACACTTAAGAATACAATTTTTGTTTTTACTTTTTTTCCCCTAGCGACTTTCCAATAGCTCTACTGGCTCTGATATGACCCCAATAATCTGTGGTTGGCCTTGTATCGTTACTTATAGTAGTCTTTGCGACATTTCCGGCGGGAATAGTAGATGTTCCGGTGGGTTTGGTGGCCATTTTTATAAACATTTAAGAACTAAATATTTGTTTTTACTAACTTTTTCACCCTAGCGACTATCCAATAGCTCTACTGGCTTTGATATGGCCCCAATAATCTGTGGAGGAACTTGTACCGTTACTTGGGGTATTCATTAAGTTTTTGCCGGCGGGAATAATTTATATTCCGGTGACTTAAATCATTACCGTTGCTAAGTTCATTAAGTCACTTCCCACGGAAATAATGGATGTTCCGGTATGTTTGGCGGCCATTTAATACACACTTATGAACTAAAATTTTTTTTTACTTACCCCACCCCCCGCCCCCCCCCTCCCTTGCGACTCTCCAATAGCTCTAATGACTTTGATTTGGCCCCAATAATCTGTGATGGGCTTTGTACCGTTACCTAGGGTATTTATTAAGTAATGGACGTTCCGGTGGGTTTGTCGGCCGTTTTAATTGGCCCTTATGATTTAAAATTTTTTTATTACAATTTATTTCCGGCTTGCGTCCATTCAATAGCTGTACTGGCTTTTATATGACTCAATAATCTATGGTGGGCCAGGCCCCGTTACGTATTGTAGTCATTGCGTCATTTCCATCGGTAATGATAGATGTTTCGGTGGGTTTGGCGGCCATTTTAATATACGCTCATGAACTTAAATTTTTTAGTTTACTGACCACCCTACCCCCTTGCGACTTTACAATAGCTCCTCTGACTTTAATGTTGCCCCAATAATCTGTGGTGGGCTTTGTACCATTACTAAGGGTATTCATTAAGTCATTTCCGACGGGAATAATGGATGTTCCAGTGGAGTTGGCGGTCATTTTAATACACACTTATGAACTAAAATTTTTTTTACCTTTCTCCATTTGCGACTTTACAAAAGCTCTACTGGCTTTGATATGACCCCAATAATCCCTTTCGTCATTTCCGACGGGTATATTAGAAGTTCCGGTGGGTTTGGCTGCCATCTTTAAACACACTTATCAACTTAAACTTTTTTTTACTTTTTTCCACCCCTTGCGACTTTCTAGTAGCTCTACTGGTTTTACTTTGGCCCCAATAGCCTGTGGTGGGCCTTGTACCGTTACATATTATAGTCTTTGCGTCAATCCCGGCGGGAATGGTAGATGTTCCGGTGGAATTGGTGGCCATTTTTATAAACACTTAAGAACAACATTTTTGTTTTTACTTTTTTCCCCCCTAGCGACTTTCCAATAGCTGTACTTGCTTTGATATGGCCCAATAATCTGTGGAGGGACTTGTACCGTTACTTAGGGCATTATATTCCGGTGGGTTTGGTGGCCATTTTTATACACATATATGAACTAAATCTTTTTTTTTACATTTCCCACCCTTGCGACTTTCCAATAGCTCTAATGGCTTCGATATGGCCCCAATAATCTGTGGTGGGCCTTGTACCGGATGGATGGATGGATGGATATTCCGGTGAATGGATGTTCCGGTGGGTTTGGTGGCCATTTTAATACACACTTATGAACTAAAACTTTTGTTTTACTTTTTTCCCCCCAGCGACTTTCCAATAGCTCTAATGGCTTCGATATGGCCCCAATAATCTGTGGTGGGCCTTGTACCGGATGGATGGATGGATGGATGTTCCGGTGAATGGATGTTCCGGTGGGTTTGGTGGCCATTTTAATACACACTTATGAACTAAAACTTTTGTTTTTACTTTTTTCCCCCTAGCGACTTTCCAATAGCTCTACTGGCTTTGATTTGGCCCCAATAATCTGTGATGGGCTTTGTACCGTTACCTAGGGTATTAAGTAAGTCATTTCCGGGAGTAATGGATGTTCCGGTGGGTTTGGCGGCCGTTTTAATTGACCCTTATGATTTAAAATTTTTTTATTACACTTTATTTCCGGCTGTGGTGGGCCTTGTAGAGTTACTTATTGTAGTCTTCCAATAGCTCCAATTTGGCGCCAATTATCTGTGGTGGGCCGTGTACCGTTAATTAATATAGTCTTTGCGTCATTTCCGGCGGGAATGGTAGATGTTCCGGTGGGTTTGGTGGCCATTTTTATACACACTTAAGAATACAATTTTTGTTTTTACTTTTTTTCCCCTAGCGACTTTCCAATAGCTCTACTGGCTCTGATATGACCCCAATAATCTGTGGTTGGCCTTGTATCGTTACTTATAGTAGTCTTTGCGACATTTCCGGCGGGAATAGTAGATGTTCCGGTGGGTTTGGTGGCCATTTTTATAAACATTTAAGAACTAAATATTTGTTTTTACTAACTTTTTCACCCTAGCGACTATCCAATAGCTCTACTGGCTTTGATATGGCCCCAAAAATCTGTGGAGGAACTTGTACCGTTACTTGGGGTATTCATTAAGTTTTTGCCGGCGGGAATAGTTTATATTCCGGTGACTTAAGTCATTACCGTTGCTAAGTTCATTAAGTCACTTCCCACGGAAATAATGGATGTTCCGGTATGTTTGGCGGCCATTTAATATACACTTATGAACTAAAATTTTTTTTTACTTACTTTTTTAGTTTACTTACCACCCTACCCCCTTGCGACTTTACAATAGCTCCTCTGACTTTAATGTTGCCCCAATAATCTGTGGTGGGCTTTGTACCATTACTAAGGGTATTCATTAAGTCATTTCCGACGGGAATAATGGATGTTCCAGTGGAGTTGGCGGTCCTTTTAATACACACTTATGAACTAAAATTTTTTTTTTACCTTTCTCCATTTGCGACTTTACAAAAGCTCTACTGGCTTTGATATGACCCCAATAATCCCTTTCGTCATTTCCGACGGGTATATTAGAAGTTCCGGTGGGTTTGGCTGCCATCTTTAAACACACTTATCAACTTAAACTTTTTTTTACTTTTTTCCACCCCTTGCGACTTTCTAGTAGCTCTACTGGTTTTAGTTTGGCCCCAATAGCCTGTTGTGGGCCTTGTACCGTTACATATTATAGTCTTTGCGTCAATCCCGGCGGGAATGGTAGATGTTCCGGTGGAATTGGTGGCCATTTTTATAAACACTTAAGAACAACATTTTTGTTTTTACTTTTTTTCCCCCTAGCGACTTTCCAATAGCTGTACTTGCTTTGATATGGCCCAATAATCTGTGGAGGGACTTGTACCGTTACTTAGGGTATTCATCAAGTCTTTTTTGCCGGGAATAATTTATATTCCGGTGGGTTTGGTGGCCATTTTAGTACACACTTATAAACTAAAATTTTTTTTTTTACACTTTATAGCTCTACTGGCTTTGATTTGGCCCCAATGATCTGTGGTGGGCTTTGTACCGTTACTTAATTCAATACCGTTTTTAAGTTCATTAAGTTATTTCTCACGGAAATAATGGATGTTCCGGCGGGTCTTTGCGTCATTTCCGGCGGGAATGGTAGATGTTCCGGTGGGTTTGGTGGCCATTTTTATAAACACTTAAGAACTAAATTTTTGTTTTTCTTTTTTTCCCCCTAGTGACTTTCCAATAGTTCTACTGGCTTTGATATGGCCTCAATAATCTGTGGAGGGCCTTGTACCCTTACTTAAGGTATTCATTAAGTCTTTCTTGGCTGCAATAATTTATATTCCGGTGGGTTTAATAGCCTTTTTATTACACACTTATGAACTAATGGCTTTGATATGGCCCCAATAATCTGTGGTGGGCTTGTACCAGATAGATGGATGGATGTTTCGGTGAATGGACGTTCCGGTGAGTTTGGTGGACATTTTAGTACACACTTATGAACTAAAAATTTTGTTTTTACTTTTATTTACCCTTTGCGACTTTCTAGTAGCTCTACTGATTTTAGTTTGGCCCCAATTGCCTGTGGTGGGCCTTGTACCGTTACATATTATAGTCTTTGCGTCATTCCCGGCGGGAATGGTAGATGTTCCGGTGGGTTTGGCGGCCATTTTAATATACGCTCATGAACTAAAATTTTTTAGATTACTAACCACCCTCCCCTCCACCCACCACACTTATGAACTCTCATTTTTTTTTACCTCTCTCCCCTTGCGACTTTACAAAAGCTCTACTGGTTTTGATATGGCCCCAATAATCTGTGAAAGGCCTTGTATCGTTACTTATTGTAGTCTTTGCGTCATTTCCTGTGGGAATGGTAGATGTTCCGGTGGGTTTGGTGGCCATTTTTATAGACACCCAAGAACCAAATTTATGTTTTTACTTTTTTTCCCCCTAGCGACTTTCCAATAGCTGTACTGGCTTTGATATAACCCCAATAATCTGAAGGGGCTTGTACCGTTACGTAGGGTATTTATTAAGTCATATCCGGGAGTAATGGATGTTCCGGTGAGTTTGGCCGCCATTTTAATTGACCCTTATAATTTAAAATTTTTTTATTACGCTTTATTCCCGGCTTGCGTCCAATCAATAGCTGTACTGGCTTTTATATGACTCAATAATATATGGTGGGCCATGCCCCGTTACGTATTGTAGTCATTGCGTCATTTCCATCGGTAATGGTAGATGTTTCGGTGGCTTTGGCGGCCATTTTAATACACTCTCTTGAACTAAAATTTTTTTGTTTAATTACCACCCTCCCCCTTGCGACTTTTCTCTAATGGCTTCGATATGGCCCCAATAATCTATGGTGGGCCTTGTACCGTTACTTGGGGTATTCATTAGGTCATTTCCGACGGGTAGAATGGATGATCCGGTGGGGTTGGAGGCCATTTTAATACACACTTATGAACTAAAATTTTTTTTTTCTTTTCTCCCCTTGCGACGTTCCAATAGCTCTACTGGCTTTGATATGGCCCCAATAATCTGTGAAAAGCCTTGTATCGTTACTTATTGTAGTCTTTGCGTCATTTCCGGCGGGAATGGTAGATGTTCCGGTGGGTTTGGTGGCCATTTTAGTACACACTTATGAACTAAAACTTTTTTTTTTACTTTTTGATCTTTTGCGACTTTTCAATAGCTCTACTGGCTTTGATATGGCCCCAATAATCTGTGGAGAGCTTTGTTTTGTTACATAGGGTATTCATTAAGTCATTTCCGACGGGAATAATGGATTTTTCGGAGGGTTGACGGCCGATTTAGTACATACTTATGAACTAAAATTTTTTTTTACTGTTTTTCCCCCTCTTGCGACATTTCCATAGCTCTACTGGTTTTGATATGATTCCAATAATCTGTGGTAGGCTTTGTTTCGTTACTTATTCATTAAGTCATTTCCGATGGGAATAATGGATTTTCTGGAGGGTTAACGGCCGATTTAATACACACTTATGAACTAAAATTTTTTTTGACTGTTTTTCCCCCTCTTGCGATATTTCCATAGCTCTACTGGTTTTGATATGACTCCAATAATCTGTGGTGAGCTTTGTATCGTTACTTAGGGTATTTCTTTTGTCATCTCCGCCGGAAATAATGTATGTTCTGGTGAGTTTGGCGGCCATCTTTAAACACACTTATGAACTAAAACTTTGTTTTTTACTTTTTGATCTTTTGCGACTTTCCAATAGCTCTACTGGCTTTGATATGGCCCCAATACTCTGCGCAGGGCCTTGTACCTTTAATTAAGGTGTTCATTAAGTCTTTTTCGGCGGGAATAATTTAAATTTCGGTGGGTTTGGTGGGCATTTTAAAACACACTTATGAACTAAAATTTTTTTTTTACTTTTCCCCCTCTTGCGACTTTCCAATAGTTCAAATGGCTTTGATATGGCCCCAATAATCTGTGGAGGGCCTTGTACCGTTACTTAGGGTCTTTATTAAGACCGGTGGATTAGGCAGTGATTTAAAATGACACTTATGAACTAAATTTTTTTTTTAATTTTTTCCCCCTTTCCGACTCTCCAATAGCTCTAATGACTTACTTATTCTTCTACTTCTTCTGCTTCTAATGACTAAAATTTTTGTTTGTTCTTTTTTTCCCCCTCTTGGGACATTTCCATAGCTCTAATGGTTTTGATATGACTCCAATAATCTGTGGTGAGCTTTGTACCGTTACTTAGGGTATCCTTTTTGTCATTTCCGACGGGAATAATGGATTTTCCGGAGGGTTGACGGCCGATTTAATACACACTTATGAACTAAAATTTTTTTTACTGTTTTTCCCCTCTTGCGACATTTCCATAGCTCTACTGGTTTTGATATGACTCCAATAATCTGTGGTGAGCTTTGTACCGTTACTTAGGGTATCCTTTTTGTCATTTCCGACGGGAATAATGGATTTTCCGGAGGGTTGACGGCCATTTTAATACACACTTATGAACTAAAATTTTTTGTTACTGTTTTTCCCCCTCTTGCGACATTTCCATAGCTCTACTGGTTTTGATACGACTCCAATAATCTGTGGTGAGCTTTGTACCGTTACTTAGGGTATCCCTTTTATCATCTCCGAAGGGAATAATATATGTTCCGGTGGGTTTGGCGGCCATTTTAGTACACACTTTTGAACTAATACTTTTGTTTTTACTTTTTCCTCTTTTACGACTTTCCAATAGCTCTACTGGCTTTGATTTGGCCTCAATAATCCGTGGAGGGCCTTGTACCGTTTTCAGTAAGTTATTTCCGATGGAAATAATTTTTATTCCGGTGGGTTTGGTTGTCATTTTAATACACACTTATGAACTAAAATTTATTTTTACTTTACAAACCTTATGAACTAAGATTTTTTTTTACTTTTTTTTTCACTTGCGACTTTCCAGAAGCTCTATTGTTTTTGATATGGCCCCAATAATCTTTGGTGGGCCTTGTAACCGTACTACGGGTATTCATTAAGTTAATTCCGGTGGGAATAATGGATGTTCACTTGGGTTTGGCGGTCATTTTAATTGACACTTATAAACAAAATTTTTTTTTTAACTTTTTTTCCCCCGTTTTGTGGTAGTCCTTAAACCGTAACTTAGGGTATTCATTAAGGCTGTGGGTGTGGCGGCCATTTTAATGGACACTTATAATTTTCAATTTTTTTTATTACGTTATATTCTACTGGCTTTGATATGGCCCCAATAATCTGTGTAGGGGTTGTACCGTTTCTAAAGGTATTTATTAAGTCATTTCCGGCGGGAATAATTGATGTTCCGGTGTGTTTGACGGCCATTTTAATTAACACTTAGGAACAAAATTTTTTTTTTCTTTTTCCTGCCCCTTGCGACTTTCCAATAGCTCTACTGGTTTTGATATGACCCCAAGAATCTGTGTGAATCCGTTACTTAGGGTGTTCACTAAGTCATTTCCGACGGGTACAATGGATGTTCCGGTGGGTTTGGCGGCCATTTTGATACACACGTATGAACAAAATTTTTTTTTTATACCCTCTGAGGGGTATATTGGGTTTGTCAGAAGTATGTTACAGGCAGAAGGAAGCGTATATATATAAAGTATATATATTCTTGATCAGCATCAACAGCCGAGTCGATATAGCCATGTCCGTCTGTCCGTCTGTGCGTCTGTCCGTATGAACAAACAGATCTCAGAGATGGTAAGAGCTACAATATTCGTTTTAGTCAGTATCGATCACATATTTAGTCAGTCAATACAAGTTTGTTTCCTTTTTTGATGCCACGCCCCATTCGCCCACAATAAGCTAAAAACCAGACATACCTCGAAAAAAATACATGTTTTGGCAAATATCTCAGTTAATATAACACCTAGGGACTCCAATTTTGGCATTAAGGTTGCTATTTGCAATATAAATATAATGCCATCAAAGTTTATTAGATGCCACGCCCCCTTCGCGCACAATTGCGTTGAAACTTCGAATGTCTCTGGCTCATTTATTTCTTAACGTATAGTTTTGTAACTTGGTGTATAATTAGAGACAAATAATATCAAGCAATCCTTAAAATTGCATCAAAATCGGACTATGATTAAAAAAGTTTTTGATACAACGAAAATCGATACTTTCAGGCGAGGCATAACCACGTGCATTGCACTGAGCTGTGCACACAAGCAACGAAAACGAAAAATGTGTGAGCGAGATAGACATACAGATATGTGTGCATGTTAAGTTCTTGCAGCAGCTATGTTACTCCAATTTGAAATCATCTAATTGGAAACGAAGCTCAGAGGGTATAACACGGTCGGCATGCCCGACTGACATTTTCTTTCTTGTTTTTTTTTGGCTTTGATATGGCCCCAATAATCTGTGCTGGGCTTGTGCCTCTACTAAGGTTATTCATTATATCATTTCCGACGGAAACGAAGTGTGTTCGGGTTGGTATGGCAACCATTTTAATACACACTTATTAACTAAAATTTTTTTTCCTCTTTTGCGACTTTGCAATAGATCTACTGGCTTTGATTTGGCCCCAATAACCTATGGAGGGCCTTGTACCGTTTCTTAGGGTATTCACTAAGTCTTTTCCGGCGGGAATAATTTAAATTCCGGTTGGTTTGGCAGTCATTTTAATTGACACTAATGAACTAATGGCGCTGATATGGCCCCAAAAATCTGTGGAGGGCCTTATACCGTTACTTAGGGTATTCATTAAGTCTATTCCGGCTGGAATAATTTATATTCCGGTGGGTTTGGTGGCCATTTTAATACACACTTATGAACTAAATTTTTTTTTTTACTTTTCCCCTCCTTACGACTTTCCAATAGCACTAATGGCTTTGATATGGCCCCAATAATCTGTGAAGGGCCTTGTACCGTTACTTAGGGTATTCATTAAGTCATTTTCGGCTGGAATATTGGATATGCCGGTGGATTTGGCAGTCCCATAATTTTTGGTGGCCCATGTACCGTTATTTAGGTTATTCGTTAAGTCATTTCCGGAGGAAATATTGGATGTTCCGGTTTGGTTTGGCGGCAATTTTAATACACACTTTTGAACTAAAATTTTTTTTTTACATTT
Organism: Drosophila tripunctata; assembly: GCA_035047385.1. Classification (NCBI taxonomy): domain Eukaryota; kingdom Metazoa; phylum Arthropoda; class Insecta; order Diptera; family Drosophilidae; genus Drosophila; species Drosophila tripunctata. The sequence goes on from JAWNPS010000001.1 coordinate 246,067, forward strand.
TTTGGCTTCGATATGGCTCCAATAATTTGTGGTGTTGTTTGTTCTGTTACTTAGGGTATTCACTAAGTCATTTTCATCGGCAAGAATAGATTTTCGGGTGGGTTAAGCGGCCATTTTAATACACACTTATGAACTAAAATTTTTTTTTTTACTTTTTTTCCGCTCCTTACGACTTATCCATAGCTTTGCGAGATTTGATATGGCCCCATTAATTTTTGGTGGGCCATGTTCCGTTATTTAGAATATTCGTTAAGTCATTTCCGGCTGAAAAAATGGATGTTCCGGCGGGTTGGACGGCCATTTGAATAAACACCTATGAACTAAGATATTTTTTTTTACTTTTTTCCTTACTTGCGACTTTAGAGTAGCTGCATGGTTTTTGATATGGCCCCAATAATCTTTGGTGGGCCTTGTACCCGTAGTACGGGTATTCATTAAATTAATTTCGGTGAGAATAATGGATGTTCACTTGGGTTTGGCGGTCATTTTAATTAACACTTATAAATAAAAATTTTTTTTTTACTTACTTTTTATCCCCACTTGCGACTTTAGAGTAGCTGCATTGTTTTTGATATGGCCTCAATAATCTTTGGTGGGCCTTGTACCCGTACAACGGGTATTCATTAAGTTAATTCCGGTGAGAATAATGGATGTTCACTTGGGTTTGGCGGCCATTTTAATTGACACTTACGAACAACATTTTTTTTTTTACTTTTTCCTTCCCCTTGCGACTTTCCAATAGCTCTACTGGCTTTGAAATGACCCCAAGAATCTGTGTGGGCTTTTTACCGTTACTTAGGGTGTTCACTAAGCCATTTCCGACGGGTACAATGGATGTTCCGGTGGGTTTGGCGGCCATTTTAATACACACGTATGAACTAAATTTATTTATTTTTTTTTTTTTGGCTTTGATATGGCCCCAATAATCTGTGCTGGGCTTGTGCCTCTACTTAGGTTATTCATTAAATCATTTCCGACGGAAACGAAGGGTGTTAGGGTTGTTATGGCAACCATTTTAGTAGACAGTTACTAACTAAAATTTTTTTTCCTCTTTTGTGACTTTGCAATAGCTCTACTGGCTTTGATTTGGCCCCAATAACCTTAGGAAGGCCTTGTACCGTTACTTAGGGTATTCACTAAGTCTTTTCCATTTTTATTGACACTAATGAACTAATGGCTCTGATATGGTCCCAAAAATCTGTGGAGGGCCTTATACCGTTACTTAGGGTATTCATTAAGTCTTTTCCGGCTGGAATAATTTATATTCCGGTGGGTTTGGTGGCCATTTTAATACACACTTATCAACTAAATTTTTTTTTTTACTTTTCCCCTACTTGCTTCTTTCCAATAGCTCTAATGGCTTTGATATGGCCCCAATAATCTGTGAAGGGGCCTTATACTATTACTTAGGGTATTCATTAAGTCTTATGACTTTTCCATAGCTCTGCGGGCTTTCATATGGCCCAATTAATTTTTAGTGGCCCATGTACCGTAATTTAGGTAATTCGTTAAGTCATTTCCGGCGGAAATAATGGATGTTCCGGTGGGATTGGCGGCAATTTTAATGCACACTTATGAACTAAAATTTTTTTTTTTACTTTTTTTGGCTTTGATATGGCTCCAATAATTTGTGGTGTTGTTTGTTCTGTTACTTAGGGTATTCACTAAGTCATTTTGGTCGGGAAGAATAGATTTTCGGGTGGGTTTGGCGGCCATTTTAATACACACTTATGAACTAAAATTTTGTTTTCACTTTTTCCCCTCCTTACGACTTATCCATAGCTCTGCGGGATTTGATATGGGCCCATTAATTTTTGGTGGCCCATGTTCCGTTATTTAGGATATTCGTTAAGTCATTTCCGGCTGAAAAAATGGATGTTCCGGTGGGTTTGACGGCCATTTTAATAAACACCTATGAACTAAGATTTTTTTTTTTACTTTCCCCACTTGCGACTTTAGAGTAGCTGCATTGTTTTTGATATGGCCCCAATAATCTTTGGTGGGCCTTGTACCCGTACTACGGGTATTCATTAAGTTAATTACTGTGAGAATAATGGATGTTCACTTGGGTTTGGCGGTCATTTTAATTGACACTTATAAATAACATTTTTTTTTCTACTTTTTTTCCCCTTTGCGGCTTTCTAGTAGCTCTACTGGTTTTGATTTGGCCCCAATAATCTGTGGTAGTCCTTAAACCGTAACTTAGGGTATTCATTAAAGCATTTTTGGCGGGAAAAATGGATGCTCCTGTGGGTTTAACGGCCATTTTAATGGACACTTATAATTTTCAATTTTTTTTATTACGTTATATTCCCTTCTTGCGTGCGTTCAATAGCTCTACTGGCTTTGATATGGCCCCAATAATCTGTGTAGGGGGTTGTACCATTACAAATGAAATTTATTAAGTCATTACCGGCGGGAATAATGGATGTTCCGGTGTGTTTGGCGGCCATTTTAATTGACACTTACGAACTAGATTTTTTTTTACTTTTTCACCCCCCTTGCGACGTTTCAATAGCTCTGATGGCTTTGATATGGCCTCAATAATCCTTGGAGGACATTGTACCCTTACCTAGTATATTCATTTGGTTACTTCCGGTGGGAATAATGGAATAAGTTATTTCCGGTGGGTTTTTGCAGTTGTTTTAGTACACACTTATGAACTAAAATTTATTTTTTACGTTTTCCCCCCATTGCGAATTTTCAATAGCTCTACTGGCTTTAATATGGCCACAATAATCTGTCGAGGGCCTTGTACCGTTACTTAGGGTCTTTATTAAGTCATTGCCGGCTGGAATAATGGATGTTCCGGTGATTTTGGCAGTCATTTTAAATGACACTTATGAACTAAAATTTTTTTTTTTACTTTTTTCCATTCCTTGCGACTTTCTAGTAGCTCTACTGGATTAAGTTTGGCCCCAAATAATCTATGGTGGGCCTTGTACCGTTACTTATTGTAGTCTTTGCGTCACTTCCGGCGGATATGGTAGATGTTCCGGTGGGTGTGGTGGCCATTTTAATACACACTTATGAACTAAAACTTTGTTTTCACTTTTTCCCCCCCCTTACGACTTATCCATAGCTCTGCGGGATTTGATATGGTCCCATTAATTTTTGGTGGCCCATGTTCCGTTATTTAGGATATTCGTTAAGTTATTTCCTACTGAAAAAATGGATGTTCCGGTGGGTTTGACGGCCATTTTAATAAACACCTATGAACTAAGATTTTTTTTTTTACTTTCCCCACTTGCGACTTTAGAGTAGCTGCATTGTTTTTGATATGGCCCCAATAATCTTTGGTGGGCCTTGTACCCGTACTACGGGTATTCATTAAGTTAATTACTGTGAGAATAATGGATGTTCACTTGGGTTTGGCGGTCATTTTAATTGACACTTATAAATAACATTTTTTTTCTACTTTTTTTCCCCTTTGCGGCTTTCTAGTAGCTCTACTGGTTTTGATTTGGCCCCAATAATCTGTGGTAGTCCTTAAACCGTAAATTAGGGTATTTATTAAAGCATTTTTGGCGGCAAAAATGGATGCTCCTGTGGGTTTGGCGGCCATTTTAATGGACACTTATAATTTTCAATTTTTTTATTACGTTATATTTTCTTCTTGCGTGCGTTCAATAGCTCTACTGGCTTTGATATGGCCCCAATAATCTGTGTAGGGGGTTGTACCGTTACAAATGAAATTTATTAAGTCATTTCCGGCGGGAATAATGGATGTTCCGGTGTGTTTGGCGGCCATTTTAATTGACACTTACGAACTAGATTTTTTTTTACTTTTTCACCCCCCTTGCGACGTTTCAATAGCTCTGATGGCTTTGATATGGCCTCAATAATCCTTGGAGGACATTGTACCCTTACCTAGTATATTCATTAAGTTACTTCCGGTGGGAATAATGGAATAAGTTATTTCCGGTGGGTTTTGCAGTTGTTTTAGTACACACTTATGAACTAAAATTTATTTTTTACATTTTCCCCCCATTGCGAGTTTTCAATAGCTCTACTGGCTTTAATATGGCCACAATAATCTGTCGAGGGCCTTGTACCGTTACTTAAGGTATTTATTAAGTCATTTCCGGGAGTAATGGATGTTCCGGTGAGTTTGGCCGCCATTTTAATTGACCCTTATAATTTAAAATTTTTTTATTACGCTTTATTCCCGGCTTGCGTCCATTCAATAGCTGTACTGGCTTTTATATGACTCAATAATCTATGGTGGGCCATGTCCCGTTACGCATTGTAGTCATTGCGTCATTTCCATCGGTAATGGTAGGTGTTTCGGTGGCTTTGGCGGCCATTTTAATACACTCTCTTGAACTAAAATTTTTTTGTTTAATTACCACCCTCCCCCCTTGCGACTTTTCTCTAATGGCTTCGATATGGCCCCAATAATCTATGGTGGGCCTTGTACCGTTACTTGAGGTATTTATTAGGTCATTTCCGACGGGTAGAATGGATGTTCCGGTGGGGTTGGAGGCCATTTTAATACACACTTATGAACTAAAATTTTTTTTTTTTCTTTTCTCCCCTTGCGACGTTTCAATAGCTCTACTGGCTTTGATATGGCCCCAATAATCTGTGAAAGGCCTTGTATCGTTACTTATTGTAGTCTTTGCGTCATTTCCGGCGGGAATGGTAGATGTTCCGGTGGGTTTGGTGGCCATTTTAATGCACACTTATGAACAAAAATTTTGTTTTACTTTTTTCCCCAGCTTTCATTCATCAAGTTATTTCCGACGGGAATAATAGTTGTTCTGGTGGGTTTGGCGGCCATTTTAGTACACACTTATGAACTAAAACTTTTTTTTTTTTACTTTTTGATCTTTTGCGACTTTCCAATAGCTCTACTGGCTCTGATATGGCCCCAATAATCTGTGGAGGGCTTTGTTTCGTTACATAGGGTATTCATTAAGTCATTTCCGACGGGAATAATGGATTTTCCGGAGGGTTGACGGCCGATTTGGTACATATTTATGAACTAAATTTTTTTTTTACTGTTTTTCCCCCTCTTGCGACATTTCCATAGCTCTACTGGTTTTGATATGACTCCAATAATCTGTGGTAGGCTTTGTTTCGTTACTTATTCGTTAAGTCATTTCCGACGGGAATAATGGATTTTCCGGAGGGTTGACGGCCGATTTGGTACATATTTATGAACTAAAATTTTTTTTTTACTGTTTTTCCCCCTCTTGCGATATTTCCATAGCTCTACTGGTTTTGATATGACTCCAATAATCTGTGGTGAGCTTTGTACCGTTACTTAGGGTATTTCTTTTGTCATCTCCGCCAGGAATAATGTATGTTCTGGTGAGTTTGGCGGCCATCTTTAAACACACTTATGAACTAAAACTTTGTTTTTTTACTTTTTGATCTTTTGCGACTTTCCAATAGCTCTACTGGCTTTGATATGGCCCCAATACTCTGCGCAGGGCCTTGTACCTTTAATTAAGGTGTTCATTAAGTCTTTTGCGGCGGGAATAATTTAAATTTCGGTGGGTGTGGTGGGCATTTTAAAACACACTTATGAACTAAAACTTTGTTTTCACTTTTTCCCCCCCTGACGACTTATCCATAGCTCTGCGGGATTTGATATGGTCCCATTAATTTTTGGTGGCCCATGTTCCGTTATTTAGGATATTCGTTAAGTTATTTCCTACTGAAAAAATGGATGTTCCGGTGGGTTTGACGGCCATTTTAATAAACACCTATGAACTAAGATTTTTTTTTTTACTTTCCCCACTTGCGACTTTAGAGTAGCTGCATTGTTTTTGATATGGCCCCAATAATCTTTGGTGGGCCTTGTACCCGTACTACGGGTATTCATTAAGTTAATTACTGTGAGAATAATGGATGTTCACTTGGGTTTGGCGGTCATTTTAATTGACACTTATAAATAACATTTTTTTTTTCTACTTTTTTTTCCCCTTTGCGGCTTTCTAGTAGCTCTACTGGTTTTGATTTGGCCCCAATAATCTGTGGTAGTCCTTAAACCGTAACTTAGGGTATTTATTAAAGCATTTTTGGCGGCAAAAATGGATGCTCCTGTGGGTTTGGCGGCCATTTTAATGGACACTTATAATTTTCCATTTTTTTTATTACGTTATATTTTCTTCTTGCGTGCGTTCAATAGCTCTACTGGCTTTGATATGGCCCCAATAATCTGTGTAGGGGGTTGTACCGTTACAAATGAAATTTATTAAGTCATTTCCGGCGGGAATAATGGATGTTCCGGTGTGTTTGGCGGCCATTTTAATTGACACTTACGAACTAGATTTTTTTTTACTTTTTCACCCCCCTTGCGACGTTTCAATAGCTCTGATGGCTTTGATATGGCCTCAATAATCCTTGGAGGACATTGTACCCTTACCTAGTATATTCATTAAGTTACTTCCGGTGGGAATAATGGAATAAGTTATTTCCGGTGGGTTTTGCAGTTGTTTTAGTACACACTTATGAACTAAAATTTATTTTTTACATTTTCCCCCCATTGCGAGTTTTCAATAGCTCTACTGGCTTTAATATGGCCACAATAATCTGTCGAGGGCCTTGTACCGTTACTTAAGGTATTTATTAAGTCATTTCCGGGAGTAATGGATGTTCCGGTGAGTTTGGCCGCCATTTTAATTGACCCTTATAATTTAAAATTTTTTTATTACGCTTTATTCCCGGCTTGCGTCCATTCAATAGCTGTACTGGCTTTTATATGACTCAATAATCTATGGTGGGCCATGCCCCGTTACGTATTGTAGTCATTGCGTCATTTCCATCGTACATATTTATGAACTAAATTTTTTTTTTACTGTTTTTCCCCCTCTTGCGACATTTCCATAGCTCTACTGGTTTTGATATGACTCCAATAATCTGTGGTAGGCTTTGTTTCGTTACTTATTCGTTAAGTCATTTCCGACGGGAATAATGGATTTTCCGGAGGGTTGACGGCCGATTTGGTACATATTTATGAACTAAATTTTTTTTTTACTGTTTTTCCCCCTCTTGCGATATTTCCATAGCTCTACTGGTTTTGATATGACTCCAATAATCTGTGGTGAGCTTTGTACCGTTACTTAGGGTATTTCTTTTGTCATCTCCGCCAGGAATAATGTATGTTCTGGTGAGTTTGGCGGCCATCTTTAAACACACTTATGAACTAAAACTTTGTTTTTTTACTTTTTGATCTTTTGCGACTTTCCAATAGCTCTACTGGCTTTGATATGGCCCCAATACTCTGCGCAGGGCCTTGTACCTTTAATTAAGGTGTTCATTAAGTCTTTTGCGGCGGGAATAATTTAAATTTCGGTGGGTTTGGTGGGCATTTTAAAACACACTTATGAACTAAAATTTTTTTTTTTTACTTTTCCCCCTCTTGCGACTTTCCAATAGTTCAAATGGCTTTGATATGGCCCTAATAATCTGTGGAGGGCCTTGTACCGTTACTTAGGGTCTTTATTAAGACCGGTGGATTAGGCAGTGATTCAAAATGACACTTATGAACTAAATTTTTTTTTTAATTTTTTCCCCCCTTCCGACTCTCCAATAGCTCTAATGGCTTACTTATTCTTCTACTTCTTCTGCTTCTAATGACTAAAATTTTTGTTTGTTCTTTTTTTCCCCCTCTTGTGACATTTCCATAGCTCTAATGGCGCAACCGAGCACAAGCGCAAGAAGTGGAAGGGGTACAAGAGTTCTCTCAAGTTCCTAAAGGGGCTTGAAGCTCGCGACCCTAGCTCACTGACTGCGAACGAGCGAAAGTTGCGCAAAAAGCATGAGCAATCGGTGAAGAGGTTCGAGAGATTTGCCAAACTTGACAATACTCTAACCTCCTCGCAAAGTGCAAGAGTGCTGAAAGAACAGGAGAACCGGAAGGCGACCGCTTCCACTTCGAGCGGGGGGGCCACCCCTACCCCCTCGAAGATGGTGGTAACGTCGGAAGGGAAACCTGTTGATCAAGTGGAGCCACCCGCGGGACTGAAGAAAACAGCCGCACCAGCCAAGCTTTCTCAAAACGAAAGAACGGCTGCGCAAAAGGGTAGCATCTACAGCTCCAAAAGACAGAGGTCAGACGACTCTGCGAAGGCTTCGGAGAGCAAGAGGCTGTGCCCGGAAGGGATTCTGGCAGGCCTCAGCTCGAAGCCCGAACTCCAGGCAGTCATAATAGACAGAAACCACCCGGAAGGGAAACTCTCTGCTGAAAAATGGCTAGTCCTGGAAAAATCGATAAACCAGGCACTGCTTGATGCAATGACCCGGTCAGTGAATCCGTTCACTGCCGAGTTCGACGGCGTCAAGTGGTATAAGGGCGCCAAGGTTGTGGCCTGTGCCAATAAGGAATCTTTGGATTTCCTTAGGGACATGGTCCTCAACATCGGGGAACCTTGGCCTGGTGCAAAAATTGATGTCGTCCCCACAGACCAGGTTCCGGAACGCACTCCACCTCCAATTATGGAGGATCAAGCCACCCTTGGTTTGTTACAGCGCCAGAATGTGGACTGTGCGTCTGAAGACTGGGCGATAACAAGAGGGCTGGCACGCGACAAGGGAAACGGCAAGGATCTCTGGATCAGTATTGGTCAGGAATCCAAACGCCACATCCTCCGGAAGCAGTGCCGGCTAAAGATGGGATTAGGGTGCGTCAGAGCATTCTTTCCCGGAGGAGGAGCGGAGAAGGATGTTAGGTCAACCGAACAGACTCCAAGTAGTGCAGATTAATCTGCATCACTCGAGAGTCCCCTCGGTTGACCTACTGCGGTTTATGGACAAGGAGAGGGTTGATGTGGCACTCATCCAGGAGCTCTGGATCGTAGGTGATAGGGTTCGTGGACTGAATGCTCGCGGATATCACCTCCTTGTCCCACAAACTGTGGGTAAGTTAAGAACCTGTATCGTGGTAAGAGCTGGACTTAACGTTCTCTTTTCTTCTCGTTACAGCAGCAGCGACTTGACGGTAGCACTATGCGAAAGGAGGAACGGGGCTAACCTTTACCTGGCCTCAGCATACCTACCGTATGAAGAGGAAGAACCGCCCTCGGATAATATCAAGGCCCTCATTCAACATGCGATGAAGGAAGGCACCGATGTGGTCCTGGGTTGCGATGCAAACGCTCACCACACTCTGTGGGGAAGCACAGGCATCAACAAACGAGGAGAGTCCCTATTGGAATTCGTACTGTTCTCGAGTCTTGTAGTGTGCAATCGGGGTGATCACCCCACTTTCCGCAACAAGAGTCGAGCAGAGGTTATCGACATAACCTTAGCGACCAATAGTGACTCCCTCACCATAGACAACTGGCATGTATCCGATGAGTGCTCCTTCTCGGATCACTACAGGATACTCTTTGAGATCAGGTGGCCCCAAGATAAGGCACCACCTTTCAGAAATGCCAGACGAACGGATTGGGACAAATTCTCAAGACATGCTAAGGAGTTCTTGCTCAACCACCCAGTGGGACAGCTACGACACCCGGGCACGCTTGAGAAAGCAACCCAAACCGTTACGGATGGACTCTGTAAAGCCTTTCTCATATCCTGTCCCATCAGCCGAGTTCCAAAGTCTAGGCGACAAGCTTGGTGGACAACGGAAATGCGGCAGATACGGAAGGAAACGAGGAGACTTTTTAACAGGGCAAAAGACAGGAACACTGATAGCGATTGGACCGCCTACCGTCTGAGCTTCAATATGTTCAAAAAGATGTGTAGGAAGGCCAAGAGAGACTCTTGGGCAAAGTTCTGCGAGGATCTTGTCAGCACCACCGATGCATCAAGACTTCGAAGGATACTGGCAAAAGATCCAGCTAAGCCTGGCCTACTTTGCGACCAGGAAGGCAACTACGCCAAGAATAGCCAAGAGTCTCTTGATCTTCTCATGAAGGCTCATTTCCCAGGGTGTCTACAGGTCGAGGGTGAAGACCATGGTCTCATGCTCGACCAGATACCAACGGATTCGACGGTTGATGAGACCATCATCAACAACATTATTAGCGATGAAAAAATAGCCTGGGCCATCAAATCGTTCAAACCCCACAAGTCGGCGGGACCGGACGGTATTAGACCAGCTATGCTTCAAGCCGCGTGCAATGATCTGTTGTCGTGGCTGACAAGAATCTTCAGAGGATGCATCCTTTCGGGGTATATCCCTCGAAGCTGGAAAGAAGTGAGAGTGGCATTCATTCCCAAAGCTGGAAAGATAAACCACTGCTTACCCAAAGACTACAGACCCATCAGTCTATCATCGTTTTTACTGAAAACGCTAGAACGACTGTTGGATCTACACCTAAGAGAAAAACTTACTCCTCGGACTTTCAGTAGCTCTCAACACGCCTATCTCAAAGGTAGATCAGTTTAGACAGCGCTGCATGAGGTGGTGAGTGATATTGAAGTGGCCCTCGAGAGAAAAGAGTTTACGTTGGCGGCATTCCTCGATATCGAGGGTGCCTTTAACAACGTACGGATAGAGTCTATAACGGCTGCATTGGTCAACATAGGCTCGCACCCGTTGATCACCCGATGGCTAAGCAACATGCTCAGCTGCAGGATGATCAATTCTCACCTCGGCGTGGCCACAATTAGGAGAAAAGCGACGAGAGGTACACCCCAAGGGGGAGTCATATCCCCCTTGCTGTGGAACCTAGTACTGAATAGTCTGCTTTTCAAACTAAAAGATGAAGGATGCAGAGTGACAGCATACGCGGATGACTTAGCTCTATTGGTTACGGGCAAATTCTTACCCACACTAAGCGAGCTTCTTCAGAACGCACTGTGCCTAACCCTGCGATGGGCAGGACAACATGGTCTGGGGGCAAACCCCAACAAGACTGAGGTTGTTCTCTTCACCAAAAGATACAAGATACAGAGCTTTAACCTTCCAATGCTTGGAGGAATACAGCTCAAGTTATCCAGGGAGGCAAAGTATTTGGGTGTAATACTCGATTCAAAGCTCTCCTGGAAGAGAAACTCAGAGGAAAGGATGAAAAAAGCACTTCAAGCCTTTTTCATCTGTAAAAAGACCTTTGGCAAAAGGTGGGGACTACAGCCATACATAATCCATTGGCTATACACGGCTGTGGTTAGACCCATCCTAACCTATGGAGCATTGGTCTGGTGGGAGGCGGCTCTAACCAAATCTCATCTAAGCAATCTTCATAGGGTGCAAAGGATGGCCTGCCTGGGCGTGACAGGATGCACACGATCCACTCCCCAGGCAGCCCTCGATGTTATACTCGATTTGAAACCGATCGACATTTTCCTCAAGTACACGGCAGTGAGGAGTGCAGTGAGATTACTCGAACTAGGACTCCTCAAGCCTAGTGCCACAGGACACGGCAGTATTCTGAACTCTTTCGGAGCAACTGTTATGCCGGGGGAAAGTGATCGATGCGAGGAAGAATACAAATGGGATGACGTTTTCAACACAGTCATTCCCGATAGAAAAGATTGGCAGCTCGAAACTCCGATAAGGAGAAATGAACTATCAATCTACACAGATGGATCCAAGACAGATGAAGGTACGGGGGCTGGTGTCTACTCACAGGAACCACCCACAAAGCTTTCATTCCGTCTCCCGGACTGGTGCAGCGTGTTTCAGGCAGAAATCTACGCTGTCTGGCAGTCGGCAAAACTAATATCCACCTTGAGAGATGTCCCAAGGAACATATCTGTTTATGTCGACAGCCAGGCAGCAATCAAGGCTCTGTCCTCCAACACAACCAGAAGTAAGCTTGTTCGCAACACCGCCGGGGCGCTAAACCAACTCCATCAGCACTCTGTCAGGCTCGTTTGGGTGCCAGGTCACTCTGGTGTGACAGGCAACGAAATGGCCGACGAGTGCGCTAGGGAAGGATCGGCGCTACCGGCTAATTGTGCAATAAGCGATATACCCAGACCCTTTCAGCACATCCTCTCACAACTAGAGGGCAGTGCCAGAATTATGGCTAATACACGCTGGACGGCCTCTCTGGGCTGTCTGGTATCGAAAGCGCTATGGCCATCCTATAACCAGAAGCGAACATCTCAACTCCTACACTTTAACAAGGGTAGGATAAGGATGCTGACAGGAGTCCTCACGGGATATTGCCCCATTGGCCGTATGGCCCATAGGTACGGTGTACTGTCGCAGGACTTCTGTCGTAGCTGCTGCGATGAGGATGAGGAAGAAAGCATCCAACACCTCTTGTGCTGCTGTCCTGCACTCAGTAGAAGGAGATCCCGATTCCTAGGGGCACCCTTCTACGAAGACCTGGACAGCCTCGCTAATACGCGACTAGAGGATCTGGTGCTCTTCCTTGATTCCACAGGCTGGTTCCGGGTAACTGGGAATAGCCACTGGAATTAAAGACACGTCGTTTTCATCCCCGTTATATCCCAACAAACGCCCCACCCAGCACCTATATTCCCCCCCATCCCTAATCTATACCAACAGTTGACGGACATCACAATGGGCCCCATGGCCTCCGAGTGTACTCGGCCATTGGCTGAGCGGTCCGTATTACCTAACCTAACCTAACCTAGGGTATCCTTTTTGTCATTTCCGACGGGAATAATGGATTTTCCGGAGGGTTGACGGCCGATTTAATACACACTTATGAACTAAATTTTTTTTTACTGTTTTTCCCCTCTTGCGACATTTCCATAGCTCTACTGGTTTTGATATGACTCCAATAATCTGTGGTGAGCTTTGTACCGTTACTTAGGGTATTTCTTTTGTCATCTCCTCCAGGAATAATGTATGTTCTGGTGGGTTTGGCGGCCATCTTTAAACACACTTATGAACTAAAACTTTTTTTTTTTACTTTTTGATCTTTTGCGACTTTTCAATAGCTCTACTGGCTTTGATATGGCCCCAATACTCTGCGCAGGGTCTTGTACCTTTAATTAAAGTGTTCATTAAGTCTTTTGCGGCGGGAATAATTTAAATTCCGGTGGGTTTGGTGGGCATTTTAAAACACACTTATGAACTAAAATTTTTTTTTACTTTTCCCCCCTCTTGCGACTTTCCAATAGTTCAAATGGCTTTGATATGGCCCCAATAATCTGTGGAGGGCCTTGTACCGTTACTTATTAAGTACCGGTGGATTAGGCAGTGATTTAAAATGACACTTATGAACTAAATTTTTTTTTTAATTTTTTCCTCCCTAACGACTCTCCAATAGCTCTAATGGCTTACTTATTCTTCTACTTCTTCTGCTTCTAATGACTAAAATCTTTGTTTGTTCTTTTTTTCCCCCTCTTGTGACGTTTCCATAGCTCGACTGGTTTTGATACGACTCCAATAATCTGTGGTGAGCTTTGTACCGTTACTTAGGGTATCCCTTTTATCATCTCCGACGGGAATAATATATGTTCCGGTGGGTTTGGCGGCCATTTTAGTACACACTTTTGAACTTATACTTTTGTTTTTACTTTTTCCTCTTTTGCGACTTTCCAATAGCTCTACTGGCTTTGATTTGGCCCCAATAATCCGTGGAGGGCCTTGTACCGTTTTCACTAAGTTATTTCCGATGGAAATAATTTTTATTCCGGTGGGTTTGGTTGTCATTTTAATACACACTTTTGAACTAAAATTTATTTTTACTTTACAAACCTTATGAACTAAGATTTTTTTTTTTACTTTTTTCCCACCTGCGACTTTCCAGTAGCTCCATTGTTTTTGATATGGCCCCAATAATTTTTGATGGGCCTTGTACCCGTACTACGGGTATTCATTAAGTTAATTCCGGTGGGAATAATGGATGTTCACTTGGGTTTGGCGGTCATTTTAATTGACACTTATAAATAACATTTTTTTTTACTTTTTTCCCCCTTTGCGGCTTTCTAGTAGCTCTACTGGCTTTGATTTGGCCCCAAAAATCTGTGATAGTCCTTAAACCGTAACTTAGGGTATTCATTAAAGCATTTTCGGCATGAAAAATAGATGCTCCTGTGGGTTTGGCGGCCATTTTAATGGACACTTATAACTTACATTTTTTTTTTATTACGTTATATTCCCTTCTTGCGTGCGTTCAATAGCTCTACTGGCTTTGATATGGCCCCAATAATCTGTGTAGGGGGTTGTACCGTTACATTTGAAATTTATTAAGTCATTTCCGGCGTGAATAATGGATGTTCCCTTGTTTTTGGCGGCCATTTTAATTGATACTTACGAACTAGATTTTTTTTTTACTTTTTCACCCCCCTTGCGACGTTTCAATAGCTCTGATGGCTTTGATATGGCCCCAAAAATCCTTGGAGAACATTTTAGCGTTACCTAGTATATTCATTAAGTTACTTCCGGTGGGAATAATGGAATAAGTTATTTCCGGTGGGTTTTGTGGCCGGTGGGTGTGATGGCCATTTAATACACACTTAAGAACTAAATTTTTGTTTTTACTTTTTTTCCCCCTAGCAACTTTCCAAAAGCTCTACTGGCTTTGATATGGCCCCAATAATCTGTGGTGGGCCTTCTACCGTTACTTATTATAGTCTTTGCGTCATTTCCGGAAGGAATGGTAAATGTTCCAGTGGGTTTGGTGGCCATTTTTATAGACACTTAAGAGCTAAATATTAGTTTTTACTTGTTTTCCCCCTAGCGACTTTCCATTAGCTTTAAAATTTTTTTTTTACTGTTTTTCCCCCTCTTGCGACTTTACCATAGCTCTACTGGTTTTGATATGACTCCAATAATCTGTGGTGAGCTTTGTACCGTTACTTAGGGTATGCCTTTTATCACCTCCGACGGGAATAATGTATGTTCCGGTGCTTTTGGCGGCCATTTTAGTACACACTTTTGAACTAACACTTTTCTTTTTACTTTTTCCTCTTTTGCGACTTTCCAACAGCTCTACTGGCTTTGATTTGGCCCCAATAATCCGTGGAGGGCCTTGTACCGTTACTTAGGTTTTCACTAAGTTATTTCCGATGGAAATAATTTTTATTCCGGTGGGTTTGGTTGTCATTTTAATACACACTTATGAACTAAAATTTATTTTTACTTTACAAACCTTATGAACTAAGATTTTTTTTTACTTTTTTTTTCACTTGCGACTTTCCAGAAGCTCTATTGTTTTTGATATGGCCCCAATAATCTTTGGTGGGCCTTGTAACCGTACTACGGGTATTCATTAAGTTAATTCCGGTGGGAATAATGGATGTTCACTTGGGTTTGGCGGTCATTTTTTTTTTTACTTTTTTCCCCCCGTTCTGTGGTAGTCCTTAAACCGAAACTTAGGGTATTCATTAAGGCTGTGGGTGTGGCGGCCATTTTAATGGACACTTATAATTTTTAATTTTTTTTATTACGTTATATTCTACTGGCTTTGATATGGCCCCAATAATCTGTGTAGGGGTTGTACCGTTTCTAAAGGTATTTATTAAGTCATTTCCGGCAGGAATAATTGATGTTCCGGTGTGTTTGACGGCCATTTTAATTAACACTTAGGAACAAAATTTTTTTTTTACTTTTTCCTGCCCCTTGCGACTTTCCAATAGCTCTACTGGTTTTGATATGACCCCAAGAATCTGTGTGGGCTTTTTACCGTTACTTAGGGTGTTCACTAAGTCATTTCCGACGGCTACAATGGATGTTCCGGTGGGTTTGGCGGCCATTTTGATACACACGTATGAACAAAATTTTTTTTTTTATACCCAATATACCCCTCGGGTTTGTCAGAAGTATGTTACAGGCAGAAGGAAGCGTATCCGACCCCATAAAGTATATATATTCTTGATCAGCATCAACAGCCGAGTCGATATAGCCATGTCCGTCTGTCCGTCTGTCCGTCTGTGCGTCTGTCCGTATGAACAAACAGATCTCAGAGATGGTAAGAGCTACAATATTCGTTTTAGTCAGTATCGATCACATATTTAGTCAGTCAATACAAGTTTGTTTCCTTTTTTTGATGCCACGCCCCATTCGCCCACATTAAGCTAAAAACCAGACATACCTCGGAAAAAATACATGTTTTGGCAAATATCTCAGTTAATATAACACCTAGGGACTCCAATTTTGGCATTAAGGTTGCTATTTGCAATATAAATATAATGCCATCAAAGTTTATTAGATGCCACGCCCCCTTCGCGCACAATTGCGTTGAAACTTCGAATGTCTCTGGCTCAATTATTTCTTAACGTATAGTTTTGGAACTTGGTGTATAATTAGAGACAAATAATATCAAGCAATCCTCAAAATTGCATCAAAATCGGACTATGATTAAAAAAGTTTTTGATACAACGAAATTCGATACTTTCAGGAGAGGCATAACCACGTGCATTGCAATGAGCTGTGCACACAAGCAACGAAAACGAAAAATGTGTGAGCGAGATAGACATACAGATATGTGTGCATGTTAAGTTCTTGCAGCAGCTATGTTACTCCAATTTGAAATCATCTAATTGGAAACGAAGCTCAGAGGGTATTACACGGTCGGCATGCCCGACTGACATTTTCTTTCTTGTTTTTTTTTGGCTTTGATATGGCCCCAATAATCTGTGCTGGGCTTGTGCCTCTACTTAGGTTATTCATTAAATCATTTCCGACGGAAACGAAGGGTGTTCGGGTTGGTATGGCAACCATTTTAATACACACTTATTAACTAAAATTTTTTTTTTCCTCTTTTGCGACTTTGCAATAGTTCTACTGGCTTTGATTTGGCCCCAATAACCTATGGAGGGCCTTGTACCGTTTCTTAGGGTATTCACTAAGTCTTTTCCGGCGGGAATAATTTATATTCCGGTTGGTTTGGCAGTCATTTTAATTGACACTAATGAACTAATGGCGCTGATATGGCCCCAAAAATCTGTGGAGGGCCTTATACCGTTACATAGGGTATTCATTAAGTCTATTCCGGCTGGAATAATTTATATTCCGAAGGGTTTGTTGGCCATTGTAATACACACTTATGAACTAAATTTTTTTTTTACTTTTCCCCTCCTTGCGACTTTCCAATAGCACTAATGGCTTTGATATGGCCCCAATAATCTGTGGAGGGCCTCGTACCGTTACTTAGGGTATTCATTAAGTCATTTTCGGCTGGAATAATGGATATGCCGGTGGATTTGGCAGTCCCATAATTTTTGGTGGCCCATGTACCGTTATTTAGGTTATTCGTTAAGTCATTTCCGGAGAAAATATTGGATGTTCCAATTGGTTTGGCGGCAATTTTAATACACACTTTTGAACTAAAATTTTTTTTTTTACATTTTTTGGCTTCGATATGGCTTCAATAATTTGTGGTGTTGTTTGTTCTGTTACTTAGGGTATTCACTAAGTCATTTTCATCGGCAAGAATAGATTTTCGGGTGGGTTAAGCGGCCATTTTAATACACACTTATGAACTAAAATTTTTTTTTCACTTTTTTTCCGCTCCTTACGACTTATCCATAGCTTTGCGAGATTTGATATGGCCCCATTAATTTTTGGTGGGCCATGTTCCGTTATTTAGAATATTCGTTAAGTCATTTCCGGCTGAAAAAATGGATGTTCCGGCGGGTTGGACGGCCATTTTAATAAACACCTATGAACTAAGATATTTTTTTTTACTTTTTTTCCTTACTTGCGACTTTAGAGTAGCTGCATGGTTTTTGATATGGCCCAAATAATCTTTGGTGGGCCTTGTACCCGTAGTACGGGTATTCATTAAATTAATTTCGGTGAGAATAATGGATGTTCATTTGGGTTTGGCGGTCATTTTAATTGACACTTATAAATAAAATTTTTTTTTTTTACTTACTTTTTATCCCCACTTGCGACTTTAGAGTAGCTGCATTGTTTTTGATATGGCCCCAATAATCTTTAGTGGGCCTTGTACCCGTACTACGGGTATTCATTAAGTTAATTCCGGTGAGAATAATGGATGTTCACTTGGGTTTGGCGGCCATTTTAATTGACACTTACGAACAACATTTTTTTTTTTACTTTTTCCTTCCCCTTGCGACTTTCCAATAGCTCTACTGGCTTTGAAATGACCCCAAGAATCTGTGTGGGCTTTTTACCGTTACTTAGGGTGTTCACTAAGTCATTTCCGACGGGTACAATGGATGTTCCGGTGGGTTTGGCGGCCATTTTAATACACACGTATGAAATAAATTTTTTTTTTTTTTTTTTGGCTTTGATATGGCCCCAATAATCTGTGGTGGGCTTGTGCCGCTACTTAGGTTATTCATTAAATCATTTCCGACGGAAACGAAGGGTGTTAGGGTTGTTATGGCAACCATTTTAGTAGACAGTTACTAACTAAAATTTTTTTTTTTTCTTTTGTGACTTTGCAATAGCTCTACTGGCTTTGATTTGGCCCCAATAACCTTAGGAAGGCCTTGTACCGTTACTTAGGGTATTCACTAAGTCTTTTCCATTTTTATTGACACTAATGAACTAATGGCTCTGATATGGCCCCAAAAATCTGTGGAGGGCCTTATACCGTTACTTAGGGTATTCATTAAGTCTTTTCCGGCTGGAATAATTTATATTACGGTGGGTTTGGTGGCCATTTTAATACACACTTATGAACTAAATTTTTTTTTTTTTACTTTTCCCCTCCTTGCGACTTTCCAATAGCTCTAATGGCTTTGATATGGCCCCAATAATCTGTGGAGGGCCTTGTACTATTACTTAGGGTATTCATTAAGTCTTATGACTTTTCCATAGCTCTGCGGGCTTTCAAATGGCCCAATTAATTTTTGGTGGCCCATGTACTGTAATTTAGGTTATTCGTTTAGTCATTTCCGGCGGAAATAATGGATGTTCCGGTGGGATTGGCGGCAATTTTAATACACACTTTTGAACTAAAATTTTTTTTTTTACTTTTTTTGGCTTTGATATGGCTCCAATAATTTGTGGTGTTGTTTGTTCTGTTACTTAGGGTATTCACTAAGTCATTTTGGTCGGGAAGAATGAATTTTCGGGTGGGTTTGGCGGCCATTTTAATACACACTTATGAACTAAAATTTTGTTTTCACTTTTTTCCCTCCTTACGACTTATCCATAGCTCTGCGGGATTTGATATGGGCCCATTAATTTTTGGTGGCCCATGTTCCGTTATTTAGGATATTCGTTAAGTCATTTCCGGCTGAAAAAATGGATGTTCCGGTGGGTTTGACGGCCATTTTAATAAACACCTATGAACTAAGATTTTTTTTTTTACTTTCCCCACTTGCGACTTTAGAGTAGCTGCATTGTTTTTGATATGGCCCCAATAATCTTTGGTGGGCCTTGTACCCGTACTACGGGTATTCATTAAGTTAATTACTGTGAGAATAATGGATGTTCACTTGGGTTTGGCGGTCATTTTAATTGACACTTATAAATAACATTTTTTTTTTCTACTTTTTTTTGCCCCTTTGCGGCTTTCTAGTAGCTCTACTGGTTTTGATTTGGCCCCAATAATCTGTGGTAGTCCTTAAACCGTAACTTAGGGTATTCATTAAAGCATTTTTGGCGGGAAAATGGATGCTCCTGTGGGTTTGGCGGCCATTTTAATGGACACTTATAATTTTCAATTTTTTTTATTACGTTATATTCCCTTCTTGCGTGCGTTCAATAGCTCTACTGGCTTTGATATGGCCCCAATAATCTGTGTAGGGGGTTGTACCGTTACAAATGAAATTTATTAAGTCATTACCGGCGGGAATAATGGATGTTCCGGTGTGTTTGGCGGCCATTTTAATTGACACTTACGAACAAGATTTTTTTTTTACTTTTTCACCCCCCTTGCGACGTTTCAATAGCTCTGATGGCTTTGATATGGCCCCAGTAATCCTTGGAGGACATTGTACCCTTACCTAGTATATTCATTAAGTTACTTCCGGTGGGAATAATGGAATAAGTTATTTCCGGTGGGTTTTGCAGTTGTTTTAGTACACACTTATGAACTAAAATTTATTTTTTACGTTTTCCCCCTATTGCGAATTTTCAATAGCTCTACTGGCTTTAATATGGCCACAATAATCTGTCGAGGCCCTTGTACCGTTACTTAGGGTCTTTATTAAGTCATTGCCGGCTGGAATAATGGATGTTCCGGTGATTTTGGCAGTCATTTTAAATGACACTTATGAACTAAAATTTTTTTTTTTACTTTTTTCCATTCCTTGCGACTTTCTAGTAGCTCTACTGGATTTAGTTTGGCCCCAAATATTCTATGGTGGGCCTTGTACCGTTACTTATTGTAGTCTTTGCGTCACTTCCGGCGGGAATGGTAGATGTTCCGGTGGGTGTGGTGGCCATTTAATACACACTTAAGAACTAAATTTTTGCTTTTACTTTTTTTTCCCCTAGCGACTTTCCAATAGCTCTACTGGCTTCGATATGGCTTCAATAATCTGTGTTGGGCCTTCTTCCGTTACTTATTATAGTCTTTGCGTCATTTCCGTTAGGAATGGTAAATGTTCCGGTGGGTTTGGTGGCCATTTTTATAGACACTTAAGAGATAAATTTTAGTTTTTACTTTTTTCCCCCTAGTGACTTTCCATTAGCTCTAAAGGCTTTGATATTGCACCAATAATCTGTGGTGGGCTTTGTTCCGTTACTTAGGGTATTCACTAAGTCATTTCCGACGGAAATAATGGATTTTCCGGTGAGCTTGGCGGTCATTTTTATAAACACTTATGAACTAAAATTTTTTTTTACTTTTTTTCCCCCTCTTGCGACTTTTCCACTTCTCTACTGGCCTTGATATGACTCCAATAATCTGTGGTGAGCTTTGTACCGTTACTTTGGGTATCCCATTTGTCATCTCCGATCTCCGACGGGAATAATGTATGTTCCGGTGGGTTTGGCGGCCATTTTAGTACACACTTTTGAACTAACACTTTTTTTTTTACTTTTTCCTCTTTTGCGACTTTCCAATAGCTCTATTGACTTTGATATGACTGCAATAATCTGTAGTGAGCTTTGTACCTTTACTTAGGGTATTCATCAAGTCATTTCCGACAGGAATAATAGATGTTCTGGAGGGTTTGCCGGCCATTTTAGTACACACTCATGAACTAAAATTTATTTTTACTTTACCAACCCTATGAACTAAGATTTTTTTTTAACTTTTTCTTTTACTTTCCAGTAGCTCCATTGTTTTTGATATGGCCCCAATAATCTTTGGTGGGCCTTGTAACCGTACTACGGGTATTCATTAAGTTAATTCCGGTGGGAATAATGGATGTTCACTTGGGTTTGGCGGTCATTTTAATTGACACTTATAAATAAAATTTTTTTTTACATTTTTTCCCAATTTTTTTTTAGCCCTTAAACAGTAACTTAGGGTATTCATTAAGGCTGTGGGTGTGGCGGCCATTTTAATGGACCCTTATAATTTTCAATTTTTTTTATCACGTTATATTCTACTGGCTTTGATATGGCCCCAATAATCTGTGTAGGGGTTGTACCGTTTCTAAAGGTATTTATTAAGTCATTTCTGGCGGGAATAATTGATGTTCCGGTGTGTTTGACGGCCATTTTAATACACACGCATGAACTAAATTTTTTTTTTTTTACCCTCTGAGGGGTATAATGGGTTTGTCAGAAGTATGTAACAGGCAGAAATAGGCGCGGCAGACCCCATAAAGTGTATATCTTCTTGATCAGCATCAACAGCCGAGTCGATATAGCCATGTCCGTCTGAACAAACAGATCTCAGAGATGGTAAGAGCTACAATATCCGTTTTAGTCAGTATCGACCACATATTTAGTCAGTTAATACAAGTTTGTTTCCTTTTTTTGATGCCACGCCCCATTCGCCCACAATAAGCTAAAAACCAGACATACCTCGGAAAAAATACATGTTTTTGGCTAATATCTCGGTAACTATAACACCTAGGAACAGCAATTTTGGCACCAATTGGCCAATACTGAAGTCGAATCTTGGCCAGAAGTGCACGGGGTCCGATGTGAAGATTCCTTTGATGAACCTGCACGATGAGTGCTTGTGTGATTGCATGACGCTGAGGCAGAATAATGGGATGCTGGCCATCATAATCCAAAGACGAATTGCAAGCCGCCCACCAACACGAAGCAGTCCACACTCATCCAAAAAGGGAGCCAAAGCAGCAATGGAGCTTGACTTTCTCACATTCCCGTGAGACCGGATCTCTTTCATGTCGTCCCAAAGGTTCGTCATTTGCACAAGACGCAGAAGAATGCAAGTGCCATGATGAACATCTAAGACAGTTAATACAGGATTCCTTATTCGCTTGATAAATTTGTAGACATAGCCAAATGTGCGCTGCATGGATCCAAACGAATTTGAGTGCTTACATTCAAGAGTGAGGTCTGCATGTGGAGATGTCACGATGAGTGCGCTCTTCCTCAACTCAATTGTAGGCTTTTCGGGAATGCAAGACGCGGGCCAGCTTGGACGACCATCCGCAAGATATGGCGGGCCATGGAACCAGAGATCGGATTGTGCCAACACTTCTGGAAGTGCGCCCCTAGAAAGGATGTCAGCTGGATTCCTATCGGTTGGAACATGATGCCATTGCATGCCAAGGGTCAACTCCTGTATTGCAGACACTCTGTTCGCAACGAAAACATTAAATTTGAAAGGCTCATCTCTAATCCAGGATAGAACTACTGAAGAATCGCACCAGCAATAAAACTGGCTGAAGAAAATTCCGGTACGATTGATTTCATACATCAGACTTGCCAATAGTTTCGCTCCACAAAGTTCCAACTTCGGAACGGACACCGTCTTCAAAGGCGCAACTCGCGACTTGGAGCACAGGAGTCTACTTGTGACAGTCTGACCTCTGGTGACCACATAGACGCAAGCACCATAAGCTTCCAAACTGGTATCGAAAAATCCATGAATCTCCACCTCAGCATCTGCGATGAGCACGACTCTGGGAAACGAGACGTGTGGAATGTTCTGGAAACTACTGCATAACTCCTTCCATGCCGTGTCACGTGCTACAGGCAAACTTTCATACCAAGTCAGTTGATCCTTGCAGAGCTGCTGAAGAAAAATCTTTGCTTTAGTTATGACTGGGCCTAATAGTCCAAGCGGGTCATAAAATCGGGCAACAATAGATAGAACTGAGCGTCTCGACGGCTTCACTATAGAGTCTAAAACAGACAAAGAAAACAACAGCGTATCAACTGCAGGGTCCCATACAAGGCCAAGGGCTTTGGTGACATCGCTGCCATCGTCGAACTTCAAAAACTGTTCTCTGTTTTCAGCAGCTACTCCATCTAGGACCTTCTCGTGACTCGAACACCATTTGCGAAGCTTGAACTGGCCACGGGCCAATATAGCGCAAGTAAGCATCACGCATCACGCTCATCAATGGCCAACTGGTGCATTGCGCGTACTGATTGAAATGATGCTGATTTGGTTCCATAAGTCACAGTATCCAATTTGAATACCTTTATGCCCTTCGCAGGCGAATCTCTCCACAGAATGCATTGATACAAGCTATCAGGCATGGCAACTCGAACACAGCGGTACATCTTACAAATGTCAGCTGTTAGCGCTACAGGATATGTGCGAAAACGAATCAAAATATGAAGCAGCTTTGGCTGTATGATTGGGCCGGCCATCAACACGTCGTTAAGAGAGTATCCTGAATCGGTCGACGCAGAGCCATCAAACACCACACGCAACTTTGTTGTGGTGCTGTCCTCCTTCAAGACGCAATGGTGAGGAAGAAAATACTTGCAGCAATCTATGGACTCAGGAGCAACTTGCGACATGTGGTTCAGATCCAGAAACTCCTTGATGAAAGCTGAATACTGCTCCTTTAGATGTGCATGACGGCCAAATTTACGTTCAATGCTGAGGAAACGACGATATGCCTGGTCATAGGAGTCACCTAGAAGCTCTGCACTGGGCTTCAAAGGCAACCGAACCATATATTCGCCAGACGGCAGACGAGAAAAGTTTTTTACAAAGTGCTGCTCGCATTCCAATTCTTCCTTGCTGGCCTTTACCATGGGCTCTTCCAAACTCTCAATTTCCCAAAAACGTCGAACCAAGTCATCCAACCTGAAGTCCAGCTGAGCAGCCTCGCTGATATGAGCGCTGCCAGTAGACAACAACGAAGTGCTACGATGCTTCTCAAAACCTCCAGTCACGACCCAGCCAAGGCGCGTCTTTTGAAGCAGCGGCAATCCGGGCAACAGCATGATTTGCCCAACAGATAGCAGCTCATAGAAAAGGCTCGCTCCAATTAAAAGATCCACTCGCTGTGGCTTGTTGAACGCTGGATCAGCCAGTGTAATGTTGGAGGGAATCTTCCAATCCGACGTGTCGATTGCGAAGCTAGGCTGACTGTCGGTAATAGTTGGGGCCACAAGGGCGTCAAATGTGGCTGAATACTCTGACGTGGACGACTTCATCTGAATTTTTACAACTGATCCGTCAGTAGAAACGCTCGTGTCTCCAAGACCCGTGACGACGGCCGAAGATATGGTTTTCTTTAAATGCAGCCTCTGTGCGAAACGAGAAGTTACCATGTGCAGAAAAAAATGCTAGTGTATATGTATGTGTATGTGTATGCAATACACAGCTGGAACCAGTTCACGACAAGCCGCTCATCTAGTTCAGTACACGACAAGCCTGCTCATCTAGTTCATGCTGTGCCGATAGTTATATCGATAAACGGATTAGATTGCTGCTGAATCCGACATACTCCCCCCGTTGGAAGCCTGTCTTTCAACAGAGTACTTTAGCGGCAACAGACACAGCTTGTTCACTGCTCTTCTGATGACACCAGATGCTGTGTTCAGATCAGCCACACGGGCGACTCCATCCTTGCCAGGGACCAGATGCAACACCCTGCCAAGCGGCCAGCGCATGGGAGGCAGGTTTTCGTCCTTCACGAGTACCATGTCATTAACGCACAAAGATTGCGTTGGAGAACGCCACTTAGTTCGCTGCTGCAGAAGAGTCAAGTATTCTTCATGCCACCGTGCCCAGAACACCTGTTGCAGCTGCGACACACGCTGCCATCCATCTAGTCGGTTGTAGTTCAGCTTGGTCAGATCAGGATCGATGATACAATTTGGAGGCCCCGACGAGATTGGCTAAATAACATTCAATTGTGCAGTGAAGTTCTGTGTTCGCTGAAAACAAATCAAGTGCATAATCATACATACATATGTGCGTGTGCAACAATTTCATAGTGTCATATTGTGTGTCATATTGGAAAAGGCACCGCAATCAGACTATCGCTCGTTGTTGTTGTTGTCATTCTCAGCCTTCTTATATACATACGCTTGTACATAAGCGGCTGTGCGGTTACTGACTTTTGTCGTTGCTTTCATTTCTTTCGCCGTTACATTGTTGCCAAGCGCCATCATGGCAAACACAGACGTTGACAGTGCGCGAATTGCAGACAGGGTGACCTTTTTCAAACGCAAAGTGTCTGCATTGTTTGAACGCGCTAAAAATCTCGAAAGTGATTTATCAACAAACAAGCTTAATTATCTAGACCCAGTCGAGCTAGAAGTGCATTTATTACGTATTGAGCAAACTAAATCTACCTTAACGGCGCGCAAAATTCGTTAGAAGAACTCGACTTCGACGAAATTGGCAGCAAAGTGCGCGATGACTTTGACGATTTAATGGCTAAGCTCGAGGCTCGTGTGCGCGTAATTATTCAAAAACATCAGTCAAGTGCCCCGCCACATTCGACATTTGGGCGCTATGATGACACTCTTAATCAAACCGTGATAGTGGCCAATAGATCGCGTTTGCCCGAGCTCAAGCTGCCTACATTCTCCGATGGCTATACGGAATATGCCAATTTCTACGCAATGTTTGAGTCTGTCGTTGACAAGGATCCCGAATTGACCAACATTGAGAAGCTGCAGCATCTTCGCTCATGTCTGTCTGGCCCTGCGTTGGATGCGGTTAGATCGTTGGATTTTATCGGTGCCAATTATCGTGTGGCTCTCGATATTCTTAATAAACGCTTTAGTAACAAACGTATTGTTTTCCAGGCACACATAAAGGAGATTCTTGAGCTCAAGAGGGTATACAACGAGTCGGCGTCACATCTTCGGCAATTCTCTGACAAGGTTAACTCTCATATGCGTGCGTTAAAGACATTGGGCAATTCGGAGCAGATTTCAGGATGTTTTATTGTGCAAACACTCCTTCAGAAATTGGACGTGAAAACCCGAAATAAGTGGGATGACGCTTGCTCCTCGGACAAGGTGCCGACAGCTGATGAGTTCTTTGAGTTTCTGGAAAGGCGATGCCAGAAGCTGGACAGCATACAATATTCGACGTCAGCAAATTCTCATATGGGCAAGTCTAACCAAAATGCTAACCCAAGAAAGGCCTTTGTGGCCGAGACTAGCCAAGGTGGATGTGGTTTCTGTGATGAACGCGGCCACGGAATCTATTCATGCAGTAGATTTGCAAATTTGTCTCCATCTCTGCGCCATAAGGAGGTAAAAAACTGGCTCTATGTTTCAACTGCCTAAAGAAAGGGCACATGTCGCAAGTTGCTCCTGAGTCCATAGATTGCTGCAAGTATTTTCTTCCTCACCATTGCGTCTTGAAGGAGGACAGCACCACAACAAAGTTGCGTGTGGTGTTTGATGGCTCTGCGTCGACCGATTCAGGATACTCTCTTAACGACGTGTTGATGGCCGGCCCAATCATACAGCCAAAGCTGCTTCATATTTTGATTCGTTTTCGCACATATCCTGTAGCGCTAACAGCTGACATTTGTAAGATGTACCGCTGTGTTCGAGTTGCCATGCCTGATAGCTTGTATCAATGCATTCTGTGGAGAGATTCGCCTGCGAAGGGCATAAAGGTATTCAAATTGGATACTGTGACTTATGGAACCAAATCAGCATCATTTCAATCAGTACGCGCAATGCACCAGTTGGCCATTGATGAGCGTGATGCGTGATGCTTACTTGCGCTATATTGGCCCGTGGCCAGTTCAAGCTTCGCAAATGGTGTTCGAGTCACGAGAAGGTCCTAGATGGAGTAGCTGCTGAAAACAGAGAACAGTTTTTGAAGTTCGACGATGGCAGCGATGTCACCAAAGCCCTTGGCCTTGTATGGGACCCTGCAGTTGATACGCTGTTGTTTTCTTTGTCTGTTTTAGACTCTATAGTGAAGCCGTCGAGACGCTCAGTTCTGTCTATTGTTGCCCGATTTTATGACCCGCTTGGACTATTGGTATGAAAGTTTGCCTGTAGCAAGTGACACGGCATGGAAGGAGTTATGCAGTAGTTTCCAGAACATTCCACACGTCTCGTTTCCCAGAGTCGTGCCCATCGCAGATGCTGAGGTGGAGATTCATGGATTTTGCGATGCCAGTTTGGAAGCTTATGGTGCTTGCGTCTATGTGGTCACCAGAGGTCAGACTGTCACAAGTAGACTCCTGTGCTCCAAGTCGCGAGTTGCGCCTTTGAAGACGGTGTCCGTTCCGAAGTTGGAACTTTGTGGAGCGAAACTATTGGCAAGTCTGATGTATGAAATCAATCGTACCGGAATTTTCTTCAGCCAGTTTTATTGCTGGTGCGATTCTTCAGTAGTTCTATCCTGGATTAGAGATGAGCCTTTCAAATTTAATGTTTTCGTTGCGAACAGAGTGTCTGCAATACAGGAGTTGACCCTTGGCATGCAATGGCATCATGTTCCAACCGATAGGAATCCAGCTGACATCCTTTCTAGGGGCGCACTTCCAGAAGTGTTGGCACAATCCGATCTCTGGTTCCATGGCCCGCCATATCTTGTGGATGGTCGTCCAAGCTGGCCCGCGTCTTGCATTCCCGAAAAGCCTACAATTGAGTTGAGGAAGAGCGCACTCATCGTGACATCTCCACATGCAGACCTCACTCTTGGATGTAAGCACTCAAATTCGTTTGGATCCATGCAGCGCACATTTGGCTATGTCTACAAATTTATCAAGCGAATAAGGAATCCTGTATTAACTGTCTTAGATGTTCATCATGGCACTCGCATTCTTCTGCGTCTTGTGCAAATGACGAACCTTTGGGACGACATGAAAGAGATCCGGTCTCACGGGAATGTGAGAAAGTCAAGCTCCATTGCTGCTTTGGCTCCCTTTTTGGATGAGTGTGGACTGCTTCGTGTTGGTGGGCGGCTTTGCAATTCGTCTTTGGATTATGATGGCCAGCATCCCATTATTCTGCCTCAGCGTCATGCAATCACACAAGCACTCATCGTGCAGGTTCATCAAAGGAATCTTCACATCGGACCCCGTGCACTTCTGGCCAAGATTCGACTTCAGTATTGGCCAATTGGCGGATTAAGAACGGTAACCAAGGCGATAAGAGGATGTGTGACGTGCTTCCGAGCGAGGCCAAGCTTTGTGGAACCAATGATGGCAAGTCTTCCAAAGGAGCGTCTGGAAGCGGTTCGAGCGTTTACGGTCACTGGAGTCGCCTATTGTGGGCCATTTTTCTATAAGTCGGAGGTTCGAACGCGAGCGCCCCTGAAATGCTATGTCAGCGTGTTTATCTGCTTCACAAGCAAGGCAGTGCACCTGGAGCTGGTTAAGGCTCTATCGACGGCGTTAAAACGTTTTATTGCTACTCGCGGGAAGCCCAGTCAGATGTGGTCCGACAATGCAACGAATTTTGTTGAGGCCAAGAACGAGTTACTTGAGCTAAAAAGTTGGCGAAGCACCATTTTTATCGCTCTGTTTGCCGCTCGGTGTTGCACTTTGATGAACTGCGCACCCTCGTCTGCCAAATCTGTGCAGTTGTTAATTCTCGCCCATTACTTGCACTTTCAGAGAACCCAGCAGATCTAGATGTCCTGACTCCTGCGCATTTACTGTTCGGTGGTCCCCCAAGTTGTATCATCGAGCCTGATCTGACCAAGCTGAACTACAACCGACTAGATGGATGGCAGCGTGTGTCGCAGCTGCAACAGGTGTTCTGGGCACGGTGGCATGAAGAATACTTGACTCTTCTGCAGCAGCGAACTAAGTGGCGTTCTCCAACGCAATCTTTGTGCGTTAATGACATGGTACTCGTGAAGGACGAAAACCTGCCTCCCATGCGCTGGCCGCTTGGCAGGGTGTTGCATCTGGTCCCTGGCAAGGATGGAGTCGCCCGTGTGGCTGATCTGAACACAGCATCTGGTGTCATCAGAAGAGCAGTGAACAAGCTGTGTCTGTTGCCGCTAAAGAACTCTGTTGAAAGACAGGCTTCCAACGGGGGGAGTATGTCGGATTCAGCAGCAATCTAATCCGTTTATCGATATAACTATCGGCACAGCATGAACTAGATGAGCAGGCTTGTCGTGTACTGAACTAGATGAGCGGCTTGTCGTGAACTGGTTCCAGCTGTGTATTGCATACACATACACATACATATACACTAGCATTTTTTCCCCGCGTTTTTGCATTGTACATAACTTTAGTTGTTGATCTGGCGAAGCTAATTGTTAAAAGTCACAGCCGCATATTGTGAAGCCAATCTAGCCAAAATACAAGTTGTTGTTGAAATCCAAGTTGTATTCATTCTTGGTAAATAGTACCCGCGTACAATTGTCAAAAAATATTGGCAATTCAACAAATATATAAACCATATTTAATTTCTTAAGCTACATGTTAATGGTTTTATTGAAATATATAAAATATAGATTAACTAATACATTTCTATTTGGTCTCTAAAAAAAAACCATAAATAGCTGCTTTATCAGACATAGTTTTACAGAATTTATAAATTTATAAATTGTGAAACTAATTTAATTTTCGAAAAATTGTTAAAATAATTTATAGTTAAAAGTATTGAACTCATAATAAATATATGTAGTATTTAAATTCTTAGGCCACATGTCAATTTCTTTAGTAAAAGATATAAAATATAATATTTTCATTAATAAATTTCTTTTTTTTCTATCTAAGACATTGCTTTAAAGAATTTATTAATTTATCAATTTAAACAGCTTGAAAATTTAATAGAGTTTAAAGAAAAATTTTCTTAAAATTATTTTAATGTATAAAATGCTTAAATTCTGCACAACATTTCTATGTATTGTAGTTTTTTAAATTATCATAAATATTGACAAGTTGCTTAAAGCTAAGCTTAACTAAACTACAATAGAAATCAGCTTATTTGGCACACAGCTGTAACTGATAGCAAAAGTCAAAGCATTACATTTTATTATCTGGACACTATAATGATTACAGCACACAGCAAAACCAGAAGTAGAATTAGAAACAGAAGAGCTAATGGAAATGGAAGCTGAAATGAGATGAAATGAACTTTTGGCCAAGAAAATACGATCGTAAGAGACATGCATATTAATTAGATAGAAGCTCATATTGTTGTTGTTGTTGTTGGTTGTTGGTTGTTGTTGTGGCCTTGTAAGCCAATGAGCTGGCTGATAGTGTAATATGTATATGTATATGGCTAAGAGAAGAGTACGTGCCAATTGCATTAGCATTAAGATAGATACTTTGACAAAAGTTGCAGAGAGAGAGAGACAAAGCGCAGTTATCATTTCAAATTGAAAGCAGCTGCAAACATATTAAGAATACGCAGTGTATAACACAAAGAGTGTGCATATATGTGTGTGCAAAAGTTTCAATTAGCAGCGACTTAATAAACATAATGATAGCTAGGCTAGAAATGCCAATAGAAAACTGTAATTAAAAGCATGACAATAGACAGCAGAGAAGAGATCGAGAAAGAGAGAGAGAGAGAGAGAGAGAAGGTGGAGGTGGAGGCGGAGGTAGAGACACAGAGAGAAACAAAGTGCACCCCAATGTGGCAGACATCAAGATCTCTTGGCCAAACAAAGGTGTCTGCTGCTGTCTGTCTGTCCCAATGTCCCTCTGTCTGTTTGTCTGGCTACTTAACAAGCTTTTCCCCTTCATTCATTTTCAAGCAATTCATTCATGTTTGTGTTTTTTAGAATTTGCACACAACACTCACATGAGGGTTGCAGAATCCTCCAGCCCTCGATTCTATGTGTGTGTGTGTGTGTGTGTCTTGGCCAAGTTCAAGTGCAGTTCTTGTAGAGGCTTCATTTTCGTCTAGACGTGGCAAACAGACGCTCTGCCCCAGACAACCAACCAAAGCACAGCTCAGAGTTCAACTCAAGAAATGTCGCTAAAAAAGACAGAGAAGGGGAAAGGGAATGGGAATGGGAAAAAAAAAGAATGTTTGCAATTTGAATAAACATTAGACAGAAGGCAAACAGTAAACTAGAAGAAGTGTAAGAGTGGAGAGTGTTGAGTGTAGACTGGGGAGACAACGAGACAGATACGAAACATAGATAGAAAAAAAAATGAGTCGCCAGCATAGCGTGAGAGTTATAATGGCGTTGTGGTCATAAATTAAACAACATGGCAAAAGTATAAAGAATATGCCGACCAAAACCAACAGAAAATCGGCATAAAGCAGATAAAGATACAAACACAAAATACACTGATAAAAACAAGACTATAGAAATTAGAATTTGCTATAAAAACTAAGAACATTGTGTATCCGAAACATATAGAACAGATCTTCATTTTAGGAATAATTTCAAGAAGAAACAAAATCCTATAAAAATGCTCACAAGCTTTTAAGAATGAAGAAACAAGAATTTGCTATAAAATGTTGAATTTTGTGCAGAAAAATGTGTTATGAACTTATCTTAATTATTCTAAGTATAAACAAAATGTTATAAAAATTCACAAATATTTAAATTTTTTAAAGAACATATACTTCCAAATAGCTTGCGTCTTGACCTCACCTGGACTTATTCCTTCTGAATGTATCTGATGACCAAGAAAAGTGATTGTTTGCTTGTAAAACTCACACTTTTCTGAATTTTGCGACTTTGCTGTGTATTTGCGACTTTCAGGAGCCATCGCGATTTGATAATATCCGCTGTTCAAGTATAGCGATGAAAAATACTTAAACTTCTTAGCTTCTTGTAAACGCTCCTCTATATTCGGGACTGGAAAGTTTTCCTTCTTCATGTGATGGTTGAGACGGCGGTAGTCCACACATAAACGATCGCCTCCATTCTGCTTCTTGATCAATACAATCGGGCTTGCATATTCTGATGACGACGGGCTGATTATGTCATGTTTCAATAGCTCCTCAATCATGTTGTTTACAATTGCTCTTTTGGGCTCTGGTATACGGTATGGTGCTTGCGAGATTACTTTTCCATCCTCAATGTTGATTGCTGCCTCGACAATGTTTGTTCTTCCGATTCCATTTAATCCACTTGAGAACACATCGGCGTACGACTCCAAAAGATTGTTCAGTTTGGCTTTATCATCTTCTTGTTCTACATTTTCCAAAAACTTCTGCCTTTGATGATCTGTTAGCATTGAAACTTTTCCAGTGCGCTTGTTCTCACAATTTATACTTTCAATTTCGCCTTGTAATGTTAGTTGCAACTAACGATGACATCCTGTCCAAGTAAAAAGTCTTCTCGTAGAAACTCGTCTTCGACTATATACACTAGCGCTATTGTGATCCTGTCATCTATAGCAATGTCCACCATAATGCCTTCATCCAACATGCTTGTTCCTCCGCAAATGCCCTTCATCCTAATGGGACACTTACGATGCTCAGCATCCTTTGCTCCAAGACGTTTTACTTCAACATCTGCTACTGTACAGCTCTTATTGGTTGCATAGAACTTGTGACATTTTTCACAACGAGGATTCTTCTGCGGTTTTGGGCAAGCATTGGCGAAGTAACCAACTTCACCACAATTGTAGCACTTAAGAATCTCCCTCGGCTTCTTGCTTGCAGTGCCATCTTCCTGCTTCGGTTCATTGTTGTTGCATCTTATTGGATCTGGTCGTGAATTTTGTAGTCTTCCTTTATTAACAAAGTATGCATCTGCGGTATCTCTCATCTGTTTCATCGTTGCAAACTGAATTGCTGCAATACTCTGTTGTAACTCTCGGTGCTGTAATCCTGCTCGGGTGTATCGTATAACTGCTGTTTCACTTATATTGTATCGCACTCCTATGGCTGACATACGAAAACAATATTCCTTGACTGCTTCCTTCGGGCGTCTGATTGCATTAGCCATTGCGTAATGAATTTCTGCTTCATCTGGTGTACTGCCAAACTCTGCTCGCAGTGCGTTGGCGAATTCTCTCCATGTGGTGTGAAGTATTGGCGACGAATCGTACCACATCTTGGCTGGACCTTTAAGTTGAGAACAAATCGCTAACATCAGAAATTTATCCTCCCATTGATATGCGTTCATAACTTTATCAACACGCTCGATGAACTGTTCCACCGAAATAGCATTTGCATTACTCGAGTTGAATTCGGGTAAGGTATTGGCGATCTCTTCGACTGAAGCTTGTCTGGTGTATGCGTTGCATTCATTTGCTTGGCTTCTTTCGCTGGGTGCATTTATCGGGTTCACATGTACCGGTTGTACATTCTCTGCATTGTCTGTGCGCTAAACTTGCTGATTAACTAATTGCGTCATCATTTCTTTTAACTGCATCTTTTCGTTTTGCAACTGAGATATTGCTGTCTTCTCTGCGGACTCTCCACTTGATGTCTGCGCCATGTCCACACTTTCGGACTTTTCAAACTCCATAAGTCTCAAAATCAAATCACTCCGTGCTCCTGACAAAGGTAAATCTCTAGCTCTCAGCAAAACTTTTAGCTGATCTACTTTTAAATCTGCGATGCGTTGCATTTTAATCTCTTTCCTTTTCTAATTGGTGTGCTCGTCAAAACTCGTAGCTTTCCTCCAAGTGCAAGCGAGACAACTAATGTCTTTGCAATTTCCTCCAGTTGTGAAATTCGATTGTGAAATTCACACATACTATGTACGTACCAGAGACCTGCAGCGAGGCACCGCAAAAAAAATACACCCTAAAATCACCATGCACTTTTCAGCATGTGTATCAAAAACACCCTCAAAAATATGGTGCGGTGTTTTTTGCCCTAAAGTGCGTTTATGCATTTTATGATGCGGTGTCTGACACACATAGTCAAATGCGCACCAGGGCAAAGCAAGCCATAGTAAAATTCTTACTATGGCAAAGCAACACCGCATCAAATTTTTACCATGGCAAAGCAACACCGCAACATATTCTTACTATGGTAAAGCAACACATAGTAAATGGTTGCTATGGCAAAGCGACACATAAAAACGGTTGCTATGGCAAAAAAAACACCCATCATATTTTTACTAGGGCAAAGCAACACCTATCATATTCTTACTAGGGCAAAGCAACACATCGTAAATGGGCAAAGGGCAAGCAGGCACACCAAAAAAAATTTATGTAAAACCCACCCTCATTTCTGTGTCTCTGTCTGTCTCTGTGATCATGGGTCAGTATTACATGATCGGATTTTGTCATTCCGAATATTTGATGCCCTTACATTTGTCAGTAGTTCAACTGATCTTTCTTATTATTTCTTATTACAATTTTAATAAAACTTTTATATATATAAAAAAAATTAATTGATCAAATCAAGAATAAAATAATTATCTAGAATTAATTCATTTAAAGCAATAACTTGATATCTGTTCATTATTGCTAATGTCAACCTTTGCCTCGAAAACTCAAACCTTATCACATAGATTTTCTTCTACCTGTTGCACGTATGCATTGGCATTAGACTCAGTGGCAGAAAGAGCATCGCGAAGTAAGTGTCGGGCAGTGGAATTTCCGTGCGCACAAGCGATCAATGCATTTCAACAACAAAACTGGGGTGGGTTCTACTGTCTCGTCGCCTAAGGATCAATACGACACACACAAAAACTACTGTATGGTAAAGCGACACACGAAAACGGTTGCTATGCAAAAAAACACCCATCATATTTTTACTAGGGCAAAGCAACACCCATCATATTTTTACTATGGCAAAGCAACACCGCATCATATTCTTACCATGGCAAAGCAACATCGCATCATATTCTTACTAGTCAGAAAACCACCGCTCAGAAACAACCCTAAGAATTTTTGTGTATGGTTTTGCATGATCGCTAGATTTTATGTGTCTGCAACACCGCAACACTTTCGTCGCGTGTCAAAAAATACATACAAATTTTTTGTGCGTGCTTTTGGTACCGCATTGGTTATATGTGCGTGTAGTACCACCATCGAATTTTTTTGTGTTGATGTAACACCGCAACACAAATTTTTTTATGTCTGATATATGTATATATATATTATACATGGTGTGTGTGTGCCAACATAGTCAACATCGCCAATATCGCCAATATCGCCAACATCGATACTGAGAGAAATCGTTTTCTTTACCTACTGGAGAGAAACTTGCTGTCAACTAGCATCACCACTGCCAAGATCACTACTTGATACTATATATTTGACGGGACAGGAACAGAAACAGAAACAGGAACAGGAACAGGAAAAATCGATATTTAATTTGTGCTTAAATTACTGGTAATTATAAAATCATTTTGTATGCCCATTAATATAACATATTACATATAAATATGACGAAAAAACATGCAAAGAAACGTGTTAAAAGCCAAGACACAAATAACAACAAGTCCGATTAAAGTGATAACAACAGTCAGTCAGATGTTTCAAATGAGACTATTAAGAAACTATCTCCTCAGAATCAAAGTGTTCTTAACAAGCTTATACACTTGTTGTCAAATACTGATTCTGAGGATGAAACAAATCTTATAATTGATATTATAGAAAACTCTAAAAACTCACCCAAGACATCCACTACAACAACAATAAAAACAACAACAACAGCATCAGTTGCTACAATACCCTAAAATATACCACCTAACCAAAATCAAACTCAGACTCTGACTCAAACTCAAACTCAGACTCATCAATATCAATATCAATAAAAATAAGACATCTGATTCAGCTGGGCCGTCGCCAACAGTTACATCGATATCAGACGCTTCATCAACTGCATCATCATCCCCCTTAGCATATCAAAAAACACAGAGACCACTATCATCCATATCAGAATTAGCCAAAAACCAAGCTCATACTGCCTCTACACTTAAACAACTCTTTCCAAATAGTTAAACAATGAGAGATGCACGTATTAATGAAACACGTTATCGAACACGGTCAAACTCCTCTATCTCACGTTCTGAGCATCAAGATGCTGCCAGAACTTTAAATAGAAACAACAATTACAATAACAATAATAACAACAACAATAATGATATTAGCATGGAAATTGTGGACTCTGATTCAGATTCAGATGATGATGATGTAAATCCCATATTCACTTCAGTTAGGAGAGCAAATGCTACTCTTGGGCTATCAAATTAAAGTCCCAATCAAAATGCGATACCAAATAGAAATATCACTCCCAAGACACCACAAATTTGGATCAAATATGATGGTAACCTTGAAGAATTTAGTGATAGAATTAACAATATTGTCAATAACGATTGTTATACTATGAAATTAGGTGGCATTAACTTAATTCGTTTCAACCCAAATACACCAGATACATATCGCAAAATGATACAGTACTTTAATGACCAAAACATTGAATATCATAAGTATCAACAGCGCACAGAGCGTTCTATTCGTGTTGCCAAACGTGGCGTACACCACTCCACAACTATTGACCGCATCAAAAATGAGCTCACCAAATCTGGCTTTGCTATACGTAGCGTTTATCATCCAATATTTAAAAACAATCAAGGTCCTTGCACCTTTTCGCCAAATCTATTTTTCATTGAGCTCGAGCCAAATGCTGCAAACAACAAAGATATATTTAAAGTGCAAACTCTGTGTCAATACGCTGTTCGTGTCGAATGGAGACACAAAAATGAATCCCTAGTCCAGTGCCATCGATGCCAATTATTTAATCACACTGCAAATTATTGCCATCGCAAGCCAGAATGTGTTAAGTGTAGTGAAGGACATTTAACAAGAGACTGCACCAAAAGGAGTGATACACCTGCGAAATATGACAATTGCAAAGGTGATCACACAGCCAATTATAAAGGTTGCCCATATCATTTAAATTTACTAAAGAATAAACCACAATTTCCACAAAACAACAATAACAATAGAAACAACAACAATAACAACAACAATAGAAACAACCACAATAGAAACAACAACAATAATTATAATATTAATCAGCAATCATTCCAGAGCAATCGCCCTAACTTTCCAATAATGAGTTATCGAAACAATAATACAAACAATCAAAACAGAAATGCCCAACCTCAAGACTTATTTCAAGAACTACTCAAAAATGCTTAGTAGCAAGAACAACCACAGCAACCAAACACCTTTAACCCATATCCACCAGTAATAGGACTCCTTCAGAAATACCAAGAACTAATTGAAGGCCTACAAGAACATGTGCGAATCATCCATGATATTCTTGTAAATACAAAATCGGGTCCCAACACAAAGTCAGCTGACATTACGTATGCAACTGCTCTAATGGCCCTTATTGTGGTAATTACCTCTACCTCGGTAATTTTCACGGTAACCTTTGTTATTATTTTGATATTGTTGCC
Source organism: Drosophila tripunctata (assembly GCA_035047385.1). Lineage (NCBI taxonomy): Eukaryota > Metazoa > Arthropoda > Insecta > Diptera > Drosophilidae > Drosophila > Drosophila tripunctata. Next base: position 283,440 of record JAWNPS010000001.1, read on the forward strand.
GAGTATTCAGGAAAGTATTTGCATGTACTGTTGCCTCTGTGCAATTGTTGACAAACTGGGATATTGCATCATTCATATTATTAAATGTGCCTGCCTGCATGATAAGATTAACTTATCTAGGGTGCAGTTCTGAGCCATAGCTTAACCTTGTCAATGGAGCAGTTTTGAGTCATAGCCTTTTCGGCAAGCGTTGTTTTATATTTAGTGGCTAGATTAAAAGTTAATCCATCGTTGATATATCGACTTAGTCAACTTTTCCACCTCTTGGGTTTATTGATTAGCTGTTTTACTTTTTTGTTGCAGATTTAGAAGTTTGACAGATATTACTTCTACCGATTCTCCTTTCTTTTGACAGCTGAGCAACTATTGCAGCTTCTCTCTGTTAATTGCTAATCAAATTTCTCGCATGTCTTTTGATCTTTATCTTTATTAGACTTATAGCTGCTGTTTCATATTTGCCTTTAAGGGAACCTACTAGATTCAGCGTATCATTGAAACTTTGTAGATTTTCTGCCTTTCCATCAAACTCAGATACGAGTGATGAGGCTAGTTGAAGAAATTCTACAGTTGTTTGTGTCATTGCTATTGTTGTTTCCTCTTCTTCAAGTGTCAATGTTACTTACCACATTATCCTCTGCTTCAATTAATGGTTTTGACTCGTCAAGAACTAGAATAATTGTATGATGAATTAGCGAATTTATTCTTATTGGTGTATCTTTGTTGTATTGTAAGGTTTCTTAAATCTTTCCTTAAAGGAATTAATTTGATTTTGCTAACTCTTTCCATTCCATCACTTTTAGCGATGCAACTTAACCAAAACTATTGTTGATACGAACGTATGGTAAAGTTTCCAATACCATTCCTTTTTCGTTTTTGTTGCAGTGAATTAAGGGTGAACACAAATTCCATTCTTCATCAATATAATCGTTTTCGAAACAGTTAACAGTTATATAATCTCTATATTGACGCAGAATTTGTATTGCGTTTACAATGAAATTGGGAATATCTAAATATACTTCGCTTATTTTGTTTCGTAATTCCATTTGATTGCTGTTTTTTTAGACCATGATCTTTTTGAAAAAAAAAAACAAAAGGGACTTATGACTTTGTGCGAAAAGTTGTCTGTCTGTCTGTCTGTATGAACGCCTGTTTCTCAGCATTCTATGTGCAGAAGCTTCGTAGCTCTGTTACGCAGATCAAGTTTATTTTCAGATTTGAATGCCACGCCCCCTTTGCCCACAAATTGCTAACAAAATGCTGTATAGTTAACATTTTGCAAGCGAATTATTTATTTCGATAAGAAAGTTTGCTTAAAAATACAAATCAGTCGAAAAATAATCAAAACAGTTCACTTAAATTTAGTTAATATTAGTTAAGTTTACTTTCTTCGGCAAAAAATATTTTTGGCCAAAATTCCAAATAAAATCATTTAACGATGATTTATTTTAAATTCTACTTAAGTATGTATTTAAGCCTTCACTCCCAAAAAAGTGTGGGACTTTTTTTTTTAATTCCTGACTTTTTTGAAAAAAAATCACTTTTTTATATGCCACGCCCCTCCGCCCACTACTGAAACAGTATTACTGTCCATATTTTATTTTTACAACTCTCGCTTTTTTTAAATTAATGTTTTGAACTAAATGCAACTCACAGATACGATGTAGAGTTGTATTAAAATTCATTCCTTCATGTATCTTCAATTTAATTTTCTTTTAATCAAGAAAATATTATCTGGATACTTGCTCAATTAAATTTTCTTTTAATCAAAATATTATTTTTAAAATACTGGCTCAGGGTCTTGCTCAGTCGGGTTAGCTCGACTGCAATCTTCCTTACTTGTTATACTGTGAACTTTTGTATTCGTATTTTTTAATTGATCGCTTTCTTTAAAATATAATTTTTCATATTTTTTGGTAAGACTTTTTATTAACTGACAATCTTCCACATTGAGCTCTTCTAGCTTAAGGTCATCAACTTCGCCTACTTCCATTACACAAATATCTTCTGATAATTTGGAAAAGAATGGAATTTCGACCCCATTGTCAAACTTAAGTCTATAATTTCAAAGTTTCCCTGGATAAAACCCATGCCCAATAGAAAATCATATGGTTTTTCAGGGATATAGCTGCCCATCTTTTGTTTTAACTAAATAATTGTTATATTTCATTTCTGCATTGATAGTGTAAATAGTTTTTGAAAATTTTTCGAGTATTTTATATTTTGATTTATATACATTTTTAGTGTTTAAATTTTTGGCTGCCACGCCTCCTTCGCCCACAAAATGCACAACTTCCTTGAAACTTTGCAAACGGCGGGCTCACTTATTTCTTAACGTACAGTGTTGTAACTTAGTACAGATCTGCAGACAAATAATATCAAACGATTGAGAAAATTTCATCAAAATCGGACCATAATTTAAAAAGTTTTTCATACAACGCAAATCGTTCCTTTCAAGTAAGTCATAGCCACGTGCATTGCACTGAGCTGTGCACACAAGCAACGAAAACGAGAAACGTGTGCGCGAGATAGAAATACAAAATGTGTACATGTTAAGTTCTTGCAGCAGCTACTGCAATTTGAACTCATATAAATGAAAACGAAGCTCAGAGGGTATTCCACGGTCGGCATGCCCGACTGTCATTTTCTTTCTTGTTCTGTTAAAGTTTTGTTTATTTTGTACCATTTGGCTGTTTTGTCTTTGATTGTCATTATTTTGCTTATATTGTTCATTGTTTTTATTATTAGTAGTTAGTGATTGGGGGTGCAAAAATAGTGAGCAATGTGAGGAGGAGGAGCGGAGGAAATTTCCCTGATGAAAAATTTCCCTCTACTTTTTTCACATGTAACAATTTTTCCCTCTCTTTTTTTTCCTCTCTCTCATTGACTCACACCACCGACCCAAACCACCCTTTTCCCTCTCTCATTTTCCCGTCTCTATCATTGACTCACACCACCGATCTACAAATTCTTTCTCTTTCTCTCTCTCTACTTCTAACTAAATTCAACAAGATCGACAGCAGAACCTGTTCTGGGTTAGGTTTGCTCTCTGTGTGTATAACTACCAATAAGGTTTAAGAGCTGAGTTTGCCCTGTGAGAGAGAATATTTCCTTCTTCTCACGTACATGCGTTTCCGGTGTTAGCTATGTAGGACCCCTCAAAAGAAAAAACTATCAACCTGTTGAAACGTTAAAAAAATTGGCGTCAAAGAGTCAGACTAGTACAAAACATGATAAAACACGTTAAATAGCATTTTTAAATTCATAACATACACGAAATGGGGTTGTTCTATAAAAATCCCAACAAGGTTTCTTTCCAGGTGTATAAACAGAACTTGCAAAGAATCATTAATTTTGGCTAGAAATTGTGATATAAAAGAACCACAAGTCAGCTCAAAAGGCATTCAACAAAATATTGCCTTTTTAAGTAGAAGTAAAAAGTTATTCAAAATTAAATATTTGAAAATATTGCAAAAATACAAAAATATATAACCATGCAGTCAACAAACTCCATAATTCTGGATTTCAACACAAAGATGTCAAAGACTATTTTGAAAGTCAAAGACATGATACTGGAGCAGAAGTATCGTATAACAAATGCAGCTAGAACGGCTACCAAGTTTGAACTCCGTAATTCTGGATTTCAATACAAAGATGTCAAAGACTATTTTGAAAATCAAAGACAAGATACCGGAGCAGAAGTATCGTATAACAAATGCAGCTCGAATGACTACCAAGTTTGGATCCTGCATTGTTCTGGAAGTAAACAATAAACTTATATTTTTATCAAAAAAATATAAAGCTATGCAAAATGCTACTCTATGCAAAACAAGAAAAAAAAAAATAAAATATAAATAACTTTTGTTAAAAATTCAATATAACTTTAAAATAAACTTATAACCTATAAATATAAATATATATATAAACATTCATAGATGAAAACAAATGTCTTTCAATTGACTTTCACTTACCCTAATATGAACTCGATGGTTGAACATTTTAAAGACAGTTGTGTAGGTAGTTATAATATTTACAAAACCTACCGTTTTTCTCTTCCGGCACCCCCTAATATAAATCCTAGAAAGACCAAAATTTGTGTGCAGGATACCGGATGTCATATAAACATATTCCGCTATAAATTAATTAAATAAATTTTGGATACCACGCCCGCTTTGCCCACAAATTGCGAACTAAAAGCTGCACAGTTAACATTTTGTAGTCGAATTATTTATTTCGAAAGGAAAGTTTGCTTAAAAATACAAATCAGTCGAAAAATATTCAAAATATTTCAATTCAATTTGGTTCAAAGAAAATCATTTGACGATGATTAATTTTGAATTCTACTAAAATATGTATTTAAGCCTCCACTCCCAAAAGAAAGTGGTGGAGTAGGGAGTAAAGAGCTCGTCTGCGAAGACCAAGGTCTAGGGTAGCGAAAACTTTTTCACAACTAAAGAAAATTTACTTTTATTTTTAATACCATACTTTTTTTGGAAAAAAAATCACTTTTTTAAATGCCACGCACCTTCGGCCACAAGTATTGCTATTTTAAATTAATGTTTTGAACTAAATGCACCTCATAGATGAAATGTAGAGTTGTATTAAAATTCATACATTCATTTGCCTTTAAATAAATTTCTTTCAATCGATAAAATATTATGTGGATACTTGCTAAATTAAATTTTATTTCCACGCTTGCGTAACTCGATAACTCTACTGGCTTTGAAATGGCTTAAAAATATATAGTGGGCCATGTACCGTTACGTGTTGTAGTGATTGCGTCATTTCCGGCGATAATGGTAAATGTTCCGGTGGGTCTGGCGGCCATTTTAAAACATACTTATGAACTAAACTTTTTTTTTACTTTTTTTCCCCCCTTGCGACTTTTCAGTAGTTCTACTGGCTTTGATATAGCCCCAATATTCTGTGTCAGGCCTTGTGCCGTTACTTAGGGTATTCATTAAGTCATTTCCGACGGGAATAATGGATGCTTCGGTGGGTTTGGCGGCCATTTTAATGCACACTTATGCTTTTAAATTTTTTCTATTACGTTTTATGTAAGAATGAGGTTTAGGTAAAAACCTCGGTTTATTTAAATATTAATAAAGTACGGATCGTATACAAAAGTGATAAAGAATTACTTAATACAAAAAAGGTAATACGGCTGATATAACATGTTACACGGCTGACACGTTTATATTCGCTATGGATTTCGCCACTTAATGCCTACCCGATCTGCTGCTGCTGTTCACCTCTTATGTTACGGCTGTATTCTATCGCTGCTTACTCTGTACTGATGCTTACTTCTTCTCGATACCACTGTTGGCTACTGGTATCGATAGTTCTAACGCTGCTGCTTTCGACTATTGTTGGTATATACTGCTGCTACATTTAGGGTACTCCTCATGAATATCCTATACCTTCTTACATTTATTCCTTGCTTGCTTGCAGTCAATAGCTCTACTGGCTTTGATATGGCCCCAATAATCTGTGGAGGGCCTTGTACCGTTACTATGGGTATTCATTAAGTCATTTCCGGCGGGAATAATGGATGCTCCGGTGGGTTTAACGGCCATTTTAATGGATGCTTATGCTTTTAAATTTTTTTTTTTACGTTTTCTTCCCTGCTTGCGTGCATTCAAAGCTCTACTTGCTTTGATATAGCCCCAATAAATTGTGGAGTTCCTTGTACCATTACTTAGGGTATTTGTTATGCCACTTCCGCCGGGAATAATGGATGTTCCGGTTGTTTTGGGGTTCATTTTAATTGACATTTATGAACTAAAATTTTTTTTTGTGCTTTTTCCCCCTTTTGCGACTTTCCAATAGTTCTACTGGCAAATAATCTGTGGTGGGCGTTATACCATTACTAAGGGTATTCATTAAGTCATTTCCGACGGGAATAATAGAAGGTCCGGTAAGTATGGCGGCCATTTTAATGAATACTTATGCTTTTCAATTTTTTAATTACGTTTTATTTCCTGCTTGCGTGCATTGAATAGCTCTACTGGCTTTGATATGGCCCAAATAATCTGTGGTGGGCCTTGTACCGTTACTTGGGGTATTCACTAAGTTATTTCCGGCGGAAATAATGGATGCGCCGGTGGGCTTGGCGGCCATTTTAATAGACACTTATGCTTTTAAATTTTTTTTTATTATGTTTCATTTTCTGCTTGCGTGCGATCAATAGCTGAACTGGCTTTGATATGGCCCAATAATCTGTGGAGGGCTTTGTACCGTCACTTAGGGTATTCATAAAGTCATTTTTGATGGGATTAATGGATGCTCCGGTAGGTATGGCGGCCATTTTAACGGACACTTATGCTTTTCAATTTTTTTTATTACGTTTTATTCCCTGCTTGCGTGCATTGAATAGCTCTACTGTACTGAATTGGATATGGCCTAATAATCTTTGCTGGGCCTTCTACCGTTGGCTATTGTAGTCTTTGCGTCATTTCCGGAGGGAATGGTAGATGTTCCGGTAGGTTTGCGACTTTCCAATTGCTCTACTGGCTTTGATATGACCCCAATAGTCTGTGGAGTCCCTTTTACCGTTACTTAGGATATTCATTAACTCATTTCTGATGGGAATACTGGATGTTTCGGTGGGTTTGTCGGCCATTTTAATACACACTTTTGAACCTTTTTTTTTTTTTAAATTTTACCCCCTCCTGCGATTTTTCAATAGCTCAAATGACTCTGATATGACCCCAACAATCTGTGATGGGATTTGTACCGTTACTTAGGGTATTCATTAAGTCATTTCCGGCTGGAACAATGGATGTTCCGGTGGGTTTGGCGGCCATTTTAATACACACTTATGAACTAAATTTTTTTTAACTTATATGAATCCAATAATATGTAATGGGTTTTGTACCATTACTAAGGGTATTCATTAAGTCATTTATGGCGGGAATACTCGATGTTCCGGTGTTTTTGGGTGCCATTTTCAAACACACTTACGAATTAAAATTTTTATTTTTTCTTTTTTCCACCCTTGCGGTTTCCAATAGCTCTACTGGTGCTGTTATGGCCCCAATAATCTGTGGTGGGCTTTGTACCGTTACTAAGGGTATTCATTAAGTCCTTTCCGAAGTGAATATTGGAAGCTCCGGTGGATTTGGTGGACATTTTAAAGGACACTCATGCTTTTCAATTTTTTTTATTACGTTTCAATTTCTGCTTGCGTGCAATCAATAGCTCTACTGACTTTGATATGGCCCCAATAATCTCTGCAGGGCTTTGTACCGTTACTTAGGGTATTAATTAAGTCATTTCCGATGGGAATATAGGATGCTCCGGTAGGTATGGCGGCCATTTTAATGGACACTTATGCTTTTCAATATTTTTTATTACATTTTATTCCCTGCTTGTCTGCATTCAATAGCTCTACTGTACTGAATTGGATATGGCCCAATAATGTTTGTTGGGCCTTATACCGTTACTTATTATAGGCTTTGCGTCATTTCCGGCGGGAATGGTAGATGTTCCGGTGGGTTTGGCGGTCATTCTTAAAAACACTTATGAACTAAAATTTTTTTTTTACTTTTCTACCCCCTTGCGATTTTCCTATAGCTCTACTGGCTTTGATATGGCCCCAATAATGTGTGGTGGGCTTCGTACCGTTACTAAGGGTATTCATTGAGTCATTTCCGACGTGAATAATGGATGTTCTAGTGGGTTTTGAAGCCATTTTAATTGACACTTATGATTTAAAATTTTTTTTATTACGTTTTATTCCCTGCTTGCAGTCAATAGCTCTACTGGCTTTGAAATGGCCCCAATAATCTGTGAAGGGCTTTGTACCGTTATTTAGGGTATTCATTAAGTCATTTCAGACGGGAATAATGGATGCTCCGGTGGGTTTGGCGGCCATTTTAATGGACACTTATGCTTTAAAATTTTTTTTATTACGTTTTATTCCCTGCTTGCAGCCAATAGCTCTACTGGCTTTGAAATGGCCCCAATAATCTGTGGACGGCTTTGTACCGTTATTTAGGGTATTCATTAAGTCATTTCCGACGGGAATTATGGGTGCTCTGGTGGGTTTGGCGGCCATTTTAATTCAATTTTTTTTATTACGTTTTATTGCTTCCTTGCATGCATTCAATAGCTCCACTGGCTTTGATATGGCCCCAATAATCTGTGGAGATCCTTGTACCATTAATTAGGGTATTTATTATGTCATTTCCGACGGAAATAATGGAAGCTCCGGTGGGTTTGGAGGACATTTTAAAGGACACTCATGCTTTTCAATTTTTTTTATTACGTTTCATTTTCAGCTTGCGGGCAATCAACAGGTCTACTGGCTTTGATATGGTCCCAATAATCTGTGGAGGGCTTTGTTCCGTTACTTAGGGTATTCATTTAGTCATTTTCGATGGGAATTATGGATGCTCCGGCGGGTTTGGCGGCCATTTTAATGGACACTAATTCTTTTCAATTTTTTTTATTAATTTTCATTTCCGGCTTGCGTGCATTCAATAGCTCCACTGGCTTTGATATGGCCCCAATAATCTGTGGAGATCCTTGTACCATTAATTAGGGTATTTATTATGTCATTTCCGGCGGGAATAATGGATGTTGCGATGGGTTTGGTGGCCATTTTAATTGACACTTATGAACTAAAATTTTTTTTTTTTACTTTTTCCCCTTTTTGCGACTTTGCAATAGCTCTATTGGCAAATAATCTGTGGTGGGCGTTGTAGCCCTACTAAGGGTATTCATTAAGTCATTTGCGACTGGAATAATGGATGCTCCGGTGGGTTTGGCGGTCGTTTTAATGGACACTTATGCTTTTCAATTTTTTTTTATTACGTTTCATTTCCTGCTTGCGTGCAGTCAACAGGTCTATTGGCTTTGATATGGCCCCAATAATCTGTGGGGGTCTTTGTACCGTTACTTAGGGTATTTATTAAGTCATTTCCGACAGAAATAATGGATGCTCCGGTAGGTATGGCGGCCATTTTAATGGACTCTTATGCTTTTCAATTTTTTTTATTACGTTTTATTGCCTCCTTGCATGCATTCAATAGCTCCACTGGCTTTGATATGGCCCCAATAATCTGTGGAGATCCTTGTACCATTAATTAGGGTATTTATTATGTCATTTCCGACGGAAATAATGGAAGCTCCGGTGGGTTTGGAGGACATTTTAAAGGACACTTTTGCTTTTCAATTTTTTTTATTACGTTTCATTTTCAGCTTGCGGGCAATCAACAGGTCTACTGGCTCTGATATGGCCCCAATAATCTATGGAGGGCTTTGTTTCGTTACATAGGGTATTCATTAAGTCATTTGCGACTGGAATAATGGATGCTCCGGTGGGTTTGGCCGTCGTTTTAATGGACACTTATGCTTTTCAATTTTTTTTTATTACGTTTCATTTCCTGCTTGCGTGCAATCAACAGGTCTATTGGCTTTGATATGGCCCCAATAATCTGTGGGGGTCTTTGTACCGTTACTTAGGGTATTTATTAAGTCATTTTCGACAGAAATAATGGATGCTCCGGTAGGTATGGCGGCCATTTTAATGGACTCTTATGCTTTTCAATTTTTTTTATTTCGTTTTATTTCCTGCTTGCGTGCATTGAGTAGCTCTACTGTTGTAGTATGTTGTATGCCAAATGAGCATATGCCCACAGTTTCGTAGAGTATACAAAATAACAAGTGGTCATATGGCCAACTAAGAGTAACAACTTATAACATAGCGAAACTTTGTTGCTATGTTTATACAACCATAAATATATGTACATGAGTTCAGTAATAGGATCCGCCACTTATGCGGACTGGCCGCAGCGTGAGATCGCTAGCGTTAGCACTTCTTGAGTATGTACCATCAGTACATACTTACACATATATATACATAACTACACAGGCACCTATGTACTGCAACTCTCTCTCTCTCTCTCTCTCTCTCTCTGCCGACGCTCTTAGCGGCAGAGCTAACTTAGAATATGCTATGCAATAAGTGAAATATAAAATTGAATAAAGCAGAGAGAACACTCTCGATCACGAAATCGAACTAGAAAGACTTATTATTTGGTGCAAAGGGACATTCGACTTAACATGGCGACCGTGACAAGTGTCACGAAGTGTTAAAGTGAATTAAATCAAAAAAAAAGAAACACATTATTCATCACACTAAAATTGGAACGATACAGAGAAGATCAGCATGGCCTTAAAGTAACAAGTCAACATCATACAACGACTACGGCGGTGGAGGTGCAGCTACCAACTAATACAAAGACATTGGCGAGGGAGGGATAGCTGGATAGCCAATACAATATCTGAGTGAGTAGAGTGCGGATGGATACAAATAAAACCAAGAAACAAAAAAAACGCGGCGGTGTGAAACAAAGACTGAAGTCGGAAATTGAACGTCTCAGCAAAGACTTGAGTAATCAAGAAAACCCGCCAGCATGGAATGATTCTGTTTCCATGCATGAAAAGCGCTTGTTTCATGAGGTACAGCTAGTGCAGCTCATAAAAAATAAACAAAATCTATTCATCACCTACCACCAGATACCAATTGTAAACGAAAAACTAACGCCTCCAATTAAAACAGCTATCCCACCATATAAAAGGAGATGTCCGGCGGACTGTGAGGGCCCGTTCTACAACGTAGACTGCGCACTGACTTGCTACATCGCAAAACCGACAGCGCTACAAGGAGCGCAATAAAGGAGAACATTATCATCCCAACCTGTGCGAGGACCAGCACCGGCAACCTGAACGAGCTTCGGCAGTAGACCGACAGCGCTACAAAGAGCTCACAACAAAAATATTTTAACTTTAATATATTAAGATTGTAAAAATTGAGCGAGAACTTGCCCGATGAGAGTACATGTCGGAAGGCTGTACAAAACATAGGCAGGAAAATTCGTAAATTCACCTGCGAGTGAATAATAATCATAAAAAAAAGAGTCCATTTCACAACGAGGCAACAGTTAGTTAACAAATTAGAAACAATACAAAAAAATACAAATCATAATTGAAAAAAAAACTCACAATACAATGTCCTCACCACCGGTGAACCAACACACTATCCACACACTATTCCGTCCGTTTTAGATTTCGCCATATTTCATGGCATTTCTCCACAACGCTTCGAAATTCATCGTCAAGTGGATCTAACAAGCGATCATATTCCGCTAATTATAAACTTTGCAATCGCATCTAAGCATATTAACTTGCATAATACTCGTCTGCTAACACGCTATTCAAACCTTAAACTTTTCCGTAAACATCTCGATAATAATATACACCTAAATATTGAAATAAACTCCACACTAGACGCTGATGATACTATCAATAATTTTATAAATAAAATATATGATGGCGCCAAAATGGCATCAAATGCATCACGTCAACCCAGATCCCACCCCACTGACCATTTTAGGCCATCCATAAATGCTGACATTACCGAGCGCATTCGCAATAAACGCCGATTACGCAAACGCTATACGCGTACAAGAAATTTTGAGCATCGCCTTGCTTGGCAACAGGCAAGTCGGCGTCTCTCACACATTCTTGAAAAGATTCGCTCTGATCACTTTAATTCAATTTGTAATGGACGCTGTTGCTTTTATTTTTTCTATTTATAATTTTTATATTTTGCAGCTTTAGTTTACATTAAAAATGTTATTTGCGACAAAATTGCATTTGCACTAAAAGTATGCACTTTTAATTACAATGCACCCTTACATACATATATACATATATATATGTTGCATACTTTTAGGTGCTAATTTAAGTCGAGCTTAATTAGTATTGCCAAGTACAAATTAGTCGATCAGCTGTTGCAAAAGCTCTTTGAGCTTCCAGAACTATTCACCACTAGTAAAGAACAAGAGTGAAACTGGAATTGTTGCATATAAAAACGCACACGAGGCTGGACAAATTCTCTTTTTCTTCCCGTGCAACTAATTGACACTTGTTAAAAGTATTGCCAAATTGCATTTATTGCAATCATACATAACCTCGCCAGAGTGCAGATTTCTGCACATCCGAGGAACAGCAAATCATTGCTGGGGAAAACGCATAGGTTTGTCCAAATACACGCAAAGCTGGGAAAGCTTTTTAATAAGCCGTATTTTGACAATACTTTTGGTTATCACCGGTTTCATTTTCTCTTGAGCATCGCTTCTAGTCAAGCTTGGCCAAGACAGCGTCTGCCACAGGCGGCAGATCAGCAAACAGCAAAGATCTGTTTTGGATTTATATCCCACAGTGCCGCCTGGGCAAATATAAGTGTGCAATTAAGATTGCATAAAATTTCCGATCAGTCCACATCAGCTGGACGTGGAAGTATCAACTCTTGAGGACAGCTCATTGAGACAGCTGTCGCTGCCTTAAATTTGTTGCAGAAAGTCGCCGTAGGATTGTTGCAGAAAGTCGCCGTAGGAATCATCAATTCCAACCACAAAATCGTTTAGTGAAAGTGAAAATATATTATTTGGCAATGCAGAAAAAGTAAAGTAAATTCTAAATTTTGTAATTAAATTCAAGTAATGATTCATTTTTTTAAATTATTGCTAAAGAAAAAGTTTAAAATATTGTAATTGTATATTCTGCCATAAATATTACTTTGCACCCTTCATAATAGCAAGTACACCACCATGCTGGAAGGCCTTTCATCGCGGATTCAGAGACAGTGAAAATTTTGTAAATTCGAAACATAATGCAAATCAAAAAAAAGAAAATTTAAATCAAATTAATTTCAAACAAATTAGTAGAAACAAAAAAAATATATAAAAAATTTTAAAAATATATAAAAATCAAAAAATTTTAATATATATGTGGGGGACTCTATAGATGTGCGATTATTTAATTAAAACAAAGTGATAATGCACTTGATTTAATGTTTATAATATGTGAAATGTTTATTAACTTTGAGTATTGAAAACTTATAATTAATTTAATTTTGGGAAATCAAAAATGTTTAACTTGACGAGCGAACGACCAACCTCGATGCACCGAACAACCAAAGACGAGTGTATCGATTATATCCAATTATCGTTAGTTAACTTAACCTACAGAGTTGCATCCCGATCAATGTTGCCTCTTAATAATTCATATGAGCGTATTATAATTTTTACCACTTCTTGTAGTTTTTTTAATTCCTACATTCGGGCATCCTGACTTTTCATTCGCCTCGAATGAACCAGTTTCTAAATCGACCCACTTCTTCATATTCTCGGCCACAGTTGTTGTTTTACCTGGGCCCTCGTGGTCTCTAACTTTTTCTACATCCTATCTACCGTGTGCTCTTATCTTTGTAATTTTATAAGGGCCAAAGAACTTAGGTTTAATTTTTAATCCAGTACCATATTGGGTACGCTTAATTGCAACTAATTCATTTACATTATACTTTAATTCTTTCTTGCGATTTTTATTAAACGTCCTACGATTTTCTTGTTGAATCTTCTCAATATTTTCCTGCGCTTCGTTGCGAGCTTCTTCCCTTTCCTGATCCAATTCTTGAATTAATGATTCATCTAACAAGTCTTGTAAATCTGGAATTTTATTCAATCGCATTTCAATTCCAGTCACTAACCTAAACGGAGATATCTTAGTACTTCTAGGCGCTGTATTGTTAATGGTCTGCTGAACAGTTTCTACATGCTTATACCAATTACAAGAACTTTCATGACATAATTTTGTCAACATAGAAATCACGATTTTATGGACGCGTTCTACTTGTCCATTTCCACGAGGAACTCCTGTAGCTATCATCAAATGTTGTATACCCTGCTCTTGACAATACTTTTTGAATTGATTAGAAATAAACGCTGCTCCTCGGTCCGATATTATACGCTTGGGATTTCCAAATACTCCTGCCTGTCAGTTAAGACGATCTACAACTGCTTCTGCTCCTGTATTTTTGGTTGGATAAAGCCAAACAAATTTCGAGAAAGCATCGACTACTACCAAAATATAGTTATAATTTTTGCTTGTCTGCTCTATTGGACCAACATGATCTATATGGTATGTACTAAGCGGTTTGTCTTCTTTATTGATGGGTGTTAGGTATCCTTCTTTCTTTCCTGCTTTACTATCTGAAATGATGCATTCAACACAACTCTTTACAACCCTAGGCACTTTCATAGAAAGTTGCGGAATATAAAATTTCTTTTCAACTGCTTCCTGTGTACGTCTTCCTCCAAAATGTCCTTGTTTGTGGGCTAAACGAATAATTTCTTCCTCCATAAGCGATGGTACAACTATAAGCTCCTTAATGGGATCTTTATACAAAACACCATGCTTAATATAGAAATCTTCATACGTGCTATACTCCAAGACTGTCATTACAGCTCGAACCCAATCGTCTTTTACTTGTGCTTGCTGCAATCTGTGATGCATAGAATCTTCTAGCATAAGACAAGACACACGACTAAGAGCATCAACATGTCTCATTTTGCTTCCACTTCGATGCTCAATCTCAAAATCAAAATCTTGCAAAAATAATGCCCAACGAGAAACTCTTAGCGGAATATCACCTCGCTTTTTCATTGTTAACGCATTACAATCTGTAATAATTTTGAATTTAATGCCAAGAAGATAGATTCGCCATTTCTTCAACGCTTCAACAATTGCCAACACCTCAAGCTCATAAGAATGGTACTTTTCTTCTGCTGGTTTAGTCTTGCGACTCAAATACTGAATGGGGTGAAATAGCTGATCATCAGGATCCTTCTGTAAAAGTACACCACCATATCCGTGAATAGAAGCGTCTGGGTGTACTTCGGTCTGACCTTTTGGATTATACAATTTCAGCACTGGAGAACTTACTAATGCTGACTTTAACTGACGGAACGCTACGAGTTGATTTTCAACAAATTGAAATTTCACATCTTTACGGAGTAAATCTGACAGTGGTTTAGCTACCAAAGCATATGACTCTATAAATCTTCTAAAGTACGAAGTCAAACCAAGAAATCTCTGCAAGCTCTTCCGATCATTGGGTATAGGAAAATTCTGGACTGCTAATGTTTTTTCCTTCGATGGTCTTATTGTACCATTTTCTATAATGTAACCCAGAAAATTTACTTTCTTCATCAAAAGCTGACACTTGCTCCACTTTATTTGTAACCCATACTCTGCAGCTCTAGCTAACACACGTCCTAACTTTTGAATACCTTCATTCATGTCCTTAGAGGGAATTATGAGGTCATCCATATAAGTTATTACTGTACCTTCATGTACCAAATCTACAAAAACTGCGTGAACAAAGCGTGAAAATACAGCTGGTGAATTCGATATTCCGAATGGAACGAATAGGAATTCAAATTTACCACCATGAGTCACGAAAGCTGTATATTTTCTCGAATTGGGCTCTACTGGAACATGAAAGAATCCATTTGCAAGATCGAGCGCAGTAAATATGTTATGACCCTGCAATCTCTCGACAACATCATCAAGCAATGGCATTGGAAAATTATCCCTCACGATTTTTGCATTCAAGCGCCTAAAGTCACAACATAACCTTTTACTACCGTCCTTCTTTGGGACAAGAACAATTGGAGAAGCATACTCCGAGGTACTAGGTTGAATGATTTTATCCTCTAGCCACTGTTTAATTTGGACGTTCAAAAACGGGAGATTCATCACTAAGTAATATTTTCATCTCAACTGGACTTTTCTTCTTCACCTCAGGCAAATATGTACCAACTAGATCTTCGATAGTTTTAACGAACGGGTTTTCTAGGTGAGACAAATAAATCTCCGCATTGTGCGATGCAGCAGATAAACATAAATCTTTGTACTCTTCAAATAGCTCGAATTCTGATTGTTTAATGTCTTTCAACTCTGGTGTACTAGTCTTCTCCGATACATTGACTTCTTTGGGGTGAAACTGTACTGAATTTTTAGAAACGATTAGATCTACAGCCTCCAACACAGTATTACCGATGACAGCTGCGTATTTAATGTCATCTTTACTTGTGACATGAAAAGGTATTTCCAAAAGGTTTCCATCAACCTCAACTTCTGTCACAAAACTGCCTAAAGTATTTAGCTGACTGTTACAAATTCCAACTAGACAATGTTTCTCTTCGTTCAACTTATTCCAATTCCATTCCCAATTTTTCCAACTACATCGTCACGAATCAAACAAAGATCACAGCCAGTATCTATCAACGCTGAAAAGACTACACCTTTACAGGAAATATCTTTGAAAATACATTTTCCGATTCTATTTTTAGAAAGAGTGTTTGCATTATTAACCTCTTGCTTCACTACAACATGCTGTCCTGGACAATCGGCTGCTTTATGACCTGGCTTACCACACTTGAAACATTTTGCAGGTTTCTTAAATGCATTTGCCAAGTGAGACAATTCACCACACTTATAACATTTCCTAGGTTTTCCCTTATTTGAATCACTGTCTCTCTCTTTATTTTCAGCTTGAGATTTTTCCGAAATAGGTGCTTGATTTCGATTACTACGGATTTTCTCATACACTTTAATCTGCTTTTTTAGCTGCTGAACTGTCTTCACTTGGTACAAATTACTTTTTTTACTCCTCGAGTCTGGAATGCCCTCTACAAAATATTCAATTAGACTCGGTTCATCCAATTTAACAGGCATTCCTATTTCCATAAGACTGTACAAGACTCTCGATAGTCCTCATTTTGTCGTTTACGCCTATTTTTTAGCATTCTATGTACTTCTATGGCAGAAACTTCTGTTCTAAAGTCCGAAAGTAGCTCCGACTTTAATGTCTGCCAATCGCAAATACCGCTTTGACTACGAATATATATTTTTGCTGCTCCTTTCAATAGTTGCTTTGAATATATAAACTTTTGAAGATCATTCCACTGCACTGCAGATGCGCTATCTTCAAATTCCTCAATCCATTGTTCAACAGTTGGCTGACCTGATCCAGTAAATTTCGAAAGTGAATCTTGAATGTCGCGTAGTGTAAAAGCTGTACGCACTGCTGCAATAGTCTGTACTGACTGAGCATCACTGTACTCTGAAGTGTTAAGGATCTCATCATCGACACGCAACTCATAATGCTCTTACAATCGGTTTTGCAATGCTTGTTTTCTGCCAACTATCGACAAATTTAACTCGGCCAACTTATCCTTCAGTTCACTAACTGTCAACGCTAATATCTCGTATCTCTTCATTTTGTGCTCGTTGTTGTTCGTGCTTTACAAATACTGGAAATGTGAAATTATTATAAACAGTGTTTTATATGCTTAACTTAAAGGTAAATGCAAATAATTGTGCTTAAATACTCGATTTGATTCTGTAACAGAACTTTTAGTACTCTGGATTCAATTCTGTTAACTATGTTAACTTTTCCCAACAAGATTCTAGTTTGAAAAAGTTTCTCTTATGTTAAATTAACATTTCTCTGTTAACATTTCAAACTAACCAAAATTTTTACGTTAAGTTATTTCACAAAATTTCAGCAATAATATCAACAGTAAGAATTAGCAAATCAATATTTAAAAATTGATGTCTTCAAATTTGACTTAAATTAGACTGATGATTTTATTTTACACCTTACGCAAGCTTCAGTATACAACTCCAAGTTCTTCTTCTTACGCTGTCTCTTTTTACGCGCACACTACGCACGCTGCTGACGTCACAAACTCTGCACGATCTGCCAGCCACCAAATGACACTTCTACGGCTCTGCTCCAGGTTGAGACGTCCTCCAATGATTGATGTTACAAATTTTAGTATACAGCCTCTGCCACCTAAAATTTGCAACTTCGATGCTCCGACGATTGCGATTACAAATCTTTTGTATTCAGCCTCTGCCCCAAAAAAATTTGCAACTGCTAACTGTAAAATTGTGCGCTATCCAGCGTCTGCCACGCCAAAATTTCAGTTTCTCCTTTGTTTGTGCTTCCAGCCCAATGCCAACACGACTAGTTGTCTCTAACCTTCGCATTCAAAGCTGCTGCTTCCACAATTGCATCGAATTTCACAATTCTTAGAAATTTAGCGATTCATAAGAAATGCTACACACTTAGCAATGTTTTTACGAAAATCTTTGCAATTTTTATCCGACGATTAATAATTGTCTCGTTTCACCAACTCACAGTTTTTAATGTCTCGATTAAAAAGTGTTTTTCACGAAATGCAACATCTATCCCACTTCTGACACCATAATTTGTGGGGGACTCTATAGATGTGCGATTATTAAATTAAAACAAAGTGATAATGCACTTGATTTAATGTTTATAATATGTGAAATGTTTATTAACTTTGAGTATTAAAAACTTATTAATATAATTAATTTAATTTTGGGAAATCAAAAATGTTTAACTTGACGAGCGAACGACCAACCTCGATGCACCGAACAACCAAAGACGAGTGTATCGATTATATCCAATTATCGATAGTTAACTTAACCTACAGAGTTGCATCCCGATCAATGTTGCCTCTTAATAATTCATATGAGCGTATTATAATTTTTACCACTTCTTGTAGTTTTTTCAGTTCCTACATATATATAAAATAGAAAAAAATTATTATTGTGGAAAAAGAAAAAAACAAAAATAAATAAATTAATTATTTTGTGAATGAAATTAAATGAAGTCAAAAAAAAAAGTAAAACTTATAAAAATTTATAAAAATTAATTAAAAATCAACAAATATTTTTGTAAATTATAATTTTACAAACAACAACAAAATGCAACGCAAAAATCAATTTATATAATATTCTTCTCATTGTTAAAAATTATATGCAAATGGGCTTATAATATTTTGCCAAACTAGAAAGTACCCTGTAAATTTATAAATTTATGCACTGAAGCAAACATGTTGTTCCATAATACCCTGTAAATTTATAAGTTCACGCATTGAAGCAAACATGTTGTTCCATAATACCCTGTAAAATAATATTTTTGCAAATTTTGTAAATCACTAAAAGTAAAAAAGGCATATAGATCTAAAATGCATATATGCATTTATTAAATGTATAATGTTGCTAAAGAAAGATATACTTTTTGTGAAAGTAAATAAATATGTTAAGTCGAAATGAAAAATGAAAATGTTTGAGTAGAATTTTGTTAGTAATCCTGTTAGACATGGCATTGTAAAAGAGAGTCGATAGTCTTGTATAGGGTATCTTTCAAAAACTATAATAGAAAGATCATGGTCGGGTTGGGTAAAGACAGCGAGAGACAACCACCACCTTAGTCTCCGCGCATCCATAACCTTCAACATCGATCCGATTAAATTCATAAATATTGTTGATAGTCTATTACTTAAGTTTTTAATTCTTTTAATCGGTTTTTTTTAATCGATTAAATGTGTAGTTTCAGTAGGAGTCCTAAAAATTAAACTATAGTAGCTTTGGTTGAAGTATAGCAAAACCCACCCCACCGCCGAAAGAGCTAAAGGCACCAGAGGATTCCGACCGCTATTATCTTTTTCCATATTGATCTCGGTACGTAAAAACATTGTACTTTAATCTTAAGTCTGCTTAAGGTATGTACCAAGTTTTACCAGCTAGCAAAGACTTTTATTATCGTGTACATAGTTTTTGGTGCCCATCGAGGGTAACTATAAATACTATCAAAGTCTTGAAGCGCACACGTATATCAGAGAACTAAGCAACTACTACATAGTTTTTGGCGCCCAACGTGGGGCTCGAGAAGTATTGGCGCCCAACATGGGGCAGAGAAGTATTAGAAGCACAGAAAGTATTAGAAGTGTTAAGCTTTCAGTGTTACTAATTTTGACATCTCCACTTTTCTGTTAGTTGTTAAAAACACCCCCCAGAACATTGTGATATTTTTTTTGATTTGTTGATATTTAAGTATCATTTATGCTGACATAGTTTAGACTTGATAGGTCTTACTATCGCAAAAGTGAGTTCTTCAAATAGTAGATTTTGTACGGCCTACGAAGCTGTAAGATTCAACAGTGGATCTCAGACCGAGAAACCTTACAGATTCTATTAATTTTAACTATTATAAAAAAAACAAGAAAGAAACTGTCAGTCGGGCATGCCGTGTAATACCCTCTGAGCTTCGTTTCCAATTAGATGAGTTCAAATTGGAGTAACTGCTGCAAGAACTTTACATGCACACATATTTGTATGTCTGTCTCGCTCGCACGTTTTCGTTGCTTGGCACAGCGCACGTGGTTATGCGTCGCCTGAAAGTTACGATTTTCGTTCTTTCAGAAACTTTTTTAATTATTGTCCGATTTTGATGCAATTTTCACAATCGTTTAATATTAGTTGTCTCCCAGTATATCCTAAGTTACAAAACTATACGTTAAGAAATAAGTGAGCCAGAGGCATTCGAAGTTTCAACGCAATTGTGGGCGAAGAGGGCGTGGCATCCAATAAATTTTGATGGCATTATATTTATATTACAAAAAGCAAACTGCATGCCAAAATTGGTGTCCCTAGGTATTATAGTTACCGAGATATTCGCAAAAAACATATATTTTTTCCGAGGTATGTCTGGTTTTCCGTTTATTGTGGGCGAACGGGACGTGGCATCGAAAAAAGAAAACAAACTTGTATTGACTGACTAAATATGTGGTCGATACTGACTAAAACGGGTATTGTAGCTCTTACCATCTCTGAGTTCTGTTTGTTCATACGGACAGACAGACGGACAGACGGACAGACAGACGGACAGACGGACATGGCTATATCGACTCGGCTGTTGATGCTGATCAAGAATATATATACTTTATGGGGTCGGAAACGCCTCCTTCTGCCTGTTACATACTTCTGACAATCCCAATATACCCCTCAGAGGGTATAAATATGGAGATAAACAACTCCCAGTTGCATACGCTTCACGCTCATTCACCAAAGGTGAAAGCAACAAATCAACAGCAGAACAAGAGTTAGCAGCTATCCACTGAGCAATTACACACTTCAGACCATATATTTATGGCAAACATTTTTCAATAAAGACAGATCACAGACCATTAACTTATTTGTTTTCCATGACAAACCCAAGTTCAAAACTAACTAGAATGAGACTAGATCTAGAAGAATATAACTTCACAGTAGAATATCTCAAGGGAAAAGACAGTTTTGTGGCTGACGCCCTTTCTCGGATTACAATATCCGACCTAAAAGACTTAAACAATAAAGTCCTGAAAGTCACTACCAGGCAACAGTATAGACAGAAAAAATCCTGCGAAGGGAATGTTCAAGTAGATTTGCCAATGCAAATACTTGACGACGCTTCTAAGCCCAACGTATATGAAGTCATTTGTAATGACGAAGTACGAAAAGTAGTGGCCTTGCTAATAAAAAATCAGATATGTTTTTTGAAACATGGAAGAAATATTATAGCAAGAATTGATGTTAGTGATCTGTACACCAATGGAAATCTTGACTTAGGTCAGTTCTTCCAAAAGGCTTGAAATGCAAGCCGGTATACTTAAGATTAGCCAACTCAAAGTGGCACCGAGCGAAAAGATCTTTGAATTAGTTTCAATTGAATCTTTCAAAAATATGGGCAATAAAATATTGAATATTTTAAGAGTAGCGCTACTCAAGCCGGTGACCCTAATAAATAAAGAAAAAGATCAAGAAGCGATACTGTCTAAATTTCATGACGATCCAATTCAAGGAGGTCATAATGGCATTACAAGAACGCTAGCTAAAATAAAAAGACATTACTACTGGAAAAACATGACTCGTCATGTCAAAGAGTACGTACGTACATGTCAAAAATGCCAAAAATCAAAAACAACAAAACATATAAAGACCTCATTGACATTAACTGAAACACCAATTATAGCTTTTGATAGGGTGATAGTTGATACTATAGGTCCACTACCACTCTCAGAGAATGGCAATGAATATGCAGTTACGCTAATATGCGATCTAACCAAGTATTTGGTAACCATACCAATTTCAAACAAAAGTGCAACAACCGTTGCCAAAGCTATATTTGAAAACTTTATTCTGAAGTACGGCCCAATGAAGACGTTCATTACCGACATGGGAACAGAATATAAGAATTCAGTAATAAATGATTTGTGCAAATATTTAAAGATAGACAACATAACGTCTACTGCACATCATCATCAAACCTTAGGTACAGTAGAACGAAGTCATAGAACATTTAATGAATACGTTTGTTTTTACATATCAACAAACAAAACCGATTGGGATGTTTGGATACAATACTTTACATATTGTTTCAACACAACACCCTCGGTAACACACGGATATTGTCCATACGAACTAGTATTTGGAAGATTACCAAGACAGTTCATAGATTTTAATAAAACAACTAGAATAGAATGAGGAGGATTACGCTAAAGAAATTAAGTTTAGATTAGAAATAGCGTATAAAAGAGCAAGAATAGCACAAGAGAATAGTAAAGCTAGAAATAACAAAAAGAAAATGTCAGTCGGGCATGCCGACCGTGTAATACCCTCTGAGCTTCGTTCCAATTATGAGTTCATTTTGGACTGCTTACAAGCAGTGCACTGCTTAAATTTTATACACACAAGCAGTTCACTGAGTAAGTTTTAGATACACAAGCACTGCTTGTGCACTGCTTGTAAACACTGCAGCGTAAACGAAAGCAGTGCACTGCTATATGACAAACTTTTTTAATTATAGTCCGATTTTAATGAAATTTTCACAATCGTTTGATATTATTTGTCTGCAACTAAATGCTAAGTTACAAAACTATACGTTAGGAAATAAGTGAGCCAGCCGCTTGCAAAGTTACAAAGTTTGGTGGGCGAAGGAGGCGTGGCATCCAAAAAATTTTTATGGCATTGTCTTTGTATTGCAAATAGGAACCTACATACCAAAATTGGTGACCCTAAGTGTTATACTTACCAAGATATTCGCCAAAAACATGTATTTTTTACGAGGTATGTCTGGTTTTTCGCTAATTGTTGGCGAATGGGGCGTGGCATCAAAAAAAGAAAACAAACTTGTATTGACTGACTAAATATGTGATCGATACTGACCAAGTTTGAACTTGTAGCTCTTACCATCTCTGAGATCCTTTCGTTCATACGGACGGAGAGACGGACAGAGGGACAGACGGACAGACGGACATGGCTATATCGACTCGGCTTTTGACGCTGATCAAGAATATATATACTTTATGGGGTCTGCCACGCCTCCTTCTGCCTGTTACATACTTCTGACAAACCCAATATACCCCTCAGAGGGTATAAAAAAAAGAACAAACATTTTACCATCTTTCACAATGCCATAATTTAATGTATTTTAAAATTTGTAAAACTCGTTCAAATTATTCCAGAATATTGAGAATTCTACTGAGTTCGGATCCAATACTGATTATCCCTGAATTAGAATTATAATTTTAAATATATAGATTTGGTGGACAGCCATTATGCAACACTAATAGGGGAATTGTTATTCAGTTGTTAGTATTTATTATACCCTATGAGGGTATATTGGGTTTGTCAGAGGGCGATTTGTATGTAACAGGCAGAAGGAGGCGTGGCAGACCCCATAAAGTATATATATTCTTGATCAGCATCACAAGCCGAGTCGATTGAGCCATGTCCGTCTGTCCGTCCGTCTGTCTGTCCGTATGAAGAAACAGAACTCAGAGATGGTAAGAGCTACAATACCCGTTTTAGTCAGTATCGACCACATATTTAGTCAGTCAATACAAGAATCTTTTTTTTTTCGATGCCACGCCCCATTCGCCCACAATAAGCGTAAAACCAGAAAAACCTCGGAAAAAATACGGGTTTTTTGCGAATATCTCGTTAACTATGGCACCTAGGGACACCAATTTTGGCATGCAGGTTGCTAGATGCAATATAAAGACAATGCCATCAAATTTTTTTGGATGCCACGCCTCCTTTGCCCACCCCAAGCAAAATTGCGTTGTAACTTTGCAAGCGGCGGGCTCACTTATTTCTTAATGTATAGTTTTGTAACTTAGCATTTATTTGCAGACAAATATTATGTAATGGACGCTGTTGCTTTTATTTTTTCTATTTATAATTTTTATATTTTGCCGTTTTAGTTAACATTAAAAATGTTATTTGCGACAAAATTGCATTTGCACTAAAAGTATGCACTTTTAAGAACAATACACCCTTACACACATATATACATATATATATGTTGCATACTTTTAGGTGCTAATTTAAGTCGAGCTTAATTAGTATTGCCAAGTACAAATTAGTCGATCAGCTGTTGCAAAAGCTCTTTGAGCTTCCAGAACTATTCACCACTAGTAAAGAACAAGAGTGAAACTGGAATTGTTGCATATAAAAACGCACACGAGGCTGGACAAATTCTCTTTTTCTTCCCGTGCAACTAATTGACACTTGTTAAAAGTATTGCCAAATTGCATTTAATTGCAATCATACATAACCTCGCCAGAGTGCAGATTTCTGCACATCCGAGGAACAGCAAATCATTGCTGGAGAAAATGCTTGAGTTGCCCACATACACTTAAGCTAGGAAAGCTTCTATATAAGCCGTATTTTGACAATACTTTTGGTAAGCAATATTTCCACTTGTTTGGCAGTGTCTAATTTTCTTAAATTGCATAGGTTATCACCGGTTGCATATTTCTTGAGCATCGCTTCTAATCAAGCTTGGCCAAGACAGCGTCTGCCACAGGCGGCAGAACAGCAAAGATCTGTTTTGGATTTATGTCCCACAGTGCCGCCTGGGCAAATAAAAGTGTGCAATTAAGATTGCCCAAAATTTCCGATCAGTCCACATCAGCTGGACGTGGAAGCCGTCGTTGATCAACTCTTGCGGACAGCTCATTGAGACAGCTGTCGCTGCCTTAAATTTGTTGCCGAAACTCGTCTTCGAAAATCGCCGTAGTATTGTTTCAGAAAGTCGCCGTAGGAGTCATTAATTCCAACCACAAAATCGTTTTTAGTGGAAGTGATAAATTAGTGAAAAATATTGTTTGGCAATGCAGAACCTAATTGTGTGCAGGGCATTTAAAGTTGTTGTTGTAAAAGTGTTAAAGTAAAGTAAATACTAAAAAACTCATGCGACGACGGAAAGTGCAAATTAGGCAAACTTTACAGCACTTTCCAAAATGGTTTGCGACAATTATTCGTAGGATCTGCATAAATGAAAAGAAAAGTCGTAACTCACAGCAGTGAAAAACACGTTTTATTTTAGATAAATTCAAAAGCGTCAACTTCCTTTTCATCTGTGATTTAAGCTTTCGTGCTTATTTCTATTTTGTTGACAACAAATTCAAGTTTTTGTTATTGTTTCTCCAAGTTAACTCACACACAAAATGAGAATTGTGTGAGGCGTCGCCAAGAGCATTATCATTTAGGAAAAAGTTGAGAAAATGTGTAGCATTTATCAAGTTTTATGACTCCATTTGGTGCTGAGTGTTTGTTGGTTGCTCTCTCTTCTCTTTTTTTTTGTGATACATATATATTTTTGGTTTTTTTTATTTCATTTATATTTATATATTTGCTGGCAGCTTCAATTTGCTTGATATGCAAAATAGCTAGATTTTTGTTTTCAACACATATATACTATTTTGTAAATTTTATTGCCGAAGCGTAAATTGATGCAAACTGGACAACTGTGAAATGTTTTCTGTCTACTTTTGGCCATTTCTATGATAAAATAAAAAAAAAGAAATAAACAAACCAAAAAGCTTGTGGCTTCTATTGTGCTGCGGGTCTCTGGTCTCTGGATCTGGGAAAAAGTTTGGCAAACGGGGCAATTGTATGGAATTTTATTGTTTAGACTATGACGATGGCATTGGGAAAAACTTTTCGAACCGATAAAGATGATGATGGTGTTAGTGTTACTGTTAGTGGTTTTTTCCAGCTTTTGGAGGCCTTCTGGCTGCGTTTTGAGCTGAAAAGATAAAGACAATTATTATCGCTATTATCGGCAGCATCTGTTGCATGTTGCCACTTCCTAGTGCCAAGTGTTTCGATAGCAAATCGACTCAAAGAGACTCTGCTTTTGTTAAAGTTTTAGTTATCTTTTTTAGGGAGTTGGTTTAACATACACTTCGGAAAAAACTACTACATCATATAGCAACTCTTTATGGTTTTGCACGTACAGAGTCTAGAAAATGATATGCTGGTTCTAAGCCGCCGCAGTCGCATACAAATTGGCAATAACCATCAATTGGCAGCAGATATAGCCAAAGGTGGCACAGTCTACAGAAACGGCTGTCTGTCTGTCTGTGTTTAGGCCAACTTTAGTGGCAGTGTCGGTCGGTGTTTGCATTAGAATGAGGTATGCTAGCAACTGGCAATGCCTATGTTATGGCTGGAATGCCACTGAATACAGTTTAACGCAACCATTGAGATTTGCTTTCCTTGCCGATCGATCGATCGATCGATCGTGTTGTGATCAGCAGCGGCCATAATTGTATTTTTGGCATTCGTTTCTGTTGTTGCAATGCAATTTAGTCAAAGGTGGCACTCGCCATGCCACAACAACAGCAACAGCAACAGCAACTTGCATCCGGCGCAATCGCTGTGCATTGTTTTGTGCCCCACGAATTGTTCATTTGTTGTTGTCGTCTTCGTTGTCGTTGCGGCTTCTGTGTGTGCCCCTGAGTGCTCTTCTTCTTATTGCATTATTGCATTCACATCTTTCTCAACATTGGTATGATAATTTAACAGTAAGACATCTTGAGAATGCCTTCTAAACGCAGAGAATTCTATATAATCCAATAGCTCCAATAGTCTTTGAGAGAGATAAGTTTAGGAATAGAAAAATCAATAAAATTTTTAGCTTTGCAGCATATAATTTAAACAAATTTTAAACATTGTTTTGAAGATGAAAAAGAAATAAAGTAACAAGGAAAATTTTGAAATTTAACCGTCTTTTGTGAAAAACTCTTCAAGTTTCCATAAATTCAAAGAACTCAAAAACAAATTTTAAAGAACAAATAACTATCAATTAAATTGGATGTCCATAAATGGGACGTATATCATTGGATGAAGCATTAGCTCGACAGAGTGGACAAAGTTGTTCCCCCCTGAGGTAGTCTCGAATGCATGGCTCGCCAAAGAGATGTCCACAGGCCAGGGATACCATGCGATGATTGTCCGACTGGGTCCAGGGATCCAAGCAAATGGAACAGGATACACTATACTCATGTTCACGCTGTAGCACAATCAGCTCCTTCAGCGCCAGGCGTACTTGATCCTTTGCCTCCAAATAACAAACAGTTAACCGCTGGACGTCATCAGCTTGCATACGCTGTATGGCTGTTAGATTCGTCACCAGTTCCTGCCACATGTTGTACATATTGTAACATGATTCAAAGTATTGTTTGGTTATGTCTTGTTCCACCTGATCTTCTGCAGTCTCTGGCTTCAGCTGCTGCACATGCTTCTCAAATGCTGCAAGTAGGTCCTTGAATTGTTTCATTACAACAGCCGACTCTTTTGGTAAATCTGGGTTTTCTGCCGATTTCAATGTATTCTCAATATTAACTTTAATATTGTTCAGTTTTTCAATCAATTCTGCTTCGTCGTTTGCTGGCATTTTTTTCAAATGGGACTCCCCTTTGATTAGTTTCTCCATTCTGGTTAAAAACAAAACGAATTCAAGCTAAATTCAAGCTAAGTTTTCTAGCGCGTGTGCGTGAGTGTGTGAGCAGCACTTGCTGTCAATTAGAATATGTCTTAAATCTAGTAAATATCAGAACGTTTACTTACTTTAACTTTTGTCACTTAACTTGTGTTGAGAAGAGCAAATGAAATTCGAAAAGTTCTGCGTAATGCACTCACTCGTTGGAATACAATTAGTCTGCCAGAGTTGCCACAGTGTTTAAAAGACAGAAATGAATTTTTTATCAGCCCTGTTTACTTTGTTGTTTTTACAAGTACAGGGCCTCAACCTGCAATTTGTTGGCTAAATCTTTAGAATCTTTAACTTTTCGTTCTCTGACTTTGATAACCACCGCGCCGATATATTTAACGAGGTGGTCAAGATTGTGCCAAAAAACGATGGGTAATTACAAGATATATATGTATACGCATGAGGCACTTGGGGCATGCCGTTTAAGTTGATGAATATGAATTTTGTGGCAAGTCTTATGAGAGAGAAAATCAGGCGGCAGCCGAGTTGATTACACTTGTCAGAAGCAGCAGCAAGAAAACTTAAAGAGTTTCGTCTTAATTTGATGTAATCATAATTTTACTAGGCTGAGGGTTGCGCTTTCCCAACTTTCCCAACTACATATAGCAAAACTTGAGATACACTTAAACTATCGTTTTAATTACGAATAAATATTCAATAAAGCTTCAAGTTTGTGCCTTAATTGTATGTAATGATTTTACTACTACTTACAGTCAAGCTTTTATATGGGTAAAGAAATTATGATTTGATAACATGCTGAGATACCATCAGCACTGGCTACAATAAACATAAAGAGCAGCAGTTTATGAGCATAGAATTATTTATGTTATGTTACTACAACTAAAAATTGCGCAAAGTATGCTTTAAAATGTATTTTAACTACTTGATATAAAACAAATTTGTTAAGCAAGCATTTGAAGTCAGTTTTCACTGTAGTACTGTACTTGAAAAGTTTTTCTAATTATAATGAGCTTGGGCACAAGAAAAGTCAAACTAATTATTAATAAACGCCAACATTTTCCGTTGTCATTGTCAGTGTCATTGGTGGCAACCCTGCACTGAGCAGTACTCCCTGCCGCCCCCCTTCTGGTGCCTATAAAGTGGCTGTCATCATTTTAATGCCAACTCGTTACTTTATTTATCATCAACATCATTTTAAGCTCAACGCTGACAAGCAGACAGTAGCAGAAGCAGCAGCAGCAGCAGAGGCAGTAGCTGCAACTACAACAACTTCACCTAGAACCTACATGGGAGGCTATAGGGTGGTGGGAATAGGAGTGGTCTTAGTCGAAGAAGGGAGTAGAAGGGAGCAGAAGAGGAGCGCCAGCCCAGCGCCCGTAACACATTGACTACGGCGCAGATAAAAGCCTTTCCATGTCGCTTAAAATTTAAGTTTTCAATTATAAAAGAAATACATACTGTCAGTGTGTCAGTGTATGTGTGTATCTATGAGTGACGTAGCTGAAGCAGCGCTGATTGTAAAGTAGTTTGACTTTGACACAGGCGTCATAACTGTTTTAATGCCGTGCAGACAACATGTTTCAAAGAGCCTCAACAACAACAACAACTGTCACAGCAGAGAAACACTTGCTTGAAAGAAACTTGAACTCAAAGTGTGAAACAAAACCAATGCGAATATCTAAAGCAAAAGCTATCTATGCTACACCTCTTTGGAACTTGCTCTTAACTATTTTCGCTAATTTGTTGCTTAACAGCTAAACAGACTTACTAGGCCGCAACCAAATGGAAATGGGCCAAGGGTGACAACGGAAATGGCTTGAAAAGAAAGGAAATTTTAAAAGTACATTTCTGAAAGCTAAACAAATTGGTGAAAATAAGTTGTAAGGAATTTCAAAACTTAAAACATTTAGAAAACCATACATAAGAAAAGAAATCTGTAAATATAAAAATACATAAAAGAAACGAGTTAGGAATTCAAATATTAAATCAATTAAGAATTAGAAAACATATCACACTACAGAATGCTGTTCGTCTCTCTCTCTCTCTTATTAAATTGTATTAGGATTGCTAGTAAGATATTTATACCCTCTGAGGGGTATATTGGGTTTGTGAAAAGTATGTAACAGGCAGGAGGCGTGGCAGACGCCATAAAGTATATATGTTCTTGATCAGCATCACAAGCCGAGTCGATATAGCCATGTCCGTCTGTCCGTATGAATGAAAGGATCTCAGAGATGGTAAGAGCTACGAGTTGAAAGTTGCTCAGTATCGACCACATATTTAGTCAGTCAATACAAGTTTGTTTTCCTTTGTTGATGCCACGCCCCATTCGCCCACAATAAGCCTAAAGCCAGACATATCTCGAAAAAAATACATGTTTTTGGAGAATATCTCAATAACCACGGCACCTAGGAAAACGCAGGTTGCTAGATGCAATATAAATATAATGGCATACAACTTTTTTGGATGCCACGCCCCTTCGCCCAATTAAAGCACAATTGCGTTAAAACTTTGCATGCCGCTGGCTCACTTATTTCTTAACGTATAGTTTTGCAACTTAGCGAATACTTAGAGACAAATAATATCAACTGATCCTAAAAACTTCATCAAAATCGGACAATAAAAGAAAACAAAGAAAACGAAAAACATTGTGCGAGCGAGATAGACATACAAATATGTGTGCATGTTAAGTTCTTGCAGCAGCTACTCCAATTTGAACTCATCTAATTGAAAACATGTCGGCATGCCCGACTGACATTTTATTTCTTGTTAAGAAAGCAACATTGTTTAAGAAAAATATGTTGAATTTTGAATATCTGTAATAAAATATACATTAAATTATTTTAAGATATGAGATGACTAGAATAGCTACAAATAAGAAGCAGTACAGAACGGGCACAGTAAGATTACTGTACTAAAAAACTCATGCGACGACGGAAAGTGCAAATTAGGCAAACTTTACAGCACTTTCCAAAATGGTTTGCGACAATTATTCGTAGGATCTGCATAAATGAAAAGAAAAGTCGTAACTCACAGCAGTGAAAAACACTTTTTATTTTAGATAAATTCAAAAGCGTCAACTTCCTTTGCATCTGTGATTTAAGCTTTCGTGCTTATTTCTATTTTGTTGACAACAAATTCAAGTTTTTGTTATTGTTTCTCCAAGTTAACTCACACACAAAATGAGAATTGTGTGAGGCGTCGCCAAGAGCATTATCATTTAGGAAAAAGTTGAGAAAATGTGTAGCATTTATCAAGTTTTATGACTCCATTTGGTGCTGAGTGCTTGTTGGTTGCTCTCTCTTCTCTTTTTTTTTTTTGTGATACATATATATTTTTGGTTTTTTTTATTTCATTTATATTTATATATTTGCTGGCAGCTTCAATTTGCTTGATATGCAAAATAGCTAGATTTTTGTTTTCAACACATATATACTATTTTGTAAATTTTATTGCCGAAGCGTTAATTAATGCAAACTGGACAACTGTGAAATGTTTTCTGTCTACTTTTGGCCATTTCTATGATAAAACAAAAAAAAAGAAATAATTAAACCAAAAAGCTTGTGGCTTCTATTGTGCTGCGGGTCTCTGGTCTCTGGATCTGGGAAAAAGTGTGGCAAACGGGGCAATTGTATGGAATTTTATTGTTTAGACTATGACGATGGCATTGGGAAAAACTCTTCGAACCGATAAAGATGATGATGGTGTTAGTGTTACTGTTAGTGGTTTTTTCCAGCTTTTGGAGGCCTTCTGGCTGCGTTTTGAGCTGAAAAGATAAAGACAATTATTATCGCTATTATCGGCAGCATCTGTTGCATGTTGCCACTTCCTAGTGCCAAGTGTTTCGATAGCAAATCGACTCAAAGAGACTCTGCTTTTGTTAAAGTTTTAGTTATCTTTTTTAGTGGGTTGGTTTAACATACACTTCGAAAAAAACTACTACATCATATAGCAACTCTTTATGGTTTTGCACGTACAGAGTCTAGAAAATGATATGCTGGTTCTAAGCCGCCGCAGTCGCATACAAATTGGCAATAACCATCAATTGGCAGCAGATATAGCCAAAGGTGGCACAGTCTACAGAAACGGCTGTCTGTCTGTCTGTGTTTAGGCCAACTTTAGTGGCAGTGTCGGTCGGTGTTTGCATTAGAATGAGGTATGCTAGCAACTGGCAATGCCTATGTTATGGCTGGAATGCCACTGAATACAGTTTAACGCAACCATTGAGATTTGCTTTCCTTGCCGATCGATCGATCGATCGATCGTGTTGTGATCAGCAGCGGCCATAATTGTATTTTTGGCATTCGTTTCTGTTGTTGCAATGCAATTTAGACAAATGTGGCACTCGCCATGCCACAACAACAGCAACAGCAACAGCAACTTGCATCCGGCGCAATCGCTGTGCATTGTTTTGTGCCCCACGAATTGTTCATTTGTTGTTGTCGTCTTCGTCGTCGTTGCGGCTTCTGTGTGTGCCCCTGAGTGCTCTTCTTCTTATTGCATTATTGCATTCAAATCTTTCTCAACATTGGTATGATAATTTAACAGTAAGAGATCTTGAGAATGCCTTCTAAATACAGAGAATTCTATATAATCCAATAGCTCCAATAGTCTTTGAGAGAGATAAGTTTCGGGAATAGAAAAATCAATAACATTTTTAGCTTTGCAGCATATAATTTAAACAAATTTTAAACATTGTTTTGAAGATGAAAAAGTAATAAAGTAACAAGGAAAATTTTGAAATTTAACTGTCTTTTGTGAAAAACTCTTCAAGTTTCCATAAATTCAAAGAACTCAAAAACAAATTTTAAAGAATAAATAACTATCAATTAAATTGGATGTCCATAAATGGGAAGTATATCATTGGATGAAGCATTAGCCAGAGGACTAGTAGTTCCCCCCTGAGGTAGTCTCGAATGCATGGCTCGCCAAAGAGATGTCCACAGGCCAGGGATACCATGCGATGATTGTCCGACTGGGTCCAGGGATCCAAGCAAATGGAACAGGATACACTATACTCATGTTCACGCTGTAGCGTGAACTCCTTCAGCGCCTTCAGCGCCAGGCGTGCATGATCCTTTGTCTCCAACAAACAAACGGTTAACCGCTGGACGTCATCAGCTTGCATACGCTGTATGGCTGTTAGATTCGTCACCAGTTTCTGCGACATGTTGTACATATTGTAAAATGATTCAAAGTATTGTTTGGTTATGTCTTGTTCCACCTGATCTTCTGCAGTCTCTGGCTTCAGCTGCTGCACATGCTTCTCAAATGCTGCAAGTAGGTCCTTGAATTGTTTCATTACAACAGCCGACTCTTTTGGTAAATCTGGGTTTTCTGCCGATTTCAATGTATTCTCAATATTAACTTGAATATTGTTCAGTTTTTCAATCAATTCTGCTTCGTCGTTTCCTGCATTTTTTTCAAATGGGACTCCCCTTTGATTAGTTTCTCCATTCTGGTTAAAAACAAAACGAATTCAAGCTAAATTCAAGCTAAATTTTCTAGCGCGTGTGCGAGAGTGTGTGAGCAGCACTTGCTGTCAATTAGAATATGTCTTAAATCTAGTAAATATCAGAACGTTTACTTACTTTAACTTTTGTCACTTAACTTGTGTTGAGAAGAGCAAATGAAATTCGAAAAGTGCTGCGTAATGCACTCACTCGTTGAAAAACAATTAGTCTGCCAGAGTTGCCACAGTGTTTCAAAGACAGAAATGAATTTTTTATCAGCCCTGTTTACTTTGTTGTTTTTACAAGTACAGGGCCTCAACCTGCAATTTGTTGGCTAAATCTTTAGAATCTTTAACTTTGCGTTCTCTGACTTTGATAACCACCGCGCCGATATATTTAACGAGGTGGTCAAGATTGTGCCAAAAAACGATGGGTAATTACAAGATATATATGTATACGCATGAGGCACTTGGGGCATGCCGTTTAAGTTGATGAATATGAATTTTGTGGCAAGTCTTATGAGAGAGAAAATCAGGCGGCAGCCGAGTTGATTACACTTGTCAGAAGCAGCAGCAAGAAAACTTAAAGAGTTTCGTCTTAATTTGATGTAATCATAATTTTACTAGGCTGAGGGTTGCGCTTTCCCAACTTTCCCAACTACATATAGCAAAACTTGAGATACACTTAAACTATCGTTTTAATTACGAATAAATATTCAATAAAGCTTCAAGTTTGTGCCTTAATTGTATGTAATGATTTTACTACTACTTACAGTCAAGCTTTTATATGGGTAAAGAAATTATGATTTGATAACATGCTGAGATACCATCAGCACTGGCTACAATAAACATAAAGAGCAGCAGTTTATGAGCATAGAATTATTTATGTTATGTGACTACAACTAAAAATTGCGCAAAGTATGCTTTAAAATGTATTTTAACTACTTGATATAAAACAAATTTGTTAAGCAAGCATTTGAAGTCAGTTTTCACTGTAGTACTGTAGTTGAAAAGTTTTTCTAATTATAATGAGCTTGGGCACAAGAAAAGTCAAACTAATTATTAATAAACGCCAACATTTTCCGTTGTCATTGTCAGTGTCATTGGTGGCAACCCTGCACTGATCAGTACTCCCTGCCGCCCCCCTTCTGGTGCCTATAAAGTGGCTGTCATCATTTTAATGCCAACTCGTTACTTTATTTATCATCAACATCATTTTAAGCTCAACGCTGACAAGCAGGACAGTAGCAGAAGCAGCAGCAGCAGAGGCAGAAGCAGCAGCAGCAGCAGAGGCAGTAGCTGCAACTACAACAACTTCACCTAGAACCTACATGGGAGGCTATAGGGTGGTGGGAATAGGAGTGGTCTTAGTCGAAGAAGGGAGTAGAAGGAAGCAGAAGAGGAGCGCCAGCCCAGCGCCCGTAACACATTGACTACGGCGCAGATAAAAGCCTTTCCATGTCGCTTCAAATTTAAGTTTTCAATTAAAAAAGACATAAACTGCCAGTGTGTCAGTGTATGTGTGTATCTATGGGTGACGTAGCTGAAGCAGCGCTGATTGTAAAGTAGTTTGACTTTGACACAGGCGTCATAACTGTTTTAATGCCGTGCAGACAACATGTTGCAAAGAGCCTCAACAACAACAACAACTGTCACAGCAGAGAAACACTTGCTTGAAAGAAACTTGAACTCAAAGTGTGAAACAAAACCAATGCGAATATCTAAACCAAAAGCTATCTATGCTACACCTCTTTGGAACTTGCTCTTAACTATTTTCGCAAATTTATTGCTTAATAGCTAAACAGACTTACTAGGCCGCAACCAAATGGAAATGGGCCAAGGGTGACAACGGAAATGGCTTGAAAAGAAAGGAAATTTTAAAAGTACAAGTATCAGAACGTTTACTTACTTTAACTTTTGTCACTTAACTTGTGTTGAGAAGAGCAAATGAAATTCGAAAAGTTCTGCGTAATGCACTCACTCGTTGGAATACAATTAGTCTGCCAGAGTTGCCACAGTGTTTAAAAGACAGAAATGAATTTTTTATCAGCCCTGTTTACTTTGTTGTTTTTACAAGTACAGGGCCTCAACCTGCAATTTGTTGGCTAAATCTTTAGAATCTTTAACTTTGCGTTCTCTGACTTTGATAACCACCGCGCCGATATATTTAACGAGGTGGTCAAGATTGTGCCAAAAAACGATGGGTAATTACAAGATATATATGTATACGCATGAGGCACTTGGGGCATGCCGTTTAAGTTGATGAATATGAATTTTGTGGCAAGTCTTATGAGAGAGAAAATCAGGCGGCAGCCGAGTTGATTGCACTTGTCAGAAGCAGCAGCAAGAAAACTTAAAGAGTTTCGTCTTAATTTGATGTAATCATAATTTTACTAGGCTGAGGGTTGCGCTTTCCCAACTTTCCCAACTACATATAGCAAAACTTGAGATACACTTAAACTATCGTTTTAATTACGAATAAATATTCAATAAAGCTTCAAGTTTGTGCCTTAATTGTATGTAATGATTTTACTACTACTTACAGTCAAGCTTTTATATGGGTAAAGAAATTATGATTTGATAACATGCTGAGATACCATCAGCACTGGCTACAATAAACATAAAGAGCAGCAGTTTATGAGCATAGAATTATTTATGTTATGTGACTACAACTAAAAATTGCGCAAAGTATGCTTTAAAATGTATTTTAACTACTTGATATAAAACAAATTTGTTAAGCAAGCATTTGAAGTCAGTTTTCACTGTAGTACTGTAGTTGAAAAGTTTTTCTAATTATAATGAGCTTGGGCACAAGAAAAGTCAAACTAATTATTAATAAACGCCAACATTTTCCGTTGTCATTGTCAGTGTCATTGGTGGCAACCCTGCACTGAGCAGTACTCCCTGCCGCCCCCCTTCTGGTGCCTATAAAGTGGCTGTCATCATTTTAATGCCAACTCGTTACTTTATTTATCATCAACATCATTTTAAGCTCAACGCTGACAAGCAGACAGTAGCAGAAGCAAGCAGCAGCAGCAGAGGCAGTAGCTGCAACTACAACAACTTCACCTAGAACCTACATGGGAGGCTATAGGGTGGTGGAAATAGGAGTGGTCTTAGTCGAAGAAGGGAGTAGAAGGGAGCAGAAGAGGAGCGCCAGCCCAGCGCCCGTAACACATTGACTACGGCGCAGATAAAAGCCTTTC
Source organism: Drosophila tripunctata (assembly GCA_035047385.1). NCBI lineage: Eukaryota > Metazoa > Arthropoda > Insecta > Diptera > Drosophilidae > Drosophila > Drosophila tripunctata. The sequence continues at coordinate 319,609 of JAWNPS010000001.1, forward strand.
CATGTCGCTTCAAATTTAAGTTTTCAATTAAAAAAGACATAAACTGCCAGTGTGTCAGTGTATGTGTGTATCTATGAGTGACGTAGCTGAAGCAGCGCTGATTGTAAAGTAGTTTGACTTTGACACAGGCGTCATAACTGTTTTAATGCCGTGCAGACAACATGTTGCAAAGAGCCTCAACAACAACAACAACTGCCACAGCAGAGAAACACTTGCTTGAAAGAAACTTGAACTCAAAGTGTGAAACAAAACCAATGCGAATATCTAAACCAAAAGCTATCTATGCTACACCTCTTTGGAACTTGCTCTTAACTATTTTCGCAAATTTATTGCTTATCAGCTAAACAGACTTACTAGGCCGCAACCAAATGGAAATGAGCCAAGGGTGACAACGGAAATGGCTTGAAAAGAAAGGAAATTTTAAAAGTACATTTCTGAAAGCTAAACAAATTGGTGAAAATAAGTTGTAAGGAATTTCAAAACTTAAAACATTTAGAAAACCAAAGAAATCTGTAAATATAAAAATACATAAAAGAAACGAGTTAGGAATTCAAATATTAAATCAATTAAGAATTAGAAAACATATCACACTACAGAATGCTGTTCGTCTCTCTCTCTCTCTTATTAAATTGTATTAGGATTGCTAGTAAGATATTTATACCCTCTGAGGGGTATATTGGGTTTGTGAAAAGTATGTAACAGGCAGGAGGCGTGGCAGACGCCATAAAGTATATATGTTCTTGATCAGCATCACAAGCCGAGTCGATATAGCCATGTCCGTCTGTCCGTATGAATGAAAGGATCTCAGAGATGGTAAGAGCTACGAGTTGAAAGTTTCTCAGTATCGACCACATATTTAGTCAGTCAATACAAGTTTGTTTTCCTTTGTTGATGCCACGCCCCATTCGCCCACAATAAGCCTAAAGCCAGACATATCTCGAAAAAAATACACGTTTTTGGAGAATATCTCAATAACCACGGCACCTAGGAAAACGCAGGTTGCTAGATGCAATATAAATATAATGGCATAAAACTTTTTTGGATGCCACGCCCCTTCGCCCAATTAAAGCACAATTGCGTTAAAACTTTGCATGCCGCTGGCTCACTTATTTCTTAACGTATAGTTTTGCAACTTAGCGAATACTTAGAGACAAATAATATCAACTGATCCTAAAAACTTCATCAAAATCGGACAATAAAAGAAAACAAAGAAAACGAAAAACATTGTGCGAGCGAGATAGACATACAAATATGTGTGCATGTTAAGTTCTTGCAGCAGCTACTCCAATTTGAACTCATCTAATTGGAAACATGTCGGCATGCCCGACTGACATTTTAATTCTTGTTAAGAAAGCAACATTGTTTAAGAAAAATATGTTGAATTTTAAATATCTGTAATAAAATATACATTAAATTATTTTAAGATATGAGATGACTAGAATAGCTACAAATAAGAAGCAGTACAGAACGGGCACAGTAAGATTACTGTACTAAAAAAACTCATGCGACGACGGAAAGTGCAAATTAGGCAACCTTTACAGCACTTTCCAAAATGGTTTGCGACAATTATTCGTAGGATCTGCATAAATGAAAAGAATAACTCACAGCAGTGAAAAACACTTTTTATTTAAGATAAATTCAAAAGCGTCAGCTTCCTTTGCATCTGTGATTTAAGCTTTCGTGCTTATTTCTATTTTGTTGACAACAAATTCAAGTTTTTGTTATTGTTTCTCCAAGTTAACTCACACACAAAATGAGAATTGTGTGAGGCATCGCCAAGAGCATTATCATTTAGGAAAAAGTTGAGAAAATGTGTAGCATTTATCAAGTTTTATGACTCCATTTGGTGCTGAGTGCTTGTTGGTTGCTCTCTCTTCTCTTTTTTTTTGTGATACATATATATTTTTGGTTTTTTTTATTTCATTTATATTTATATATTTGCTGGCAGCTTCAATTTGCTTGATATGCAAAATAGCTAGATTTTTGTTTTCAACACATATATACTATTTTGTAAATTTTATTGCCGAAGCGTAAATTAATGCAAACTGGACAACTGTGAAATGTTTTCTGTCTACTTTTGGCCATTTCTATGATAAAACAAAAAAAAAGAAATAACCAAACCAAAAAGCTTGTGGCTTCTATTGTGCTGCGGGTCTCTGGTCTCTGGATCTGGGAAAAAGTGTGGCAAACGGGGCAATTGTATGGAATTTTATTGTTTAGACTATGACGATGGCATTGGGAAAAACTCTTCGAACCGATAAAGATGATGATGGTGTTAGTGTTACTGTTAGTGGTTTTTTCCAGCTTTTGGAGGCCTTCTGGCTGCGTTTTGAGCTGAAAAGATAAAGACAATTATTATCGCTATTATCGGCAGCATCTGTTGCATGTTGCCACTTCCTAGTGCCAAGTGTTTCGATAGCAAATCGACTCAAAGAGACTCTGCTTTTGTTAAAGTTTTAGTTATCTTTTTTAGTGAGTTGGTTTAACATACACTTCGAAAAAAACTACTACATCATATAGCAACTCTTTATGGTTTTGCACGTACAGAGTCTAGAAAATGATATGCTGGTTCTAAGCCGCCGCAGTCGCATACAAATTGGCAATAACCATCAATTGGCAGCAGATATAGCCAAAGGTGGCACAGTCTACAGAAACGGCTGTCTGTCTGTCTGTGTTTAGGCCAACTTTAGTGGCAGTGTCGGTCGGTGTTTGCATTAGAATGAGGTATGCTAGCAACTGGCAATGCCTATGTTATGGCTGGAATGCCACTGAATACAGTTTAACGCAACCATTGAGATTTGCTTTCCTTGCCGATCGATCGATCGATCGATCGTGTTGTGATCAGCAGCGGCCATAATTGTATTTTTGGCATTCGTTTCTGTTGTTGCAATGCAATTTAGACAAATGTGGCACTCGCCATGCCACAACAACAGCAACAGCAACAGCAACTTGCATCCGGCGCAATCGCTGTGCATTGTTTTGTGCCCCACGAATTGTTCATTTGTTGTTGTCGTCTTCGTCGTCGTTGCGGCTTCTGTGTGTGCCCCTGAGTGCTCTTCTTCTTATTGCATTATTGCATTCAAATCTTTCTCAACATTGGTATGATAATTTAACAGTAAGAGATCTTGAGAATGCCTTCTAAATACAGAGAATTCTATATAATCCAATAGCTCCAATAGTCTTTGAGAGAGATAAGTTTCGGGAATAGAAAAATCAATAACATTTTTAGCTTTGCAGCATATAATTTAAACAAATTTTAAACATTGTTTTGAAGATGAAAAAGTAATAAAGTAACAAGGAAAATTTTGAAATTTAACTGTCTTTTGTGAAAAACTCTTCAAGTTTCCATAAATTCAAAGAACTCAAAAACAAATTTTAAAGAATAAATAACTATCAATTAAATTGGATGTCCATAAATGGGAAGTATATCATTGGATGAAGCATTAGCAGATTAGTTCCCCCCTGAGGTAGTCTCGAATGCATGGCTCGCCAAAGAGATGTCCACAGGCCAGGGATACCATGCGATGATTGTCCGACTGGGTCCAGGGATCCAAGCAAATGGAACAGGATACACTATACTCATGTTCACGCTGTAGCGTGAACTCCTTCAGCGCCTTCAGCGCCAGGCGTGCATGATCCTTTGTCTCCAACAAACAAACGGTTAACCGCTGGACGTCATCAGCTTGCATACGCTGTATGGCTGTTAGATTCGTCACCAGTTTCTGCGACATGTTGTACATATTGTAAAATGATTCAAAGTATTGTTTGGTTATGTCTTGTTCCACCTGATCTTCTGCAGTCTCTGGCTTCAGCTGCTGCACATGCTTCTCAAATGCTGCAAGTAGGTCCTTGAATTGTTTCATTACAACAGCCGACTCTTTTGGTAAATCTGGGTTTTCTGCCGATTTCAATGTATTCTCAATATTAACTTGAATATTGTTCAGTTTTTCAATCAATTCTGCTTCGTCGTTTGCTGGCATTTTTTTCAAATGGGACTCCCCTTTGATTAGTTTCTCCATTCTGGTTAAAAACAAAACGAATTCAAGCTAAATTCAAGCTAAATTTTCTAGCGCGTGTGCGTGAGTGTGTGAGCAGCACTTGCTGTCAATTAGAATATGTTTTAAATCTAGTAAATATCAGAACGTTTACTTACTTTAACTTTTGTCACTTAACTTGTGTTGAGAAGAGCAAATGAAATTCGAAAAGTTCTGCGTAATGCACTCACTCGTTGGAATACAATTAGTCTGCCAGAGTTGCCACAGTGTTTCAAAGACAGAAATGAATTTTTTATCAGCCCTGTTTACTTTGTTGTTTTTACAAGTACAGGGCCTCAACCTGCAATTTGTTGGCTAAATCTTTAGAATCTTTAACTTTGCGTTCTCTGACTTTGATAACCACCGCGCCGATATATTTAACGAGGTGGTCAAGATTGTGCCAAAAAACGATGGGTAATTACAAGATATATATGTATACGCATGAGGCACTTGGGGCATGCCGTTTAATTTGATGAATATGAATTTTGTGGCAAGTCTTATGAGAGAGAAAATCAGGCGGCAGCCGAGTTGATTACACTTGTCAGAAGCAGCAGCAAGAAAACTTAAAGAGTTTCGTCTTAATTTGATGTAATCATAATTTTACTAGGCTGAGGGTTGCGCTTTCCCAACTTTCCCAACTACATATAGCAAAACTTGAGATACACTTAAACTATCGTTTTAATTACGAATAAATATTCAATAAAGCTTCAAGTTTGTGCCTTAATTGTATGTAATGATTTTACTACTACTTACAGTCAAGCTTTTATATGGGTAAAGAAATTATGATTTGATAACATGCTGAGATACCATCAGCACTGGCTACAATAAACATAAAGAGCAGCAGTTTATGAGCATAGAATTATTTATGTTATGTGACTACAACTAAAAATTGCGCAAAGTATGCTTTAAAATGTATTTTAACTACTTGATATAAAACAAATTTGTTAGGCAAGCATTTGAAGTCAGTTTTCACTGTAGTACTGTAGTTGAAAAGTTTTTCTAATTATAATGAGCTTGGGCACAAGAAAAGTCAAACTAATTATTAATAAACGCCAACATTTTCCGTTGTCATTGTCAGTGTCATTGGTGGCAACCCTGCACTGATCAGTACTCCCTGCCGCCCCCCTTCTGGTGCCTATAAAGTGGCTGTCATCATTTTAATGCCAACTCGTTACTTTATTTATCATCAACATCATTTTAAGCTCAACGCTGACAAGCAGACAGTAGCAGAAGCAGCAGCAGCAGAGGCAGAAGCAGCAGCAGCAGCAGAGGCAGTAGCTGCAACTACAACAACTTCACCTAGAACCTACATGGGAGGCTATAGGGTGGTGGGAATAGGAGTGGTCTTAGTCGAAGAAGGGAGTAGAAGGAAGCAGAAGAGGAGCGCCAGCCCAGCGCCCGTAACACATTGACTACGGCGCAGATAAAAGCCTTTCCATGTCGCTTCAAATTTAAGTTTTCAATTAAAAAAGACATAAACTGCCAGTGTGTCAGTGTATGTGTGTATCTATGGGTGACGTAGCTGAAGCAGCGCTGATTGTAAAGAAGTTTGACTTTGACACAGGCGTCATAACTGTTTTAAAGCCGTGCAGACAACATGTTGCAAAGAGCCTCAACAACAACAACAACTGCCACAGCAGAGAAACACTTGCTTGAAAGAAACTTGAACTCAAAGTGTGAAACAAAACCAATGCGAATATCTAAACCAAAAGCTATCTATGCTACACCTCTTTGGAACTTGCTCTTAACTATTTTCGCAAATTTATTGCTTAATAGCTAAACAGACTTACTAGGCCGCAACCAAATGGAAATGGGCCAAGGGTGACAACGGAAATGGCTTGAAAAGAAAGGAAATTTTAAAAGTACATTTCTGAAAGCTAAACAAATTGGTGAAAATAAGTTGTAAGGAATTTCAAAACTAAAAACATTTAGAAAACCAAAGAAATCTGTAAATATAAAAATACATAAAAGAAACGAGTTAGGAATTCAAATATTAAATCAATTAAGAATTAGAAAACATATCACACTACAGAATGCTGTTCGTCTCTCTCTCTCTCTTATTAAATTGTATTAGGATTGCTAGTAAGATATTTATACCCTCTGAGGTGTATATTGGGTTTGTGAAAAGTATGTAACAGGCAGGAGGCGTGGCAGACGCCATAAAGTATATATGTTCTTGATCAGCATCACAAGCCGAGTCGATATAGCCATGTCCGTCTGTCCGTATGAATGAAAGGATCTCAGAGATGGTAAGAGCTACGAGTTGAAAGTTGCTCAGTATCGACCACATATTTAGTCAGTCAATACAAGTTTGTTTTCCTTTGTTGATGCCACGCCCCATTCGCCCACAATAAGCCTAAAGCCAGACATATCTCGAAAAAAATACATGTATTTGGAGAATATCTCAGTAACCACGGCACCTAGGAAAACGCAGGTTGCTAGATGCAATATAAATATAATGGCATAAAACTTTTTTGGATGCCACGCCCCTTCGCCCAATTAAAGCACAATTGCGTTAAAACTTTGCATGCCGCTGGCATCCTGCGCAATCGCTGTGCATTGTTTTGTGCCCCACGAATTGTTCATTTGTTGTTGTCGTCTTCGTTGTCGTTGCGGCTTCTGTGTGTGCCCCTGAGTGCTCTTCTTCTTATTGCATTATTGCATTCACATCTTTCTCAACATTGGTATGATAATTTAACAGTAAGACATCTTGAGAATGCCTTCTAAACACAGAGAATTCTATATAATCCAATAGCTCCAATAGTCTTTGAGAGAGATAAGTTTCGGGAATAGAAAAATCAATAACATTTTTAGCTTTGCAGCATATAATTTAAACAAATTTTAAACATTGTTTTGAAGATGAAAAAGTAATAAAGTAACAAGGAAAATTTTGAAATTTAACTGTCTTTTGTGAAAAACTCTTCAAGTTTCCATAAATTCAAAGAACTCAAAAACAAATTTTAAAGAATAAATAACTATCAATTAAATTGGATGTCCATAAATGGGAAGTATATCATTGGATGAAGCATTAGCATTAGTTCCCCCCTGAGGTAGTCTCGAATGCATGGCTCGCCAAAGAGATGTCCACAGGCCAGGGATACCATGCGATGATTGTCCGACTGGGTCCAGGGATCCAAGCAAATGGAACAGGATACACTATACTCATGTTCACGCTGTAGCGTGAACTCCTTCAGCGCCTTCAGCGCCAGGCGTGCATGATCCTTTGTCTCCAACAAACAAACGGTTAACCGCTGGACGTCATCAGCTTGCATACGCTGTATGGCTGTTAGATTCGTCACCAGTTCCTGCGACATGTTGTACACATTGTAAAATGATTCAAAGTATTGGTAAATCTGGGTTTTCTGCCGATTTCAATGTATTCTCAATATTAACTTGAATATTGTTCAGTTTTTCAATCAATTCTGCTTCGTCGTTTGCTGGCATTTTTTTCAAATGGGACTCCCCTTTGATTAGTTTCTCCATTCTGGTTAAAAACAAAACGAATTCAAGCTAAATTCAAGCTAAATTTTCTAGCGCGTGTGCGTGAGTGTGTGAGCAGCACTTGCTGTCAATTAGAATATGTTTTAAATCTAGTAAATATCAGAACGTTTACTTACTTTAACTTTTGTCACTTAACTTGTGTTGAGAAGAGCAAATGAAATTCGAAAAGTTCTGCGTAATGCACTCACTCGTTGGAATACAATTAGTCTGCCAGAGTTGCCACAGTGTTTTAAAGACAGAAATGAATTTTTTTATCAGCCCTGTTTAATTTGTTGTTTTTACAAGTACAGGGCCTCAACCTGCAATTTGTTGGCTAAATCTTTAGAATCTTTAACTTTTGCGTTCTCTGACTTTGATAACCACCGCGCCGATATATTTAACGAGGTGGTCAAGATTGTGCCAAAAAACGATGGGTAATTACAAGATATATATGTATACGCATGAGGCACTTGGGGCATGCCGTTTAAGTTGATGAATATGAATTTTGTGGCAAGTCTTATGAGAGAGAAAATCAGGCGGCAGCCGAGTTGATTACACTTGTCAGAAGCAGCAGCAAGAAAACTTAAAGAGTTTCGTCTTAATTTGATGTAATCATAATTTTACTAGGCTGAGGGTTGCGCTTTCCCAACTTTCCCAACTACATATAGCAAAACTTGAGATACACTTAAACTATCGTTTTAATTACGAATAAATATTCAATAAAGCTTCAAGTTTGTGCCTTAATTGTATGTAATGATTTTACTACTACTTACAGTCAAGCTTTTATATGGGTAAAGAAATTATGATTTGATAACATGCTGAGATACCATCAGCACTGGCTACAATAATCATAAAGAGCAGCAGTTTATGAGCATAGAATTATTTATGTTATGTGACTACAACTAAAAATTGCGCAAAGTATGCTGTTGAATTGCCAATATTTTTTGACAATTGTACGCGGGTACTATTAACCAAGAATGAATACAACTTGGATTTCAACAACAACGTTTATTTTGGCTAGATTGGCTTCACAATATGCGGCTGTAGCTTTTAACAATTAGCTTCGCCAGATCAACAACTAAAGTTATGTACAATGCAAAAACGCGGGAAAAATATGCGAGGGTGCGCAGTTCATCAAAGTGCAACACCGAGCGAGGCAAAACTGCTGCTCTGCCTTCAGGTGGGAATCGCTTAGCATCAACGTTTTTAGCTCAAGTAACTCGTTCTTGGCCCCAACAAAATTCGTTGCATTGTCGGACCACATCTGACTGGGCTTCCCGCGAGTAGCAATAAAACGTTTTAACGCGCTCAGAAACGCCGCCGTCGATAGATCCTTAACCAGCTCCAGGTGCACTGCCTTGCTTGTGAAGCAGATAAACACGCTGACATAGCATTTCAGGGGCGCTCGCGTTCGAACCTCCGACTTATAGAAAAATGGCCCACAATAGTCGACTCCAGTGACCGTAAACGCTCGAACCGCTTCCAGACGCTCCTTTGGAAGACTTGCCATCATTGGTTCCACAAAGCTTGGCCTCGCTCGGAAGCACGTCACACATCCTCTTATCGCCTTGGTTACCGTTCTTAATCCGCCAATTGGCCAATACTGAAGTCGAATCTTGGCCAGAAGTGCACGGGGTCCGATGTGAAGATTCCTTTGATGAACCTGCACGATGAGTGCTTGTGTGATTGCATGACGCTGAGGCAGAATAATGGGATGCTGGCCATCATAATCCAAAGACGAATTGCAAAGCCGCCCACCAACACGAAGCAGTCCACACTCATCCAAAAAGGGAGCCAAAGCAGCAATGGAGCTTGACTTTCTCACATTCCCGTGAGACCGGATCTCTTTCATGTCGTCCCAAAGGTTCGTCATTTGCACAAGACGCAGAAGAATGCGAGTGCCATGATGAACATCTAAGACAGTTAATACAGGATTCCTTATTCGCTTGATAAATTTGTAGACATAGCCAAATGTGCGCTGCATGGATCCAAACGAATTTGAGTGCTTACATCCAAGAGTGAGGTCTGCATGTGGAGATGTCACGATGAGTGCGCTCTTCCTCAACTCAATTGTAGGCTTTTCGGGAATGCAAGACGCGGGCCAGCTTACACGACCATCCACAAGATATGGCGGGCCATGGAACCAGAGATCGGATTGTGCCAACACTTCTGGAAGTGCGCCCCTAGAAAGGATGTCAGCTGGATTCCTATCGGTTGGAACATGATGCCATTGCATGCCAAGGGTCAACTCCTGTATTGCAGACACTCTGTTCGCAACGAAAACTGTTAAATATCCAGGACCGAAATAAGAACACAGTTGTTAATTAGTTTTACGTTAAGTTTTATATTTTGTTTTAAGCACGGCACAGCACATCGATCTACACAGTTCAAGAATCGCAACAGAATAGAAAGAGACTTAGCAACATTCAATGCGTGCTAGTCAAATGCGTTTAGCAACATTATGTTTCTAGACTGTTGTCGCGACATTCAATATGACGATCGATGTTGCTTTTGCATAGGAATGAATTTCACAATGTTGCAAACTATTAGGTAATGCAACATGCGTGTTGCTGAACTTAGTGGTGAAGTTCAATATTCAACACACCTCCTCAAAAGAAACATCGATAAACAAAAATTATAATACGTTAATTCAATTCAATTTGTACATGATTTCTTAACTTGATGTGCTGTACCTTTCTGGGGAGCAATTACAATATGGTCCAACATTTGTTGCGATGGATTGGGGAAACCCAGTAAAAACCCAATCACATCCATTCTTAATAGTTATATAGTTATTCAAATAATATAAAGATTTCAATTTGAAATTTAAGAAAAATCAAACATTCAATTTGAATTTAAGAAACAAAACAAAAATGTTCCATACAAAAGGAACAATTAAAAAAAAATTAAATATTCAAATATTTTCTTTCAAATGTAGTTGTAAATTTATAGAGCCGATTCTTAGTCTTCGGTCAGACACATCTTTTTACGCAGACTCAAAAATCTCGCTGTTGGTAGAGGCTTCGTCATCATATCAGCCAACTGATCATCTGTAGAAATAAACTCAACAATAATTAGTTTATTTGAAATTTGTTCTCGTGAGAAATGATATTTAATATCAATATGTTTTGTTCGCTTGTGACATGTTGGGTTATTTGCTATGCTAATACAACCTTGGTTGTCTTCATAGATTTTAATTGGCTTGTTTATTTTAATCTTTATTCCTTGCAATAATGACTTAAGCCATAAAGCTTCCCTGACTGCTTCAAATAAAGCCATGTATTCAGCTTCTGTAGAAGAAGCCGCTACTGAATTCTGTTTCCTACAATTCCAGCAAATCAGGTTTAAGTCAAACATTTTAAATATGTACCCAGTAGTACTTCTCCTGTCACTTTCACTACCTGCCCAATCCGAGTCAGCATATCCAACAATAACATTCTCATAGTTTGAACTTTTAACATACGTTAACTTCAAATCAATCGTACCTTTGAGGTATCTAAGAACTCTTTTCAGGCATTGCCATAGTTCTTTGTTATTCCTGCTGGTATATCTGCTCAAAATGCTCACTGATGTACATAAATCAGGACGCGTACATAACATTATGTACATTAGGCAACCAATCAAGTTTCGACAAGGAGCATCGCTTTCCTCTTCTAAGTTCAATGCTTCATAATTAAGCTTATTTGCGAGTGGGGTACTTACTGGCTTAAACTCATGCATATCAAATCTTTTTTAAAACGTTTTTAATATAAGCTGACTGACTAAGACTTAATCTATCTCCATTTCTATCTATTTTAATTCCAACAAAAAATTTTATTTCCATTAAGTCAGTCATCCTAAATTTGTTCATTAAATATGATTTAAAATTTGACATAGTTTCAAGATTTTCCGTTGCTATAATTATATCGTCTATATATAAAAGTACATAAATATTTTTTAAAATATCTCCATTATCAATAATGTATATACAACTATCGACTTCAGAACTTACAAATCCTATTTCTTTCAGTGCTCTTTCAAACACCTGAAACCAGCATCTAGCTGCCTGCTTTAACCCATAAAAAGCTTTATTCAGTTTACAAACTTTATCATTTCCATATGGTAAACATTGAGGAACAAGCATATAAATTTCCTCTTTTAATTCTCCATTTAAAAAGGCGGTTTTAACATCCATATGGTGAACTTGTAAATTAAATTGATTTGACAAAGATAGTATTAGTCGCAAGCTAAATATTCGAGCTACTGGAGCAAATGTTTCCTCATAATCAAGCATGTATTCCTGTGTAAAACCACGTGCTACAAGTCTTGCCTTATATTTGGTTGGACTTCCAAATTCATCATGCTTTATTGAGAAAACCCACTTACTATCGACTAAGTTCTTATTTTCTGGTCTATCTTCTATAGTCCAGGTTTCATTTTGATAGTGAGACTCCAGCTCTTCTCTAATAGCTTTCTGCCAACTTGATTTATCAGCTCTATTCATGATTTCATCAAATGACTTCGGAACATTGTTGGGAAAATTCTGCGCATTCATTAAACAACTGTTTAAAAGTTTGTAAGACGTCACTGGTTTATTCATTAACCTTTTACTTCGTCTAACATCACATTGCTTACCAATGGATTCCACACCAACACATGGTGTTTCAAGAGAATTTCTAGACCGATCACCTGATATACATATATCAGCGTTTTCCTCCGTAATCTCATTACGGATGCCCTTCTGGCCTTTATGCTCCTTATTAGGGATAGCAATGAGGTCCACATTCAGCAAATCTGAATTTTCACAATCCTTACTCATATTAAGGATATCATTATGACCTTTATGCTCCTTATCTTCATTAAGGACGTCAATGAGGTCTACATTCAGCAAATCTGAATTTTCACAATCCTTTCTCATATTAAGGATATCATTATGACCTTTATGCTCCTTATCTTCATTAAGGACGTCAATGAGGTCTACATTCAGCAAATCTGAATTTACACAATCCTTACTCATATTAAGGATATCATTATGACCTTTATGCTCCTTATCTTCATTAAGGACGTCAATGAGGTCTACATTCAGCAAATCTGAATTTACACTATCCTTACTCTCATTAAGGATATCATTATCACCTTTATGATTCCCACTATCATTTGGGTTATCAATGAGGTCAAGGGCTTCATATTCCTTACTCTCATTAAGGAATCCAGAATCTGCAACAGAATCTGCAACGGCTCTAGAACTCTTTGTAGCTTCATCTACAATAACATCTCTTGCAACCACAAACTTTCTTGCGCTCAAATCCCACAGCCGAAAACCATTTGGCTCATAGCCAACGAGTATGGCTTTAGATGATTTCTCATCGAACTTTCTTTTCCTCACTTTTTGATGAACATATACAATTGAACCAAACACCTTTAAATATTTTAAATTTGGTTTCTTATTGTGCCACATTTCATAAGGAGTTTTATTGTGGCCTTTTAGTGCACTACTTGGAATTCTATTAACCAAATAAGTTGCAGTCAAAATAGCTTCACCAATTTCATCATTAATTTCCACATTTTTCAAAAGATGACTATCTTCAAACAAGCTATTTCTTTTGATTTCTAAAAACTTTCCTTTGCTCAAATGCCCCAACCTTTCATGCCACAATCGATACTCATTATTATTTGTATTACTTTTACTCGTTACATATGCCCTATGACATAAATTAAAGTAAATAATGGGAACGTTATACTCACAAACACCTTCCAGAATTACTTGCCCATCTTTTGTGGCCTTCACACCACCTGGATGAAACTCGATCGTTACTCCAGAATCTTGCATTCGCTTCACAGAAAGCAAGTTAGAAGGGATGTCTTCACAGAACAGAACATCCTCCAGGGTGACATCGACTTGGCAATTGCTGAGTAGCTTAACTATGCCTTTTGATGTGGCATATAAATATTCACCACACTTTGCCACTGCAATTCCAATAGGTGATTCCACATCAATGTGATCAGCATACAGACTCTTGTTGTTTATGATGTGGTCAGACGCTCCTGAGTCCAAAATAAAGGACACACCGTCACTTACGGCAGAATGAGTTATCGACTGTCTAATCATGAATGCGATTCCTCGCCGTGGTACAACCGATAGTGCTTGTGCCTGCTTTTCGTTTTCTTTATCATTACTAACCTTTTTAAATTTAAAGCAATCTTTCTGAAAGTGCCCCTTTTCTCCACAGAAAAAGCACTTCATATTTGACTAAATGTTTTACGGTTTTTATTAAAACTTGTATTTTGTTTATTCTTAGAAAAGCCTTTACGACTTATAGCCTGTAATACTTTGGTACTTGTGTCTTTTATGTCATTTCTTAATTTGATCTCATGGTCAAGCAACCGATTTTTCACAAAAGACAAAGTTATGCTTTCTTCAGACAAAGTTTCAATAGCGGTGATGACTCCATCATAGCTAGGCGACAATGTCAACAATAAATGACTCACTTTGTCCACCTCCTCAACCTTTGCACCCGATGAAATTAATTCGGTGACTAAATCGTCAAAAACATTAAAATTGTTGATCAGAGGTGTGCCACTTTTTAACTTTAAAGACATTTCGGACAGACAATTGTGACACTAGACTTTTACGCTCATAAATAGCGTCGAGATCTGAAATAATTTTCTTCGCAGAAATTTCATTTGTCGCAAAGCCTAAAAAAGAATCACTCAGGTATTCTATTATTATTGATTTTGCCTTACTATCCTTTCTTAAAAATCTTTCACTTTCCTCTTGAGGTGCATCACTATCCACGACACTGACCAAACCCTGTTCCAATAACAATGAACGTATTCTAAATTTCCAAATTGAATATTTATCGCCATCGAATGGCTTGATATTGCGCTTCACTTTTTCCATGCTGTTTCTTTTCCAAGAACTGCCTAATATTGCGCTTCACTTTTTCGTTTCCAAGAACTGCGGCGCCACTGATCTAGACATGTACATTTGTGCACGCCAAAAACTGCGCGTCGCCTCTCACACATACAGCATGCACACAAATGTATGTATGTATGTATTGTATGTACAATGTGTACATGTATGCACAGCCACTGAACTATATACGTATATTAAACTTTTTAAAATAATAAAACAACGAAACAATCAACTATTTAATTTCTTTTACATATTCGTACCTGGGCCCATAACCTGTTAAATATCCAGGACCGAAATAAGAACACAGTTGTTAATTAGTTTTACGTTAAGTTTTATATTTTGTTTTAAGCACGGCACAGCACATCGATCTACACAGTTCAAGAATCGCAACAGAATAGAAAGAGACTTAGCAACATTCAATGCGTGCCAGTCAAATGCGTTTAGCAACATTATGTTTCTAGACTGTAGTCGCGACATTCAATACGACGATCGATGTTGCTTTTGCATAGGAATGAATTTCACAATGTTGCAAACTATTAGGTAATGCAACATGCGTGTTGCTGAACTTAGTGGTGAAATTCAATATTCAACAAAAACATTAAATTTGAAAGGCTCATCTCTAATCCAGGATAGAACTACTGAAGAATCGCACCAGCAATAAAACTGGCTGAAGAAAATTCCGGTACGATTGATTTCATACATCAGACTTACCAATAGTTTCGCTCCACAAAGTTCCAACTTCGGAAGACAAAGAAAACAACAGCGTATCAACTGCCGGGTCCCATACAAGGCCAAGGGCTTTGGTGACATCGCTGCCATCGTCGAACTTCAAAAACTGTTCTCTGTTTTCAGCAGCTACTCCATCTAGGACCTTCTCGTGACTCAAACACCATTTGCGAAGCTTGAACTGGCCACGGGCCAATATAGCGCAAGTCTGATCCATCTTTTGCCTGGCTTCTGCCACTGAGTTTGCTCCGGAGATAAAATCGTCAACATAGAACTCCTGTTGTAGGGCCTTTGAACCAATTGGATAAGCATCACGCTCATCAATGGCCAACTGGTGCATTGCGCGTACTGATTGAAATGATGCTGATTTGGTTCCATAAGTCACATTATCCAATTTGAATACCTTTATGCCCTCCGCAGGCGAATCTCTCCACAGAATGCATTGATACAAGCTATCAGGCATGGCAACTCGAACACAGCGGTACATCTTACAAATGTCAGCTGTTAGCGCTACAGGATATGTGCGAAAAAGAATCAAAATATGAAGCAGCTTTGGCTGTATGATTGGGCCGGCCATCAACACGTCGTTAAGAGAGTATCATGAATCGGTCGACGCAGAGCCATCAAACACCACACGCAACTTTTTTGTGGTGCTGTCCTCCTTCAAGACGCAATGGTGAGGAAGAAAATACTTGCAGCAATCTATGGACTCAGGAGCAACTTGCGACATGTGGTTCAGATCCAGAAACTCCTTGATGAAAGCTGAATGCTGCTCCTTTAGATGCGCATGACGGCCCAATTTACGTTCAATGCTGAGGAAACGACGATATGCCTGGTCATAGGAGTCACCTAGAAGCTCTGCACTGGGCTTCAAAGGCAACCGAACCATATATTCGCCAGACGGCAGACGAGAAAAGTTTTTTACAAAGTGCTACTCGCATTCCAATTCTTCCTTGCTGGCCTTTACCATGGGCTCTTCCAAACTCTCAATTTCCCAAAAACGTCGAACCAAGTCATCCAACCTGAAGTCCAGCTGAGCAGCCTCGCTGATATGAGCGCTGCCAGTAGACAACAACGAAGTGCTACGATGCTTCTCAAAACCTCCAGTCACGACCCAGTCAAGGCGCGTCTTTTGAAGCAGCGGCAATCCGGGCAACAGCATGATTTGCCCAACAGATAGCAGCTCATAGAAAAGGCTCGCTCCAATTAAAAGATCCACTCGCTGTGGCTTGTTGAACGCTGGATCAGCCAGTGTAATGTTGGAGGGAATCTTCCAATCCGACGTGTCGATTGCGAAGCTAGGCTGACTGTCGGTAATAGTTGGTGCCACAAGGGCGTCATATGTGGCTGAATACTCTGACGTGGACGACTTCACCTGAATTTTTACAACTGAACCGTCAGTAGAAACGCTCGTGTCTCCGAGAGCCGTGACGACGGCCGAAGATCTGTGCGAAACGAGAAGTTTCCATGTGCAGCTGAGAACCAGAGTCCAGTAACGCTCTGCAGGGAACCAAAGAGCCAACGCTATTTCTCACCATGACCACCGCGGTGGCCAAAAGCACGACACCAGACTGAAGACCTTGGGCAGCAAGAGAGGTAGCAGAGTGAGCTGTAGTCGACGGGGGAATACTGCCTGAGAATCAGAAGAGGTAGCAAAATGCAACAGGCTGTGATGCTTTCCTCCACAGGTGCGACAATGACTGCTGCTACATGAACGAGTTTGATGCCCTTTCTTTAGGCAGTTGAAACATAGAGCCAGTTTTTTTACCTCCTTATGGCGCAGAGATGGAGACAAATTTGCAAATCTACTGCATGAATAGATTCCGTGGCCGCGTTCATCACAGAAACCACATCCACCTTGGCTAGTCTCGGCCACAAAGGCCTTTCTTGGGTTAGCATTTTGGTTAGACTTGCCCATATGAGAATTTGCTGACGTCGAATATTGTATGCTGTCCAGCTTCTGGCATCGCCTTTCCAGAAACTCAAAGAACTCATCAGCTGTCGGCACCTTGTCCGAGGAGCAAGCGTCATCCCACTTATTTCGGGTTTTCACGTCCAATTTCTGAAGGAGTGTTTGCACAATAAAACATCCTGAAATCTGCTCCGAATTGCCCAATGTCTTTAACGCACGCATATGAGAGTTAACCTTGTCAGAGAATTGCCGAAGATGTGGCGCCGACTCGTTGTCTACCCTCTTGAGCCCAAGAATCTCCTTTATGTGTGCCTGGAAAACAATACGTTTGTTACTAAAGCGTTTATTAAGAATATCGAGAGCCACACGATAATTGGCACCGATAAAATCCAACGATCTAACCGCATCCAACGCAGGGCCAGACAGACATGAGCGAAGATGCTGCAGCTTCTCAATGTTGGTCAATTCGGGATGCTTGTCAACGACAGACTCAAACATTGCGTAGAAATTGACATATTCCGTATAGCCATCGGAGAATGTAGGCAGCTTGAGCTCGGGCAAACGCGATCTATTGGCCACTATCACGGTTTGATTAAGAGTGTCATCATAGCGCCCAAATGTCGAATGTGGCGGGGCACTTGACTGATGTTTTTGAATAATTACGCGCACACGAGCCTCGAGCTTAGCCATTAAATCGTCAAAGTCATTGCACACTTTGCTGAAAATTTCGTCGAAGTCGAGTTCTTCTAACGAATTTTGCGCGCCGTTAAAAGTAGATTTAGTTTGCTCAATACGTAATAAATTCACTTCTAGCTCGACAGGGTCTAGATCATTAAGCTTGTTTGTTGATAAATCACTTTCGAGATTTTTAGCGCGTTCAAACAATGCAGACACTTTGCGTTTGAAAAAGGTCACCCTGTCTGCAATTCGCGCACTATCAACGTCTGTGTTTGCCATGATGGCGCTCGGCAACAATGTAACGGCGAAAGAAATGAAAGCAACGACAAAAGTCAGTAATCGCACAGCCGCTTATGTACAAGCGTATGTATATAAGAAGGCTGAGAATGACAACAACAACAACACACAATATGACACTATGAAATTGTTGATTTGCAACACACACACGCACATATGTATGTATGATTATGCACTTGATTTGTTTTCAGCGAACACAGAACTTCACTGCACAATTGAATGTTATTTAGCCAATCTCGCCGGGGCCTCCAAATGTTGAATTGCCAATATTTTTTGACAATTGTACGCGGGTACTATTTACCAAGAATGAATACAACTTGGATTTCAACAACAACTTTTATTTTGGCTAGATTGGCTTCACAATATGCGGCTGTGGCTTTTAACAATTAGCTTCGCCAGATCAACAACTAAAGTTATGTACAATGCAAAAATGCGGGAAAAATATGCTAGTGTATATGTATGTGTATGTGTATGCAATCACAGCTGGAACCAGTTCACGACAAGCCGCTCATCTAGTTCAGTACACGACAAGCCTGCTCATCTAGTTCATGCTGTGCCGATAGTTATATCGATAAACGGATTAGGCTGCTGCTGAATCCGACAGTATATATGTTCTTGCTCAGCATCACAAGCCGAGTCGATATAGCCATGTCCGTCTGTCCGTATGAATGAAAGGATCTCAGAGATGGTAAGAGCTACGAGTTGAAAGTTGCTCAGTATCGACCACATATTTAGTCAGTCAATACAAGTTTGTTTTCCTTTGTTGATGCCACGCCACATTCGCCTACAATAAGCCTGAAGCCAGACATATCTCGAAAAAAATACATGTTTTTGGAGAATATCTCAGTAACCACGGCACCTAGGAAAACGCAGGTTGCTAGATGCAATATAAATATAATGGCATAAAACTTTTTTGGATGCCACGCCCCTTCGCCCAATTAAAGCACAATTGCGTTTAAACTTTGCATGCCGCTGGCTCACTTATTTCTTAACGTATAGTCTTGCAACTTAGCGAATACTTAGAGACAAATAATATCAAACGATCCTAAAAACTTCATCAAAATCGGACAATAAAAGAAAACAAAGAAAACGAAAAACATTGTGCGAGCGAGATAGACATACAAATATGTGTGCATGTTAAGTTCTTGCAGCAGCTACTCCAATTTGAACTCATCTAATTGGAAACATGTCGGCATGCCCGACTGACATTTTATTTCTTGTTAAGAAAGCAACATTGTTTAAGAAAAATATGTTGAATTTTAAATATCTGTAATAAAATATACATTAAATTATTTTAAGATATGAGATGACTAGAATAGCTACAAATAGGAAACAGTACAGAATGGGCACAGTAAGATTACTGTACTAAAAAACTCATGCGACGACGGAAACTGCAAATTAGGCAAACTTTACAGCACTTTCCAAAATGGTTTGCGACAATTATTCGTAGGATCTGCATAAATGAAAAGAAAAGTCGTAACTGACAGCAGTGAAAAACACGTTTTATTTTAGATAAATTCAAAAGCGTCAACTTCCTTTGCATCTGTGATTTAAGCTTTCGTGCTTATTTCTATTTTGTTGACAACAAATTCAAGTTTTTGTTATTGTTTCTCCAAGTTAACTCACACACATAATGAGAATTGTGTGAGTCGTCGCCAAGAGCATTATCACTTAGGAAAAAGTTGAGAAAATGTGTAGCATTTATCAAGTTTTATGACTCCGTTTGGTGCTGAGTGCTTGTTGGTTGCTCTCTCTTCTCTTTTTATACCCTCTGAGGGGTATATTGGGTTTGTCAGAAGTATGTAACAGGCAGAAGGAGGCGTGGCAGACCCCATAAAGTGTATATATTCTTGATCAGCGTCAAAAGCCGAGTCGATATAGCCATGTCCGTCTGTCCGTCTGTCCGTCTGTCCGTCCGTATGAACGAAAGGATCTCAGAGATGGTAAGAGCTACAAGTTCAAACTTGGTCAGTATCGATCACATATTTAGTCAGTCAATACAAGTTTGTTTTCTTTTTTTGATGCCACGCCCCATTCGCCCACAATTAGCGAAAAACCAGACATACCTCGTAAAAAATACATGTTTTTGGCGAATATCTTGGTAAGTATGACACTTAGGGTCACCAATTTTGGTATGTAGGTTCCTATTTGCAATACAAAGACAATGCCATAAACATTTTTTGGATGCCACGCCTCCTTCGCCCACCAAACTTTGTAACTTTGCAAGCGGCTGGCTCACTTATTTCCTAACGTATAGTTTTGTAACTTAGCATTTAGTTGCAGACAAATAATATCAAACGATTGTGAAAATTTCATTAAAATCGGACTATAATTAAAAAAGTTTGTCATATAGCAGTGCACTGCTTTCGTTTACGCTGCAGTGTTTACAAGCAGTGCACAAGCAGTGCTTGTGTATCTAAAACTTACTCAGTGAACTGCTTGTGTGTATAAAATTTAAGCAGTGCACTGCTTGTAAGCAGTCCAAAATGAACTCATAATTGGAACGAAGCTCAGAGGGTATTACACGGTCGGCATGCCCGACTGACATTTTCTTTTTGTTATTTCTAGCTTTACTATTCTCTTGTGCTATTCTTGCTCTTTTATACGGTATTTCTAATCTAAACTTAATTTCTTTAGCGTAATCCTCCTCATTCTATTCTAGTTGTTTTATTAAAATCTATGAACTGTCTTGGTAATCTTCCAAATACTAGTTCGTATGGACAATATCCGTGTGTTACCGAGGGTGTTGTGTTGAAACAATATGTAAAGTATTGTATCCAAACATCCCAATCGGTTTTGTCTGTTGATATGTAAAAACAAACGTATTCATTAAATGTTCTATGACTTCTTTCTACTGTACCTAAGGTTTGATGATGATGTGCAGTAGACGTTATGTTGTCTATCTTTAAATATTTGCACAAATCATTTATTACTGAATTCTTATATTCTGTTCCCATGTCGGTAATGAACGTCTTCATTGGGCCGTACTTCAGAATAAAGTTTTCAAATATAGCTTTGGCAACGGTTGTTGCACTTTTGTTTGAAATTGGTATGGTTACCAAATACTTGGTTAGATCGCATATTAGCGTAACTGCATATTCATTGCCATTCTCTGAGAGTGGTAGTGGACCTATAGTATCAACTATCACCCTATCAAAAGCTATAATTGGTGTTTCAGTTAATGTCAATGAGGTCTTTATATGTTTTGTTGTTTTTGATTTTTGGCATTTTTGACATGTACGTACGTACTCTTTGACATGACGAGTCATGTTTTTCCAGTAGTAATGTCTTTTTATTTTAGCTAGCGTTCTTGTAATGCCATTATGACCTCCTTGAATTGGATCGTCATGAAATTTAGACAGTATCGCTTCTTGATCTTTTTCTTTATTTATTAGGGTCACCGGCTTGAGTAGCGCTACTCTTAAAATATTCAATATTTTATTGCCCATATTTTTGAAAGATTCAATTGAAACTAATTCAAAGATCTTTTCGCTCGGTGCCACTTTGAGTTGGCTAATCTTAAGTATACCGGCTTGCATTTCAAGCCTTTTGGAAGAACTGACCTAAGTCAAGATTTCCATTGGTGTACAGATCACTAACATCAATTCTTGCTATAATATTTCTTCCATGTTTCAAAAAACATATCTGATTTTTTATTAGCAAGGCCACTACTTTTCGTACTTCGTCATTACAAATGACTTCATATACGTTGGGCTTAGAAGCGTCGTCAAGTATTTGCATTGGCAAATCTACTTGAACATTCCCTTCGCAGGATTTTTTCTGTCTATACTGTTGCCTGGTAGTGACTTTCAGGACTTTATTGTTTAAGTCTTTTAGGTCGGATATTGTAATCCGAGAAAGGGCGTCAGCCACAAAACTGTCTTTTCCCTTGAGATATTCTACTGTGAAGTCATATTCTTCTAGATCTAGTCTCATTCTAGTTAGTTTTGAACTTGGGTTTGTCATGGAAAACAAATAAGTTAATGGTCTGTGATCTGTCTTTATTGAAAAATGCTTGCCATAAATATATGGTCTGAAGTGTGTAATTGCTCAGTGGATAGCTGCTAACTCTTGTTCTGCTGTTGATTTGTTGCTTTCACCTTTGGTGAATGAGCGTGAAGCGTATGCAACTGGGAGTTGTTTATCTCCATATTTATACCCTCTGAGGGGTATATTGGGATTGTCAGAAGTATGTAACAGGCAGAAGGAGGCGTTTCCGACCCCATAAAGTATATATATTCTTGATCAGCATCAACAGCCGAGTCAATATAGCCATGTCCGTCTGTCCGTCTGTCTGTCCGTCTGTCCGTCTGTCTGTCCGTATGAACAAACAGATCTCAGAGATGGTAAGAGCTACAATACCCGTTTTAGTCAGTATCGACCACATATTTAGTCAGTCAATACAAGTTTGTTTCCTTTTTTCGATGCCACGCCCCGTTCGCCCACAATAAACGGAAAACCAGACATACCTCGGAAAAAATACATGTTTTTTGCGAATATCTCGGTAACTATAATACCTAGGGACACCAATTTTGGCAAGCAGTTTGCTTTTTGTAATATAAATATAATGCCATCAAAATTTATTGGATGCCACGCCCTCTTCGCCCACAATTGCGTTGAAACTTCGAATGCCTCTGGCTCACTTATTTCTTAACGTATAGTTTTGTAACTTAGGATATACTGGGAGACAACTAATATTAAACGATTGTGAAAATTGCATCAAAATCGGACAATAATTAAAAAAGTTTCTGAAAGAACGAAAATCGTAACTTTCAGGCGACGCATAACCACGTGCGCTGTGCCAAGCAACGAAAACGTGCGAGCGAGACAGACATACAAATATGTGTGCATGTAAAGTTCTTGCAGCAGCTACTCCAATTTGAACTCATCTAATTGGAAACGAAGCTCAGAGGGTATTACACGGTCGGCATGCCCGACTGACAGTTTCTTTCTTGTTTTTTTTGTGATACATATATATTTTTGGTTTTTTTTATTTCATTTATATTTATATATTTGCTGGCAGCTTCAATTTGCTTGATATGCAAAATAGCTAGATTTTTGTTTTCAACACATATATACTATTCTGTAAATTTTATTGCCGAAGCGTAAATTAATGCAAACTGGACAACTGTGAAATTTTTTCTGTCTACTTTTGGCCATTTCTATGATAAAATAAAAAAAAAGAAATAACCAAACCAAAAAGCTTGTGGCTTCTATTGTGCTGCGGGTCTCTGGTCTCTGGATCTGGGAAAAAGTGTGGCAAACGGGGCAATTGTATGGAATTTTATTGTTTAGACTAGGACGATGGCATTGGGAAAAACTCTTCGAACCGATAAAGATGATGATGGTGTTAGTGTTACTATTAGTGGTTTTTTCCAGCTTTTGGAGGCCTTCTGGCTGCGTTTTGAGCTGAAAAGATAAAGACAATTATTATCGCTATTATCGGCAGCATCTGTTGCATGTTGCCACTTCCTAGTGCCAAGTGTTTCGATAGCAAATCGACTCAAAGAGACTCTGCTTTTGTTAAAGTTTTAGTTATCTTTTTTAGGGAGTTGGTTTAACATACACTTCGAAAAAAACTACTACATCATATAGCAACTCTTTATGGTTTTGCACGTACAGAGTCTAGAAAATGATATGCTGGTTCTAAGCCGCCGCAGTCGCATACAAATTGGCAATAACCATCAATTGGCAGCAGATATAGCCAAAGGTGGCACAGTCTACAGAAACAGCTGTCTGTCTGTCTGTGTTTAGGCCAACTTTAGTGGCAGTGTCGGTCGGTGTTTGCATTAGAATGAGGTATGCTAGCAACTGGAAATGCCTATGTTATGGCTGGAATGCCACAGAATACAGTTTAACGCAACCATTGAGATTTGCTTTCCTTGCCGAACGATCGATCGATCGATCGTGTTGTGATCAGCAGCGGCCATAATTGTATTTTTAACATTCGTTTCTGTTGTTGCAATGCAATTTAGACAAATGTGGCACTCGCCATGCCACAACAACAGCAACAGCAACAGCAACTTGCATCCGGCGCAATCGCTGTGCATTGTTTTGTGCCCCACGAATTGTTCATTTGTTGTTGTCGTCTTCGTTGTCGTTGCGGCTTCTGTGTGTGCCCCTGAGGTCACTTCTTCTTATTGCATTATTGCATTCACATCTTTCTCAACATTGGTATGATAATTTAACAGTAAGACATCTTGAGAATGCCTTCTAAACACAGAGAATTCTATATAATCCAATAGCTCCAATAGTCTTTGAGAGAGATAAGTTTCGGGAATAGAAAAATCAATAAAATTTTTAGCTTTGCAGCATATAATTTAAACAAATTTTAAACATTGTTTTGAAGATGAAAAAGTAATAAAGTAACAAGGAAAATTTTGAAATTTAACTGTCTTTTGTGAAAAACTCTTCAAGTTTCCATAAATTCAAAGAACTCAAAAACAAATTTTAAAGAACAAATAACTATCAATTAAATTGGATGTCCATAAATGGGACGTATATCATTGGATGAAGCATTAGCTCGACAGAGTGGACAAAGTTGTTCCCCCCTGAGGTAGTCTCGAATGCATGGCTCGCCAAAGAGATGTCCACAGGCCAGGGATACCATGCGATGATTGTCCGACTGGGTCCAGGGATCCAAGCAAATGGAACAGGATACACTATACTCATGTTCACGCTGTAGCACAATCAGCTCCTTCAGCGCCAGGCGTGCATGATCCTTTGTCTGCAACAAACAAACGGTTAACCGCTGGACGTCATCAGCTTGCATACGCTGTATGGCTGTTAGATTCGTCACCAGTTCCTGCGACATGTTGTACATATTGTAAAATGATTCAAAGTATTGTTTGGTTATGTCTTGTTCCACCTGATCTCCTGCAGTCTCTGGCTTCAGCTGCTGCACATGCTTCTCAAATGCTGCAAGTAGGTCCTTGAATTGTTTTATTACAACAGCCGACTCTTTTGGTAAATCTGGGTTTTCTGCCGATTTCAATGTATTCTCAATATTAACTTGAATATTGTTCAGTTTTTCAATCAATTCTGCTTCGTCGTTTGCTGGTATTTTTATACCCTCTGAGGGGTATATTGGGTTTGTCAGAAGTATGTAACAGGCAGAAGGAGGCGTGGCAGACCCCATAAAGTATATATATTCTTGATCAGCGTCAAAAGCCGAGTCGATATAGCCATGTCCGTCTGTCCGTCTGTCCGTCTGTCCCTCTGTCCGTCTGTCCGTCCGTATGAACGAAAGGATCTCAGAGATGGTAAGAGCTACAAGTTCAAACTTGGTCAGTATCGATCACATATTTAGTCAGTCAATACAAGTTTGTTTTCTTTTTTTGATGCCACGCCCCATTCGCCCACAATTAGCGAAAAACCAGACATACCTCGTAAAAAATACATGTTTTTGGCGAATATCTTGGTAAGTATGACACTTAGGGTCACCAATTTTGGTATGTAGGTTCCTATTTGCAATACAAAGACAATGCCATAAAAATTTTTTGGATGCCACGCCTCCTTCGCCCACCAAACTTTGTAACTTTGCAAGCGGCTGGCTCACTTATTTCCTAACGTATAGTTTTGTAACTTAGCATTTAGTTGCAGACAAATAATATCAAACGATTGTGAAAATTTCATTAAAATCGGACTATAATTAAAAAAGTTTGTCATATAGCAGTGCACTGCTTTCGTTTACGCTGCAGTGTTTACAAGCAGTGCACAAGCAGTGCTTGTGTATCTAAAACTTACTCAGTGAACTGCTTGTGTGTATAAAATTTAAGCAGTGCACTGCTTGTAAGCAGTCCAAAATGAACTCATAATTGGAACGAAGCTCAGAGGGTACTACACGGTCGGCATGCCCGACTGACATTTTCTTTTTGTTATTTCTAGCTTTACTATTCTCTTGTGCTATTCTTGCTCTTTTATACGCTATTTCTAATCTAAACTTAATTTCTTTAGCGTAATCCTCCTTATTCTATTCTAGTTTTTTTATTAAAATCTATGAACTGTCTTGGTAATCTTCCAAATACTAGTTCGTATGGACAATATCCGTGTGTTACCGAGGGTGTTGTGTTGAAACAATATGTAAAGTATTGTATCCAAACATCCCAATCGGTTTTGTCTGTTGATATGTAAAAACAAACGTATTCATTAAATGTTCTATGACTTCGTTCTACTGTACCTAAGGTTTGATGATGATGTGCAGTAGACGTTATGTTGTCTATCTTTAAATATTTGCACAAATCATTTATTACTGAATTCTTATATTCTGTTCCCATGTCGGTAATGAACGTCTTCATTGGGCCGTACTTCAGAATAAAGTTTTCAAATATAGCTTTGGCAACGGTTGTTGCACTTTTGTTTGAAATTGGTATGGTTACCAAATACTTGGTTAGATCGCATATTAGCGTAACTGCATATTCATTGCCATTCTCTGAGAGTGGTAGTGGACCTATAGTATCAACTATCACCCTATCAAAAGCTATAATTGGTGTTTCATTTAATGTCAATGAGGTCTTTATATGTTTTGTTGTTTTTGATTTTTGGCATTTTTGACATGTACGTACGTACTCTTTGACATGACGAGTCATGTTTTTCCAGTAGTAATGTCTTTTTATTTTAGCTAGCGTTCTTGTAATGCCATTATGACCTCCTTGAATTGGATCGTCATGAAATTTATACAGTATCGCTTCTTGATCTTTTTCTTTATTTATTAGGGTCACCGGCTTGAGTAGCGCTACTCTTAAAATATTCAATATTTTATTGCCCATATTTTTGAAAGATTCAATTGAAACTAATTCAAAGATCTTTTCGCTCGGTGCCACTTTGAGTTGGCTAATCTTAAGTATACCGGCTTGCATTTCAAGCCTTTTGGAAGAACTGACCTAAGTCAAGATTTCCATTGGTGTACAGATCACTAACATAAATTCTTGCTATAATATTTCTTCCATGTTTCAAAAAACATATCTGATTTTTTATTAGCAAGGCCACTACTTTTCGTACTTCGTCATTACAAATGACTTCATATACGTTGGGCTTAGAAGCGTCGTCAAGTATTTTCATTGGCAAATCTACTTGAACATTCCCTTCGCAGGATTTTTTCTGTCTATACTGTTGCCTGGTAGTGACTTTCAGGACTTTATTGTTTAAGTCTTTTAGGTCGAATATTGTAATCCGAGAAAGGGCGTCAGCCACAAAACTGTCTTTTCCCTTGAGATATTCTACTGTGAAGTCATATTCTTCTAGATCTAGTCTCATTCTAGTTAGTTTTGAACTTGGGTTTGTCATGGAAAACAAATAAGTTAATGGTCTGTGATCTGTCTTTATTGAAAAATGTTTGCCATAAATATATGGTCTGAAGTGTGTAATTGCTCAGTGGATAGCTGCTAACTCTTGTTCTGCTGTTGATTTCTTGCTTTCACCTTTGGTGAATGAGCGTGAAGCGTATGCAACTGGGAGTTGTTTATCTCCATATTTATACCCTCTGAGGGGTATATTGGGATTGTCAGAAGTATGTAACAGGCAGAAGGAGGCGTTTCCGAAACCATAAAGTATATATATTCTTGATCAGCATCAACAGCCGAGTCGATATAGCCATGTCCGTCTGTCCGTCTGTCTGTCCGTCTGTCCGTCTGTCTGTCCGTATGAACAAACAGATCTCAGAGATGGTAAGAGCTACAATACCCGTTTTAGTCAGTATCGACCACATATTTAGTCAGTCAATACAAGTTTGTTTCCTTTTTTCGATGCCACGCCCCGTTCGCCCACAATAAACGGAAAACCAGACATACCTCGGAAAAAATACATGTTTTTTGCGAATATCTCGGTAACTATAATACCTAGGGACACCAATTTTGGCATGCAGTTTGCTTTTTGTAATATAAATATAATGCCATCAAAATTTATTGGATGCCACGCCCTCTTCGCCCACAATTACGTTGAAACTTCGAATGCCTCTGGCTCACTTATTTCTTAACGTATAGTTTTGTAACTTAGGATATACTGGGAGACAACTAATATTAAACGATTGTGAAAATTGCATCAAAATCGGACAATAATTAAAAAAGTTTCTGAAAGAACGAAAATCGTAACTTTCAGGCGACGCATAACCACGTGCGCTGTGCCAAGCAACGAAAACGTGCGAGCGAGACAGACATACAAATATGTGTGCATGTAAAGTTCTTGCAGCAGCTACTCCAATTTGAACTCATCTAATTGGAAACGAAGCTCAGAGGGTATTACACGGTCGGCATGCCCGACTGACAGTTTCTTTCTTGTTTTCAAATGGGACTCCCCTTTGATTAGTTTCTCCATTCTGGTTAAAAACAAAACAAATTCAAGCTAAATTCAAGCTAAATTTTCTAGCGCGTGTGCGTGAGTGTGTGAGCAGCACTTGCTGTCAATTAGAATATGTTTTAAATCTAGTAAATATTAGAACGTTTACTTACTTTAACTTTTGTCACTTAACTTGTGTTGAGAAGAGCAAATGAAATTCGAAAAGTTCTGCGTAATGCACTCACTCGTTGGAATACAATTAGTCTGCCAGAGTTGCCACAGTGTTTCAAAGACAGAACTGAATTTTTTATCAGCCCTGTTTACTTTGTTGTTTTTACAAGTACAGGGCCTCAACCTGCAATTTGTTGGCTAAATCTTTAGAATCTTTAACTTTGCGTTCTCTGACTTTGATAACCACCGCGCCGATATATTTAACGAGGTGGTCAAGATTGTGCCAAAAAACGATGGGTAATTACAAGAATGAATGTTATATATGTATACGCATGAGGCACTTGGGGCATGCCGTTTAAGTTGATGAATATGAATTTTGTGGCAAGTCTTATGAGAGAGAAAATCAGGCGGCAGCCGAGTTGATTACACTTGTCAGAAGCAGCAGCAAGAAAACTTAAAGAGTTTCGTCTTAATTTGATGTAATCATAATTTTACTAGGCTGAGGGTTGCGCTTTCCCAACTTTCCCAACTACATATAGCAAAACTTGAGATACACTTAAACTATCGTTTTAATTACGAATAAATATTCAATAAAGCTTCAAGTTTGTGCCTTAATTGTATGTAATGATTTTACTACTACTTACAGTCAAGCTTTTATATGGGTAAAGAAATTATGATTTGATAACATGCTGAGATACCATCAGCACTGGCTACAATAAACATAAAGAGCAGCAGTTTATGAGCATAGAATTATTTATGTTATGTGACTACAACTAAAAATTGCGCAAAGTATGCTTTAAAATGTATTTTAACTACTTGATATAAAACAAATTTGTTAAGCAAGCATTTGAAGTCAGTTTTCACTGTAGTACTGTAGTTGAAAAGTTTTTCTAATTATAATGAGCTTGGGCACAAGAAAAGTCAAACTAATTATTAATAAACGCCAACATTTTCCGTTGTCATTGTCAGTGTCATTGGTGGCAACCCTGCACTGATCAGTACTCCCTGCCGCCCCCCTTCTGGTGCCTATAAAGTGGCTGTCATCATTTTAATGCCAACTCGTTACTTTATTTATCATCAACATCATTTTAAGCTCAACGCTGACAAGCAGACAGTAGCAGAAGCAGCAGCAGCAGAGGCAGAAGCAGCAGCAGCAGCAGAGGCAGTAGCTGCAACTACAACAACTTCACCTAGAACCTACATGGGAGGCTATAGGGTGGTGGGAATAGGAGTGGTCTTAGTCGAAGAAGGGAGTAGAAGGGAGCAGAAGAGGAGCGCCAGCCCAGCGCCCGTAACACATTGACTACGGCGCAGATAAAAGCCTTTCCATGTCGCTTCAAATTTAAGTTTTCAATTAAAAAAGACATAAACTGCCAGTGTGTCAGTGTATGTGTGTATCTATGAGTGACGTAGCTGAAGCAGCGCTGATTGTAAAGTAGTTTGACTTTGACACAGGCGTCATAACTGTTTTAATGCCGTGCAGACAACATGTTGCAAAGAGCCTCAACAACAACAACAACTGCCACAGCAGAGAAACACTTGCTTGAAAGAAACTTGAACTCAAAGTGTGAAACAAAACCAATGCGAATATCTAAACCAAAAGCTATCTATGCTACACCTCTTTGGAACTTGCTCTTAACTATTTTCGCAAATTTATTGCTTAACAGCTAAACAGACTTACTAGGCCGCAACCAAATGGAAATGGGCCAAGGGTGACAACGGAAATGGCTTGAAAAGAAAGGAAATTTTAAAAGTACATTTCTGAAAGCTAAACAAATTGGTGAAAATAAGTTGTAAGGAATTTCAAAACTAAAAACATTTAGAAAACCATACATAAGAAAAGAAATCTGTAAATATAAAAATACATAAAAGAAACGAGTTAGGAATTCAAATATTAAATCAATTAAGAATTAGAAAACATATCACACTACAGAATGCTGTTCGTCTCTCTCTCTCTCTTATTAAATTGTATTAGGATTGCTAGTAAGATATTTATACCCTCTGAGGGGTATATTGGGTTTGTGAAAAGTATGTAACAGGCAGGAGGCGTGGCAGACGCCATAAAGTATATATGTTCTTGATCAGCATCACAAGCCGAGTCGATATAGCCATGTCCGTCTGTCCGTATGAATGAAAGGATCTCAGAGATGGTAAGAGCTACGAGTTGAAAGTTGCTCAGTATCGACCACATATTTAGTCAGTCAATACAAGTTTGTTTTCCTTTGTTGATGCCACGCCCCATTCGCCCACAATAAGCCTAAAGCCAGACATATCTCGAAAAAAATACATGTTTTTGGAGAATATCTCAGTAACCACGGCACCTAGGAAAACGCAGGTTGCTAGATGCAATATAAATATAATGGCATAAAACTTTTTTGGATGCCACGCCCCTTCGCCCAATTAAAGCACAATTGCGTTAAAACTTTGCATGCCGCTGGCTCACTTATTTCTTAACGTATAGTTTTGCAACTTAGCGAATACTTAGAGACAAATAATATCAAACGATCCTAAAAACTTCATCAAAATCGGACAATAAAAGAAAACAAAGAAAACGAAAAACATTGTGCGAGCGAGATAGACATACAAATATGTGTGCATGTTAAGTTCTTGCAGCAGCTACTCCAATTTGAACTCATCTAATTGGAAACATGTCGGCATGCCCGACTGACATTTTATTTCTTGTTAAGAAAGCAACATTGTTTAAGAAAAATATGTTGAATTTTAAATATCTGTAATAAAATATACATTAAATTATTTTAAGATATGAGATGACTAGAATAGCTACAAATAAGAAACAGTACAGAACGGGCACAGTAAGATTACTGTACTAAAAAACTCATGCGACGACGGAAAGTGCAAATTAGGCAAACTTTACAGCACTTTCCAAAATGGTTTGCGACAATTATTCGTAGGATCTGCATAAATGAAAAGAAAAGTCGTAACTCACAGCAGTGAAAAACACGTTTTATTTTAGATAAATTCAAAAGCGTCAACTTCCTTTGCATCTGTGATTTAAGCTTTCGTGCTTATTTCTATTTTGTTGACAACAAATTCAAGTTTTTGTTATTGTTTCTCCAAGTTAACTCACACACAAAATGAGAATTGTGTGAGGCGTCGCCAAGAGCATTATCATTTAGGAAAAAGTTGAGAAAATGTGTAGCATTTATCAAGTTTTATGACTCCATTTGGTGCTGAGTGCTTGTTGGTTGCTCTCTCTTCTCTTTTTTTTTTGTGATACATATATATTTTTGGTTTTTTTTATTTCATTTATATTTATATATTTGCTGGCAGCTTCAATTTGCTTGATATGCAAAATAGCTAGATTTTTGTTTTCAACACATATATACTATTTTGTAAATTTTATTGCCGAAGCGTAAATTAATGCAAACTGGACAACTGTGAAATGTTTTCTGTCTACTTTTGGCCATTTCTATGATAAAATAAAAAAAAAGAAATAACCAAACCAAAAAGCTTGTGGCTTCTATTGTGCTGCGGGTCTCTGGTCTCTGGATCTGGGAAAAAGTGTGGCAAACGGGGCAATTGTATGGAATTTTATTGTTTAGACTATGACGATGGCATTGGGAAAAACTCTTCGAACCGATAAAGATGATGATGGTGTTAGTGTTACTGTTAGTGGTTTTTTCCAGCTTTTGGAGGCCTTCTGGCTGCGTTTTGAGCTGAAAAGATAAAGACAATTATTATCGCTATTATCGGCAGCATCTGTTGCATGTTGCCACTTCCTAGTGCCAAGTGTTTCGATAGCAAATCGACTCAAAGAGACTCTGCTTTTGTTAAAGTTTTAGTTATCTTTTTTAGGGAGTTGGTTTAACATACACTTCGAAAAAAACTACTACATCATATAGCAACTCTTTATGGTTTTGCACGTACAGAGTCTAGAAAATGATATGCTGGTTCTAAGCCGCCGCAGTCGCATACAAATTGGCAATAACCATCAATTGGCAGCAGATATAGCCAAAGGTGGCACAGTCTACAGAAACGGCTGTCTGTCTGTCTGTGTTTAGGCCAACTTTAGTGGCAGTGTCGGTCGGTGTTTGCATTAGAATGAGGTATGCTAGCAACTGGCAATGCCTATGTTATGGCTGGAATGCCACAGAATACAGTTTAACGCAACCATTGAGATTTGCTTTCCTTGCCGATCGATCGATCGATCGATCGTGTTGTGATCAGCAGCGGCCATAATTGTATTTTTGGCATTCGTTTCTGTTGTTGCAATGCAATTTAGACAAATGTGGCACTCGCCATGCCACAACAACAGCAACAGCAACAGCAACTTGCATCCGGCGCAATCGCTGTGCATTGTTTTGTGCCCCACGAATTGTTCA
The DNA here is from genome assembly GCA_035047385.1 of Drosophila tripunctata. Lineage (NCBI taxonomy): Eukaryota > Metazoa > Arthropoda > Insecta > Diptera > Drosophilidae > Drosophila > Drosophila tripunctata. Next base: position 352,417 of record JAWNPS010000001.1, read on the forward strand.
TTTGTTGTTGTCGTCTTCGTTGTCGTTGCGGCTTCTGTGTGTGCCCCTGAGTGCTCTTCTTCTTATTGCATTATTGCATTCACATCTTTCTCAACATTGGTATGATAATTTAACAGTAAGACATCTTGAGAATGCCTTCTAAACACAGAGAATTCTATATAATCCAATAGCTCCAATAGTCTTTGAGAGAGATAAGTTTCGGGAATAGAAAAATCAATAAAATTTTTAGCTTTGCAGCATATAATTTAAACAAATTTTAAACATTGTTTTGAAGATGAAAAAGTAATAAAGTAACAAGGAAAATTTTGAAATTTAACTGTCTTTTGTGAAAAACTCTTCAAGTTTCCATAAATTCAAAGAACTCAAAAACAAATTTTAAAGAACAAATAACTATCAATTAAATTGGATGTCCATAAATGGGACGTATATCATTGGATGAAGCATTAGCTCGACAGAGTGGACAAAGTTGTTCCCCCCTGAGGTAGTCTCGAATGCATGGCTCGCCAAAGAGATGTCCACAGGCCAGGGATACCATGCGATGATTGTCCGACTGGGTCCAGGGATCCAAGCAAATGGAACAGGATACACTATACTCATGTTCACGCTGTAGCGTGAACTCCTTCAGCGCCTTCAGCGCCAGGCGTGCATGATCCTTTGTCTCCAACAAACAAACGGTTAACCGCTGGACGTCATCAGCTTGCATACGCTGTATGGCTGTTAGATTCGTCACCAGTTCCTGCGACATGTTGTACATATTGTAAAATGATTCAAAGTATTGTTTGGTTATGTCTTGTTCCACCTGATCTTCTGCAGTCTCTGGCTTCAGCTGCTGCACATGCTTCTCAAATGCTGCAAGTAGGTCCTTGAATTGTTTCATTACAACAGCCGACTCTTTTGGTAAATCTGGGTTTTCTGCCGATTTCAATGTATTCTCAATATTAACTTGAATATTGTTCAGTTTTTCAATCAATTCTGCTTCGTCGTTTGCTGGCATTTTTTTCAAATGGGACTCCCCTTTGATTAGTTTCTCCATTCTGGTTAAAAACAAAACGAATTCAAGCTAAATTCAAGCTAAATTTTCTAGCGCGTGTGCGTGAGTGTGTGAGCAGCACTTGCTGTCAATTAGAATATGTTTTAAATCTAGTAAATATCAGAACGTTTACTTACTTTAACTTTTGTCACTTAACTTGTGTTGAGAAGAGCAAATGAAATTCGAAAAGTTCTGCGTAATGCACTCACTCGTTGGAATACAATTAGTCTGCCAGAGTTGCCACAGTGTTTCAAAGACAGAAATGAATTTTTTATCAGCCCTGTTTACTTTGTTGTTTTTACAAGTACAGGGCCTCAACCTGCAATTTGTTGGCTAAATCTTTAGAATCTTTAACTTTGCGTTCTCTGACTTTGATAACCACCGCGCCGATATATTTAACGAGGTGGTCAAGATTGTGCCAAAAAACGATGGGTAATTACAAGAATGAACTGTGCGTGCTCTCATATATGTATACGCATGAGGCACTTGGGGCATGCCGTTTAAGTTGATGAATATGAATTTTGTGGCAAGTCTTATGAGAGAGAAAATCAGGCGGCAGCCGAGTTGATTACACTTGTCAGAAGCAGCAGCAAGAAAACTTAAAGAGTTTCGTCTTAATTTGATGTAATCATAATTTTACTAGGCTGAGGGTTGCGCTTTCCCAACTTTCCCAACTACATATAGCAAAACTTGAGATACACTTAAACTATCGTTTTAATTACGAATAAATATTCAATAAAGCTTCAAGTTTGTGCCTTAATTGTATGTAATGATTTTACTACTACTTACAGTCAAGCTTTTATATGGGTAAAGAAATTATGATTTGATAACATGCTGAGATACCATCAGCACTGGCTACAATAAACATAAAGAGCAGCAGTTTATGAGCATAGAATTATTTATGTTATGTGACTACAACTAAAAATTGCGCAAAGTATGCTTTAAAATGTATTTTAACTACTTGATATAAAACAAATTTGTTAAGCAAGCATTTGAAGTCAGTTTTCACTGTAGTACTGTAGTTGAAAAGTTTTTCTAATTATAATGAGCTTGGGCACAAGAAAAGTCAAACTAATTATTAATAAACGCCAACATTTTCCGTTGTCATTGTCAGTGTCATTGGTGGCAACCCTGCACTGATCAGTACTCCCTGCCGCCCCCCTTCTGGTGCCTATAAAGTGGCTGTCATCATTTTAATGCCAACTCGTTACTTTATTTATCATCAACATCATTTTAAGCTCAACGCTGACAAGCAGACAGTAGCAGAAGCAGCAGCAGCAGAGGCAGAAGCAGCAGCAGCAGCAGAGGCAGTAGCTGCAACTACAACAACTTCACCTAGAACCTACATGGGAGGCTATAGGGTGGTGGGAATAGGAGTGGTCTTAGTCGAAGAAGGGAGTAGAAGGGAGCAGAAGAGGAGCGCCAGCCCAGCGCCCGTAACACATTGACTACGGCGCAGATAAAAGCCTTTCCATGTCGCTTCAAATTTAAGTTTTCAATTAAAAAAGACATAAACTGCCAGTGTGTCAGTGTATGTGTGTATCTATGAGTGACGTAGCTGAAGCAGCGCTGATTGTAAAGTAGTTTGACTTTGACACAGGCGTCATAACTGTTTTAATGCCGTGCAGACAACATGTTGCAAAGAGCCTCAACAACAACAACAACTGCCACAGCAGAGAAACACTTGCTTGAAAGAAACTTGAACTCAAAGTGTGAAACAAAACCAATGCGAATATCTAAACCAAAAGCTATCTATGCTACACCTCTTTGGAACTTGCTCTTAACTATTTTCGCAAATTTATTGCTTAACAGCTAAACAGACTTACTAGGCCGCAACCAAATGGAAATGGGCCAAGGGTGACAACGGAAATGGCTTGAAAAGAAAGGAAATTTTAAAAGTACATTTCTGAAAGCTAAACAAATTGGTGAAAATAAGTTGTAAGGAATTTCAAAACTAAAAACATTTAGAAAACCATACATAAGAAAAGAAATCTGTAAATATAAAAATACATAAAAGAAACGAGTTAGGAATTCAAATATTAAATCAATTAAGAATTAGAAAACATATCACACTACAGAATGCTGTTCGTCTCTCTCTCTCTCTTATTAAATTGTATTAGGATTGCTAGTAAGATATTTATACCCTCTGAGGGGTATATTGGGTTTGTGAAAAGTATGTAACAGGCAGGAGGCGTGGCAGACGCCATAAAGTATATATGTTCTTGATCAGCATCACAAGCCGAGTCGATATAGCCATGTCCGTCTGTCCGTATGAATGAAAGGATCTCAGAGATGGTAAGAGCTACGAGTTGAAAGTTGCTCAGTATCGACCACATATTTAGTCAGTCAATACAAGTTTGTTTTCCTTTGTTGATGCCACGCCCCATTCGCCCACAATAAGCCTAAAGCCAGACATATCTCGAAAAAAATACATGTTTTTGGAGAATATCTCAGTAACCACGGCACCTAGGAAAACGCAGGTTGCTAGATGCAATATAAATATAATGGCATAAAACTTTTTTGGATGCCACGCCCCTTCGCCCAATTAAAGCACAATTGCGTTAAAACTTTGCATGCCGCTGGCTCACTTATTTCTTAACGTATAGTTTTGCAACTTAGCGAATACTTAGAGACAAATAATATCAAACGATCCTAAAAACTTCATCAAAATCGGACAATAAAAGAAAACAAAGAAAACGAAAAACATTGTGCGAGCGAGATAGACATACAAATATGTGTGCATGTTAAGTTCTTGCAGCAGCTACTCCAATTTGAACTCATCTAATTGGAAACATGTCGGCATGCCCGACTGACATTTTATTTCTTGTTAAGAAAGCAACATTGTTTAAGAAAAATATGTTGAATTTTAAATATCTGTAATAAAATATACATTAAATTATTTTAAGATATGAGATGACTAGAATAGCTACAAATAAGAAACAGTACAGAAGGGGCACAGTAAGATTACTGTACTAAAAAACTCATGCGACGACGGAAAGTGCAAATTAGGCAAACTTTACAGCACTTTCCAAAATGGTTTGCGACAATTATTCGTAGGATCTGCATAAATGAAAAGAAAAGTCGTAACTCACAGCAGTGAAAAACACGTTTTATTTTAGATAAATTCAAAAGCGTCAACTTCCTTTGCATCTGTGATTTAAGCTTTCGTGCTTATTTCTATTTTGTTGACAACAAATTCAAGTTTTTGTTATTGTTTCTCCAAGTTAACTCACACACAAAATGAGAATTGTGTGAGGCGTCGCCAAGAGCATTATCATTTAGGAAAAAGTTGAGAAAATGTGTAGCATTTATCAAGTTTTATGACTCCATTTGGTGCTGAGTGCTTGTTGGTTTGCTCTCTCTTCTCTTTTTTTTTTTGTGATACATATATATTTTTGGTTTTTTTTATTTCATTTATATTTATATATTTGCTGGCAGCTTCAATTTGCTTGATATGCAAAATAGCTAGATTTTTGTTTTCAACACATATATACTATTTTGTAAATTTTATTGCCGAAGCGTAAATTAATGCAAACTGGACAACTGTGAAATGTTTTCTGTCTACTTTTGGCCATTTCTATGATAAAATAAAAAAAAAGAAATAACCAAACCAAAAAGCTTGTGGCTTCTATTGTGCTGCGGGTCTCTGGTCTCTGGATCTGGGAAAAAGTGTGGCAAACGGGGCAATTGTATGGAATTTTATTGTTTAGACTATGACGATGGCATTGGGAAAAACTCTTCGAACCGATAAAGATGATGATGGTGTTAGTGTTACTGTTAGTGGTTTTTTCCAGCTTTTGGAGGCCTTCTGGCTGCGTTTTGAGCTGAAAAGATAAAGACAATTATTATCGCTATTATCGGCAGCATCTGTTGCATGTTGCCACTTCCTAGTGCCAAGTGTTTCGATAGCAAATCGACTCAAAGAGACTCTGCTTTTGTTAAAGTTTTAGTTATCTTTTTTAGGGAGTTGGTTTAACATACACTTCGAAAAAAACTACTACATCATATAGCAACTCTTTATGGTTTTGCACGTACAGAGTCTAGAAAATGATATGCTGGTTCTAAGCCGCCGCAGTCGCATACAAATTGGCAATAACCATCAATTGGCAGCAGATATAGCCAAAGGTGGCACAGTCTACAGAAACGGCTGTCTGTCTGTCTGTGTTTAGGCCAACTTTAGTGGCAGTGTCGGTCGGTGTTTGCATTAGAATGAGGTATGCTAGCAACTGGCAATGCCTATGTTATGGCTGGAATGCCACAGAATACAGTTTAACGCAACCATTGAGATTTGATCGTGTTGTGATCAGCAGCGGCCATAATTGTTTTTTAGCATTCGTTTCTGTTGTTGCAATGCAATTTAGACAAATGTGGCACTCGCCATGCCACAACAACAGCAACAGCAACAGCAACTTGCATCCGGCGCAATCGCTGTGCATTGTTTTGTGCCCCACGAATTGTTCATTTGTTGTTGTCGTCTTCGTTGTGTTGTCTTGTGCCCCTGAGTCGCTCTTCTGTCTTATTGCATTATTGCATTCACATCTTTCTCAACATTGGTATGATAATTTAACAGTAAGACATCTTGAGAATGCCTTCTAAACACAGAGAATTCTATATAATCCAATAGCTCCAATAGTCTTTGAGAGAGATAAGTTTCGGGAATAGAAAAATCAATAAAATTTTTAGCTTTGCAGCATATAATTTAAACAAATTTTAAACATTGTTTTGAAGATGAAAAAGTAATAAAGTAACAAGGAAAATTTTGAAATTTAACTGTCTTTTGTGAAAAACTCTTCAAGTTTCCATAAATTCAAAGAACTCAAAAACAAATTTTAAAGAACAAATAACTATCAATTAAATTGGATGTCCATAAATGGGACGTATATCATTGGATGAAGCATTAGCTCGACAGAGTGGACAAAGTTGTTCCCCCCTGAGGTAGTCTCGAATGCATGGCTCGCCAAAGAGATGTCCACAGGCCAGGGATACCATGCGATGATTGTCCGACTGGGTCCAGGGATCCAAGCAAATGGAACAGGATACACTATACTCATGTTCACGCTGTAGCGTGAACTCCTTCAGCGCCTTCAGCGCCAGGCGTGCATGATCCTTTGTCTCCAACAAACAAACGGTTAACCGCTGGACGTCATCAGCTTGCATACGCTGTATGGCTGTTAGATTCGTCACCAGTTCCTGCGACATGTTGTACATATTGTAAAATGATTCAAAGTATTGTTTGGTTATGTCTTGTTCCACCTGATTTTCTGCAGTCTCTGGCTTCAGCTGCTGCACATGCTTCTCAAATGCTGCAAGTAGGTCCTTGAATTGTTTCATTACAACAGCCGACTCTTTTGGTAAATCTGGGTTTTCTGCCGATTTCAATGTATTCTCAATATTAACTTGAATATTGTTCAGTTTTTCAATCAATTCTGCTTCGTCGTTTGCTGGCATTTTTTTCAAATGGGACTCCCCTTTGATTAGTTTCTCCATTCTGGTTAAAAACAAAACGAATTCAAGCTAAATTCAAGCTAAATTTTCTAGCGCGTGTGCGTGAGTGTGTGAGCAGCACTTGCTGTCAATTAGAATATGTTTTAAATCTAGTAAATATCAGAACGTTTACTTACTTTAACTTTTGTCACTTAACTTGTGTTGAGAAGAGCAAATGAAATTCGAAAAGTTCTGCGTAATGCACTCACTCGTTGGAATACAATTAGTCTGCCAGAGTTGCCACAGTGTTTAAAAGACAGAAATGAATTTTTTATCAGCCCTGTTTACTTTGTTGTTTTTACAAGTACAGGGCCTCAACCTGCAATTTGTTGGCTAAATCTTTAGAATCTTTAACTTTGCGTTCTCTGACTTTGATAACCACCGCGCCGATATATTTAACGAGGTGGTCAAGATTGTGCCAAAAAACGATGGGTAATTACAAGATATATATGTATACGCATGAGGCACTTGGGGCATGCCGTTTAAGTTGATGAATATGAATTTTGTGGCAAGTCTTATGAGAGAGAAAATCAGGCGGCAGCCGAGTTGATTACACTTGTCAGAAGCAGCAGCAAGAAAACTTAAAGAGTTTCGTCTTAATTTGATGTAATCATAATTTTACTAGGCTGAGGGTTGCGCTTTCCCAACTTTCCCAACTACATATAGCAAAACTTGAGATACACTTAAACTATCGTTTTAATTACGAATAAATATTCAATAAAGCTTCAAGTTTGTGCCTTAATTGTATGTAATGATTTTACTACTACTTACAGTCAAGCTTTTATATGGGTAAAGAAATTATGATTTGATAACATGCTGAGATACCATCAGCACTGGCTACAATAAACATAAAGAGCAGCAGTTTATGAGCATAGAATTATTTATGTTATGTGACTACAACTAAAAATTGCGCAAAGTATGCTTTAAAATGTATTTTAACTACTTGATATAAAACAAATTTGTTAAGCAAGCATTTAAAGTCAGTTTTCACTGTAGTACTGTAGTTGAAAAGTTTTTCTAATTATAATGAGCTTGGGCACAAGAAAAGTCAAACTAATTATTAATAAACGCCAACATTTTCCGTTGTCATTGTCAGTGTCATTGGTGGCAACCCTGCACTGATCAGTACTCCCTGCCGCCCCCCTTCTGGTGCCTATAAAGTGGCTGTCATCATTTTAATGCCAACCTCGTTACTTTATTTATCATCAACATCATTTTAAGCTCAACGCTGACAAGCAGACAGTAGCAGAAGCAGCAGCAGCAGAGGCAGAAGCAGCAGCAGCAGCAGAGGCAGTAGCTGCAACTACAACAACTTCACCTAGAACCTACATGGGAGGCTATAGGGTGGTGGAAATAGGAGTGGTCTTAGTCGAAGAAGGGAGTAGAAGGGAGCAGAAGAGGAGCGCCAGCCCAGCGCCCGTAACACATTGACTACGGCGCAGATAAAAGCCTTTCCATGTCGCTTCAAATTTAAGTTTTCAATTAAAAAAGACATAAACTGCCAGTGTGTCAGTGTATGTGTGTATCTATGAGTGACGTAGCTGAAGCAGCGCTGATTGTAAAGTAGTTTGACTTTGACACAGGCGTCATAACTGTTTTAATGCCGTGCAGACAACATGTTGCAAAGAGCCTCAACAACAACAACAACTGCCACAGCAGAGAAACACTTGCTTGAAAGAAACTTGAACTCAAAGTGTGAAACAAAACCAATGCGAATATCTAAACCAAAAGCTATCTATGCTACACCTCTTTGGAACTTGCTCTTAACTATTTTCGCAAATTTATTGCTTAACAGCTAAACAGACTTACTAGGCCGCAACCAAATGGAAATGGGCGAAGGGTGACAACGGAAATGGCTTGAAAAGAAAGGAAATTTTAAAAGTACATTTCTGAAAGCTAAACAAATTGGTGAAAATAAGTTGTAAGGAATTTCAAAACTTAAAACATTTAGAAAACCATACATAAGAAAAGAAGTCTGTAAATATAAAAATACATAAAAGAAACGAGTTAGGAATTCAAATATTAAATCAATTAAGAATTAGAAAACATATCACACTACAGAATGCTGTTCGTCTCTCTCTCTCTCTTATTAAATTGTATTAGGATTGCTAGTAAGATATTTATACCCTCTGAGGGGTATGTTGGGTTTGTGAAAAGTATGTAACAGGCAGGAGGCGTGGCAGATGATCAGCATCACAAGCCGAGTCGATATAGCCATGTCCGTCTGTTCGTATGAATGAAAGGATCTCAGAGATGGTAAGAGCTACGAGTTGAAAGTTGCTCAGTATCGACCAAATATTTAGTCAGTCAATACAAGTTTACACGGCACCTAGGAAAACGTAGGTTGCTAGATGCAATATAAATATAATGGCATAAAACTTTTTTGGATGCCACGCCCCTTCGCCCAATTAAAGCACAATTGCGTTAAAACTTTGCATGCCGCTGGCTCACTTATTTCTTAACGTATAGTTTTGCAACTTAGCGAATACTTAGAGACAAATAATATCAAACGAACCTAAAAACTTCATCAAAATCGGACAATAAAAGAAAACAAAGAAAACGAAAAACATTGTGCGAGCGAGATAGACATACAAATATGTGTGCATGTTAAGTTCTTGCAGCAGCTACTCCAATTTGAACTCATCTAATTGGAAACATGTCGGCATGCCCGACTGACATTTTATTTCTTGTTAAGAAAGCAACATTGTTTAAGAAAAATATGTTGAATTTTAAATATCTGTAATAAAATATACATTAAATTATTTTAAGATATGAGATGACTAGAATAGCTACAAATAAGAAACAGTACAGAAGGGGCACAGTAAGATTACTGTACTAAAAAACTCATGCGACGACGGAAAGTGCAAATTAGGCAAACTTTACAGCACTTTCCAAAATGGTTTGCGACAATTATTCGTAGGATCTGCATAAATGAAAAGAAAAGTCGTAACTCACAGCAGTGAAAAACACGTTTTAATTTAGATAAATTCAAAAGCGTCAACTTCCTTTGCATCTGTGATTTAAGCTTTCGTGCTTATTTCTATTTTGTTGACAACAAATTCAAGTTTTTATACCCTCTGAGGGGTATATTGGGTTTGTCAGAAGTATGTAACAGGCAGAAAGAGGCGTGGCAGACCCCATAAAGTATATATATTCTTGATCAGCGTCAAAAGCCGAGTCGATATAGCCATGTCCGTCTGTCCGTCTGTCCGTCTGTCCGTCTGTCCCTCTGTCCGTCTGTCCGTCCGTATGAACGAAAGGATCTCAGAGATGGTAAGAGCTACAAGTTCAAACTTGGTCAGTATCGATCACATATTTAGTCAGTCAATACAAGTTTGTTTTCTTTTTTTGATGCCACGCCCCATTCGCCCACAATTAGCGAAAAACCAGACATACCTCGTAAAAAATACATGTTTTTGGCGAATATCTTGGTAAGTATGACACTTAGGGTCACCAATTTTGGTATGTAGGTTCCTATTTGCAATACAAAGACAATGCCATAAACATTTTTTGGATGCCACGCCTCCTTCGCCCACCAAACTTTGCAAGCGGCTGGCTCACTTATTTCCTAACATATAGTTTTGTAACTTAGCATTTAGTTGCAGACAAATAATATCAAACGATTGTGAAAATTTCATTAAAATCGGACTATAATTAAAAAAGTTTGTCATATAGCAGTGCACTGCTTTCGTTTACGCTGCAGTGTTTACAAGCAGTGCACAAGCAGTGCTTGTGTATCTAAAACTTACTCAGTGAACTGCTTGTGTGTATAAAATTTAAGCAGTGCACTGCTTGTAAGCAGTCCAAAATGAACTCATAATTGGAACGAAGCTCAGAGGGTATTACACGGTCGGCATGCCCGACTGACATTTTCTTTTTGTTATTTCTAGCTTTACTATTCTCTTGTGCTATTCTTGCTCTTTTATACGCTATTTCTAATCTAAACTTAATTTCTTTAGCGTAATCCTCCTCATTCTATTCTAGTTGATTTATTAAAATCTATGAACTGTCTTGGTAATCTTCCAAATACTAGTTCGTATGGACAATATCCGTGTGTTACCGAGGGTGTTGTGTTGAAACAATATGTAAAGTATTGTATCCAAACATCCCAATCGGTTTTGTCTGTTGATATGTAAAAACAAACGTATTCATTAAATGTTCTATGACTTCGTTCTACTGTACCTAAGGTTTGATGATGATGTGCAGTAGACGTTATGTTGTCTATCTTTAAATATTTGCACAAATCATTTATTACTGAATTCTTATATTCTGTTCCCATGTCGGTAATGAACGTCTTCATTGGGCCGTACTTCAGAATAAAGTTTTCAAATATAGCTTTGGCAACGGTTGTTGCACTTTTGTTTGAAATTGGTATGGTTACCAAATACTTGGTTAGATCGCATATTAGCGTAACTGCATATTCATTGCCATTCTCTGAGAGTGGTAGTGGACCAATAGTATCAACTATCACCCTATCAAAAGCTATAATTGGTGTTTCAGTTAATGTCAATGGGGTCTTTATATGTTTTGTTGTTTTTGATTTTTGGCATTTTTGACATGTACGTACGTACTCTTTGACATGACGAGTCATGTTTTTCCAGTAGTAATGTCTTTTTATTTTAGCTAGCGTTCTTGTAATGCCATTATGACCTCCTTGAATTGGATCGTCATGAAATTTAGACAGTATCGCTTCTTGATCTTTTTCTTTATTTATTAGGGTCACCGGCTTGAGTAGCGCTACTCTTAAAATATTCAATATTTTATTGCCCATATTTTTGAAAGATTCAATTGAAACTAATTCAAAGATCTTTTCGCTCGGTGCCACTTTGAGTTGGCTAATCTTAAGTATACCGGCTTGCATTTCAAGCCTTTTGGAAGAACTGACCTAAGTCAAGATTTCCATTGGTGTACAGATCACTAACATCAATTCTTGCTATAATATTTCTTCCATGTTTCAAAAAACATATCTGATTTTTTATTAGCAAGGCCACTACTTTTCGTACTTCGTCATTACAAATGACTTCATATACGTTGGGCTTAGAAGCGTCGTCAAGTATTTGCATTGGCAAATCTACTTGAACATTCCCTTCGCAGGATTTTTTCTGTCTATACTGTTGCCTGGTAGTGACTTTCAGGACTTTATTGTTTAAGTCTTTTAGGTCGGATATTGTAATCCGAGAAAGGGGGTCAGCCACAAAACTGTCTTTTCCCTTGAGATATTCTACTGTGAAGTCATATTCTTCTAGATCTAGTCTCATTCTAGTTAGTTTTGAACTTGGGTTTGTCATGGAAAACAAATAAGTTAATGGTCTGTGATCTGTCTTTATTGAAAAATGTTTGCCATAAATATATGGTCTGAAGTGTGTAATTGCTCAGTGGATAGCTGCTAACTCTTGTTCTGCTGTTGATTTGTTGCTTTCACCTTTGGTGAATGAGCGTGAAGCGTATGCAACTGGGAGTTGTTTATCTCCATATTTATACCCTCTGAGGGGTATATTGGGATTGTCAGAAGTATGTAACAGGCAGAAGGAGGCGTTTCCGAAACCATAAAGTATATATATTCTTGATCAGCATCAACAGCCGAGTCGATATAGCCATGTCCGTCTGTCCGTCTGTCTGTCCGTCTGTCCGTCTGTCTGTCCGTATGAACAAACAGATCTCAGAGATGGTAAGAGCTACAATACCCGTTTTAGTCAGTATCGACCACATATTTAGTCAGTCAATACAAGTTTGTTTCCTTTTTTCGATGCCACGCCCCGTTCGCCCACAATAAACGGAAAACCAGACATACCTCGGAAAAAATACATGTTTTTTGCGAATATCTCGGTAACTATAATACCTAGGGACACCAATTTTGGCATGCAGTTTGCTTTTTGTAATATAAATATAATGCCATCAAAATTTATTGGATGCCACGCCCTCTTCGCCCACAATTACGTTGAAACTTCGAATGCCTCTGGCTCACTTATTTCTTAACGTATAGTTTTGTAACTTAGGATATACTGGGAGACAACTAATATTAAACGATTGTGAAAATTGCATCAAAATCGGACAATAATTAAAAAAGTTTCTGAAAGAACGAAAATCGTAACTTTCAGGCGACGCATAACCACGTGCGCTGTGCCAAGCAACGAAAACGTGCGAGCGAGACAGACATACAAATATGTGTGCATGTAAAGTTCTTGCAGCAGCTACTCCAATTTGAACTCATCTAATTGGAAACGAAGCTCAGAGGGTATTACACGGTCGGCATGCCCGACTGACAGTTTCTTTCTTGTTGTTATTGTTTCTCCAAGCTAACTCACACACAAAATGAGAATTGTGTGAGGCGTCGCCAAGAGCATTATCATTTAGGAAAAAGTTGAGAAAACGTGTAGCATTTATCAAGTTTTATGACTCCATTTGGTGCTGAGTGCTTGTTGGTTGCTCTCTCTTCTCTTTTTTTTTGTGATACATATATATTTTTGGTTTTTTTTATTTCATTTATATTTATATATTTGCTGGCAGCTTCAATTTGCTTGATATGCAAAATAGCTAGATTTTTGTTTTCAACACATATATACTATTTTGTAAATTTTATTGCCGAAGCGTAAATTAATGCAAACTGGACAACTGTGAAATGTTTTCTGTCTACTTTTGGCCATTTCTATGATAAAATAAAAAAAAGAAATAACCAAACCAAAAAGCTTGTGGCTTCTATTGTGCTGCGGGTCTCTGGTCTCTGGATCTGGGAAAAAGTGTGGCAAACGGGGCAATTGTATGGAATTTTATTGTTTAGACTATGACGATGGCATTGGGAAAAACTCTTCGAACCGATAAAGATGATGATGGTGTTAGTGTTACTGTTAGTAGTTTTTTCCAGCTTTTGGAGGCCTTCTGGCTGCGTTTTGAGCTGAAAAGATAAAGACAATTATTATCGCTATTATCGGCAGCATCTGTTGCATATTGCCACTTCCTAGTGCCAAGTGTTTCGATAGCAAATCGACTCAAAGAGACTCTGCTTTTGTTAAAGTTTTAGTTATCTTTTTTAGGGAGTTGGTTTAACATACACTTCGAAAAAAAACTACTACATCATATAGCAACTCTTTATGGTTTTGCACGTACAGAGTCTAGAAAATGATATGCTGGTTCTAAGCCGCCGCAGTCGCATACAAATTGGCAATAACCATCAATTGGCAGCAGATATAGCCAAAGGTGGCACAGTCTACAGAAACGGCTGTCTGTCTGTCTGTGTTTAGGCCAACTTTAGTGGCAGTGTCGGTCGGTGTTTGCATTAGAATGAGGTATGCTAGCAACTGGCAATGCCTATGTTATGGCTGGAATACCACAGAATACAGTTTAACGCAACCATTGAGATTTGCTTTCCTTGCCGATCGATCGATCGATCGATCGTGTTGTGATCAGCAGCGGCCATAATTGTATTTTTGGCATTCGTTTCTGTTGTTGCAATGCAATTTAGACAAATGTGGCACTCGCCATGCCACAACAACAGCAACAGCAACAGCAACTTGCATCCGGCGCAATCGCTGTGCATTGTTTTGTGCCCCACGAATTGTTCATTTGTTGTTGTCGTCTTCGTTGTCGTTGCGGCTTCTGTGTGTGCCCCTGAGTGCTCTTCTTCTTATTGCATTATTGCATTCATATCTTTCTCAACATTGGTATGATAATTTAACAGTAAGACATCTTGAGAATGCCTTCTAAACACAGAGAATTCTATATAATCCAATAGCTCCAATAGTCTTTGAGAGAGATAAGTTTCGGGAATAGAAAAATCAATAAAATTTTTAGCTTTGCAGCATATAATTTAAACAAATTTTAAACATTGTTTTGAAGATGAAAAAGTAATAAAGTAACAAGGAAAATTTTGAAATTTAACTGTCTTTTGTGAAAAACTCTTCAAGTTTCCATAAATTCAAAGAACTCAAAAACAAATTTTAAAGAACAAATAACTATCAATTAAATTGGATGTCCATAAATGGGACGTATATCATTGGATGAAGCATTAGCTCGACAGAGTGGACAAAGTTGTTCCCCCCTGAGGTAGTCTCGAATGCATGGCTCGCCAAAGAGATGTCCACAGGCCAGGGATACCATGCGATGATTGTCCGACTGGGTCCAGGGATCCAAGCAAATGGAACAGGATACACTATACTCATGTTCACGCTGTAGCGTGAACTCCTTCAGCGCCTTCAGCGCCAGGCGTGCATGATCCTTTGTCTTCAACAAACAAACGGTTAACCGCTGGACGTCATCAGCTTGCATACGCTGTATGGCTGTTAGATTCGTCACCAGTTCCTGCGACATGTTGTACATATTGTAAAATGATTCAAAGTATTGTTTGGTTATGTCTTGTTCCACCTGATCTTCTGCAGTCTCTGGCTTCAGCTGCGGTCCTTGAATTGTTTCATTACAACAGCCGACTCTTTTGGTAAATCTGGGTTTTCTGCCGATTTCAATGTATTCTCAATATTAACTTGAATATTGTTCAGTTTTTCAATCAATTCTGCTTCGTCGTTTGCTGGCATTTTTTTCAAATGGGACTCCCCTTTGATTAGTTTCTCCATTCTGGTTAAAAACAAAACGAATTCAAGCTAAATTCAAGCTAAATTTTCTAGCGCGTGTGCGTGAGTGTGTGAGCAGCACTTGCTGTCAATTAGAATATGTTTTGAATCTAGTAAATATCAGAACGTTTACTTACTTTAACTTTTGTCACTTAACTTGTGTTGAGAAGAGCAAATGAAATTCGAAAAGTTCTGCGTAATGCACTCACTCGTTGGAATACAATTAGTCTGCCAGAGTTGCCACAGTGTTTCAAAGACACAAACATGTTGTTATCATAATACCCTGTAAAATAATATTTTTGCAAATTTTGTTAATCAACTGAAATAAAAGGGCATATAGATTTAAAATGCATATAAGCATTTATTAAATGTATAATGTTGAAAAAGAAAGAAATACTTTTTGTAAAAGTAAATAAATCTGTTAAGTCGAAATGAAAATGAAAATGTTTGAGTAGAGTTTTGTTAGAAATCCTGTTAGACATGGCATTGTAAGAGAGAGTCGATAGTCTTGTATAGGGTATCTTTCAAAAACTATAATAGAAAGATCAAGGTCGGGTTGGGTAAAGACAGCGAGAGGCAATTACCACCTTAGTCGCCGCGCATCCATAACCTTCAACATCGATCCGCCGAAAGAGCTAAAGGCACCAGAGGATTCCGACCGCTATTATCTTTTTCCATCTTGATCTCAGTACGTTACATCTTTGTATTTTAATCTTAAGTCTGCTTTAAGTATGTACAAAGTTTTACCAGCTAGCAAAGACTTTTATTTCAGACGTTATCGTGTACGGTATCGTGTACATAGTTTTGGTGCCCATCGAGGGTAACTAGAAATCCGATCAAAGTCTTGAAGCGCATACGTATATCAGAGAACTAAGCAACTACTACATAGTTTTTGGCGCCCAACGTGGGGCAGAGAAGTATTAGAAGCACAGAAAGTATGAGAAGTGTTAAGCTTTCAGTGTTACTAATTTTGACATCTCCAGTTTTCTGTTAGTTGTTAAAAACACCCCCCAGAACATTGTGATAATATTTTTGATTTGTTGATATTTGAGTATCATTTATGCTGACATAATTTAGACTTGCTTGGTCCTACTATCGCAAAAGTGAGTTCTTCAAATAGTAGATTTTGTACGGCCTACGAAGCTGTAAGATTCAACAGTGGATCTCAGACCGAGAAACCTTACAGATTCTATTAATTTCAACTATTATAAAAAAAGAGAAACAAACATCTTACCATCTTTCAAAATTTATTGCTCGTTTTTGTTTGCTATGGTACAAGCCATAATTTAATGTATTTTTAAATTTGTAAAACTCGTTCAAATAATTCCAGAATATTGAGAATTCGACTGAGTTCGGATCCAATACTGATTATCCCTGAATTAGAATTATAATTTTAAATATATAGATTTGGTGGACAGCCATTATGCAACACTAGTAGGGGAATTGTTATTCAGTTGTTAGTATTTATTGTAGATTGCTATTGTCTGGAACTCGGAGATATGCTACATGAGCGTTCCCTTGCCGAATAGTATGATATTGTAAAAATCTGATAGCCAATCAATTACGTTCTCTAGTTTAGTTTCAATAGACCATTTTTATATCGGATTGTTTAAGGTTATAGAAAGTTATTATCGATCTCTCTCTATTACTTTGCCTAATTGTCAAAACAGGAAAGTTTACATTAAAAATGCCAGTAATTAATAGTCCCCCAAAGTCCTCATCTGGAGGCAACTCAGATAGCAAATGCGCACTATGTGCGACAGAAATGGACGATAAACATCCTTGCTTTTTATTAGAGTGCAAGCATGTGTTTCACAAGAACTGTGTGAAAACTTGGTTAACAACAAATACAGTCTGTTGTATTTGCAAGACACCAATAGAGACACAAAAAATGAAGTTAGTGGTAGGCAATTTCTCACCTAAACGAAATCAAGACAGAGTACCTCCTCCTCATGGAGATGATTCGATCTCGAAAACAAAAAGTTGGAGAATCGTTTTCCACTTTTTATGAAGCAGTAGCGTCTCTCATGGATAAGTCTTCACTTAAAGTGGAAGAATCAGAGCTTATGGAAATTCTTAAAAACAACTTGCTTCCAGAAACTCGTGAGAAACTGCTTTATCAATCTGTGAATTCGGTAGGACATTTACGTAGATTAGTTCAGTTAAGTGAAAACTTGACCAACGAGATTAAATCTAAATCCATTACCGGTCGTAGACATGTATACTCAGTTGAAGAAACTAAAATTGATGCACCAGAAGAGTGCTCAGTCAATGCAGAGCTTGCAGCAATGCGTGCTTCACATGCAAAATTACAATGCTGGAATTGTGATGAGATAGGCCACATCTGGGAGAATTGCTTCTCAGAACGACGCATTTTTTGCTATGGCTGTGGCCAGCCTAATGTTTATAAGCCACAATGCAAAGCCTGCATTAACAAGAAATCGGAAAACCCAAAAGTGGGTGCATCCAACAACAACCGGATGCCCCCGAAACAGTAACAATCAAAAACACAGAAGAGAATCAGAAAGTTTCTATACAAGACTCGCTTCCTATTAGTGTGCGAGTAGAAACAGAATTCTATCCAAGCACAACTGCTATTTTGCTATTAGAAAGTCAAACCATTACCGGAGTTCTTGATGTCGTTATGACATATAAAGATATTAAATTTCCCAGTATAAAACAAAAACTCATATTAGGACATGATTTTTGGAAAATTTTTGAGCTCGCACCCAATATTATAGAATCTTTAAGTACATCAATTGCAATAAAGGACACTATAAGCGAAAACTCTTATTTATTAACGCCAACGGAGATTCAGCAATTAGAGTTAGTTAAACTACTTTTTCCAAATGCTGCACATTCGTTAGGGCGAACTTCTTTAGTAGACACCACATTGACATCGGAGATGCTAAACCAGTCAAACAACGCTTCCATCCTGTAAGTCCAGCAGTAGAAAAATTGTTGTATGATGAAATTGATCGCATGCTTCAATTAGATGTTATAGAGCCTTCTATAAGCCCTTAGACTTCACCTATGCGTCTCGTTATTAAGCCCAATAAAGTTCGTTTGTGCTTAGATGCACGAAGACTTAACGATGCTACTAAAAAGGATGCGTATCCCCTTCCCAGCATCGATGGAATTTTTTCTAGATTACCTAAAGCGAACATTATAACTAAATTAGACTTAAAAGATGCTTTTTGGCAAATTCCTTTTACGTCAGAGTCTAAACAATTAACAGCATTCACTGTTCCAGGTCGACCTTTATACCAGTTTAAAGTAATGCCATTCGGCCTATGTAATGCTCCATCCACTATGTGTCGCTTGATGGGTCAATTGATTCCCCAAGATTTACGCCATTGTGTTTTTGGATATCTCGACGACCTTTGCGTTGTCTCTGAAGATTTCTCATCCCATTTAGCCATTTTAGTCAGACTTGCAGAACAATTTCGACAAGCTAATCTCACTTTAAATTTAGCTAAAAGTCAATTTTGTGTCACAAGCATAAATTATTTAGGATATGTCATTGGTAGTGGAGGCATTAGTCCAGACCCTTCCAAAGTATCTTGCATTATTAATTGGCCCCCGCCTAAGAATCTTAAACAGGTTCGAGGATTTCTTGGTGTATGTGGTTGGTATCGAAGATTTATTGAAAACTTTGCAGATCTTACCTGTCCAATTACCAATGTCCTTTCAACCAAATCTAAATTCGTATGGCCTTCCGAAGCTCAAGTTGCAATGGATAAATTAAAGCGTGTACTAACTACCGCCCCGATCCTAACAAACCCTGATTTTCAAAAGAAATTCTATCTCCATTGTGATGCCAGCGATTTTGGCATTGGAGCAGTTTTAGTCCAACTTTCAGACACGAAATTTGAAAAGCCCAAAGCTTTCATGTCAAAAAAATTGAGTAAAGCTCAACGCAATTATAGCGTAACAGAAAGAGAGTGTCTGGCTATGATCCTTGCAATAGAAAAATTTAGATATTATTTAGAACTGCAAGAATTTGAAGTTGTTACAGACCATTCTAGCTTGCTTTGGCTAATGCGTCAGCATAATGTTTCTGGCAGACTTGCTCGCTGGATTTTGCGTTTACAGCAATTCAAATTTACTTTTCCCATAGAAAAGGAAAGGAACATATTATTCCAGATGCATTATCTCGACTTAGTGATAATGAAATCTCAGAACTGGATATGAACCCGATTATAGATCTTGAATCTGATGCTTTTAAAGAGGATTCAAATGTTGATCTTATAAAGAAATATACCGAACAAATTCATAGATTCCCAGATATTAAAAAAGTTGATAACTTTTTGTATATTCGTACTGAACATGCAAATGGTGATCAAGATCAAGAGAAACTATCTTGGAAATTATGGGTCCCAGAGAGCCTTCGAAACAGTGTTCTTCAACAAGCCTATGATAGCTGCACTTCAGCACATTCAGGAATGCAAAAAACAATAGAGAAGTTAAGAAGTCATTTATTTTGGCCAGGATTATCAAAAGATGTGAAAGACTATATTCGCTCTTGTAATATATGCAAAGAAAATAAAGCCCCTAATTATACAATGCGTCCACCAATGGGAGACTATCGTCCCTCATATAGACCATTCCAACGATTGTATATTGACTTGCTTGGACCTTATCCTCGCAGTAAACAAGGTCACATTGGGTTGCTTATAGTTCTCGATCATTTTAGTAAACATCATTGGCTACATCCTTTGAAGAAATTTACTTCTTCAGCAATTCAAGACTATCTTTTAAAGCAGATATTTCATAGTTTTGGAGTTCCAGAAACGATTATTAGCGACAACGGTTCCCAATTCAAAGCAAAGGAGTTTAACGCTTTTCTTACGGAATTAGGCAATAACCATGTGTACACCGCACTTTACTCTCCTCAAAGTAATGCGGCCGAACGTGTCAATCGATCCTTGTTAGCTGCAATTCGCTCATACTTAAAGAATGATCAGACAGATTGGAATGTTTACTTAACGAGTATTTCATGTTCATTACGATCAGATTTACATCAATCTCTTAGTTGTTCACCCTATCGAGCATTATTCGGATTGGATATGATTACACATGGGTCAGATTATAAATTATTGAAAGATCTATCTTTGCTTGAAGAACCTATAGCTCCAATATCTCGTTCAGACACTTTAGCTTTATTAAGAAAAGATATTCAAAAGAATATACGCCGTGCACATGATCGCAATGAAAGCCAATACAATTTACGATCGAAACCAGTATCCTTTAGAGAAGGTCAGGAAGTATTTCGTCGAAATTTTGCTTTAAGCAAGTTTACACAAAATTTTAACGCTAAACTTGGACCCCAGTTCCTTAAATGTAGAGTTAAAAAGAAATTAGGAAATTGTTATTATATACTAGAAAATTTACAAGGTCAAGAAGTAGGCACTTATCATGCCAAAGATATTCGTACCTAATTCCCTCTAATATTTGGTCTAGCAATGAAATTTTTCGGGTGTTGTAATGGACGCTGTTGCTTTTATTTTTTCTATTTATAATTTTTATATTTTGCCGCTTTAGTTTACATTAAAAAATGTTATTTGCGACAAAATTGCATTTGCACTAAAAGTATGCACTTTTAATTACAATGCACCCTTACATACATATATATATATATATATGTTGCATACTTTTAGGTGCTAATTTAAGTCGAGCTTAATTAGTATTGCCACTACTAGTAAAAAACAAGAGTGAAACTGGAATTGTTGCACATAAAAACGCACACGAGGCTGGACTAAATCTCTTTTTCTTCCCGTGCAACTAATTGACACTTGTCAAAAGTATTGCCAAATTTCATTTATTGCAATCATACCTTACCTCGCCAGAGTGCAGATTTCTGCACATCCGAGGAACAGCAAATCATTGCTGGAGAAAACGCTTGAGTTGCCCACATACACTTAAGCTAGGAAAGCTTCTATATAAGCCGTATTTTGACAATACTTTTTGTTATCACCGGTTGCATTTTCTCTTGAGCATCGCTTCAAGCCAAGCTTGGCCAAGACAGCGTCTGCCACAGGTGGCAGATCAGCAAAGATCTGTTTTTGGATTTATATCCCGTAGTGCCGCCTGGGCAAATAAAAGTGTGCAATTAAAATTGCCCAAAAATTCCTATCAGTCCACATCAGCTGGACGTGGAAGCCGCCGTTGTATCAACTCTTGAGGACAGCTCATTGAGACAACTGTCGCTGCCTTAAATTTGTTGCCGAAACTCATCGTAGGATTGTTGCAGAAAAACGCCGTAGGATTGTTGCAGAAAGTCGCCGTAGGAGCGATCAATTCCAACCACAGAATCGTTTAGTGAAAGTGAAAATATATTATTTGGCAATGCAGAACCTAATTGTGTGCAGGGCATTTAAAGTTGTTGTTGCAAAAGTGTCAAATTAAAGTAAATTCTAAAGTGTAATTAAATTAAAGTAATGATTCATTTATTTTAAATATTGCTAAAGAAAAAGTTTTAAATATTGTAATTGTATATTCTGCCATAAATATTGTTTGCACCCTCCATATTAGCAAGTACACCACCATGCTGGAAGGCTTCGTCGCGGATTGAGTGACTGAGTGAGTAACCAACCTTGCAGTGCCTGTGCTATTGCACTCAGCATTTGTAGTCTTTGGTGATCGCTTTTTATATACAATTGAAAATAATATATATGGCTGAAAACTAAAAAGTGTTGAAAAAAAGATAAAATGAAAAAGTTCAGAAGAAGAAAATTTTTTTAATTTGCAAACATAATGCAAATCAAAAAGAAAATTTAAATCATATTAATTTCAAACAAATTAGCAAAAACAAAAAAATATATATTTTAAAAAAATATATAAAAATAAAAAATTTTAATATATATACAAAATAGAAAAAAATTATAATTGCAGAAAAAGAAAAACAAAAAAAGTAAATGAATTAATTATTTTGTGAATTAAATTAAATGAAGCCAAAAAAGAAAATAAAAACATTTTTATAAAAACTAAATATTAAAATCAACACATACTTTTGTAAATTATAAATTTTATCAACAACAATTTAAAAATGCAACACTAAAATCAAATTTATATAATATTCTTCTATTTGTTAAAAATATTGATATGCCTTATTAATACTTTGTCAAAAACCTGATGGGTCAGAAAATACCCTGTAAATTTATCAATTCATTCGTTGAAGCAAACATGTTGTTCCAAAATACCCTGTAAATTTATAAGTTCACGCTCTGAAACAAACATGTTGTTCCAAAATACCCTGTAAATTTATATTTTTGCAAATTTTGTAAAATCACTAAAAGTAAAAAGAGAATTCAAATTTAAAATGCATATAAGCATTTATTAAATGAATAATGTTGAAAAAGAAAGAAATAATTTTTGTAAAAGTAAATGTAAATCTGTTAAGTCGAAATGAAAAATGAAAATGTTTGAGTAGAGTTTTGTTAGTAATCCTGTTAGACATGGCATTGTAAGAGAGAGTCGATAGTCTTGTTTAGGGTATCTTTTAAAAACTATAATAGAAAGATCATGGTCGGGTTGGGTAAAGACAGCGAGAGGCAATTACCACCTCAGTCGCCGCGCATCCATAACCTTCAACATCGATCCGATTAAATTCATAAATATTGTTGATAGTCTATTACTTAAGTTTTTAGTTCTTTTAATCGGTTTTTTTTATCGATTAAATGTTTAGTTTCAGTAGGAGTCCTAAAAAATTAAACTATAGTAGCTTTGGTTGAAGTATAGCAAAACCCACCCCACCGCCGAAAGAGCTAAAGGCACCAGAGGATTCCGACCGCTATTATCTTTTTCCATATTGATCTCAGTACGTAAAATCTTTGTACTTTAATCTTAAGTCTGCTTAAGATATGTACCAAGTTTTACCAGCTAGCAAAGACTTTTATTTCAGACGGTATCGTGTACATAGTTTTTGGTGCCCATCGAGGGTAACTATAAATACTAGCAAAGTCTGGCAGCGTACGTATAGCAGAGAACTAAGCGACTGACTACTACAGTTTTTGGCCCCCAACGTGGGACAGAGAAGTATTAGAAACACAGAAAGCATTAGAAGTGTTAAGCTTTCAGTGTTACTAATTTTGACATCTCCACTTTTCTGTTCGTTGTTCAAAACACCCCCCAGAACATTGTGATAATTTTTTTGATTTGTTGATATTTGAGTATCATTTATGCTGACATAGTTGTAAGGATGGTTCTTAGCCGGGGTACAGATCTCAGTCTGCCCAGGGTTCGAACTTACAAGAAAATTTGTTAGTTGCTGCGACGCTGTGGCCAGGGGGGGGGGGGAAATACGACAAATCGGTTAGGGACAAGTACGACAGACGTGCAAAACTACGTGCCGGGATTGCTCACACGGCGACGTGATCGAGTCCTCGTCTCTTTTGCTACTTTGTTAGTTAGGGAAGCCGGGATTGCTCACACGGCGACGGGATTAGGGTATTAATTAGTCGATTTTAGTAAAGAACAAACTTTGACACTTTCAGTTAAACTCTTTATTAAAGCTAGTGGTTAACGACTAACAATGTTAATTATGTTACCCTGCGTACCCTGCCGCACTTTCTATTGGAGCCACCGCGCCCCCCTAACCCTCACTCCCGATTCCTCACTCTGCGTACGCGCCAACTCGCGACGTCCGCTTCCTTTCGCTGCCGATCACCAAGAGAGTTGTCGCCCGCGCTCGCGCTGTCGCTTACCCTTGGCAGCGCAGCTTCACCACGACGTTTTGTCGCTTTGCGGGTGGTGAGTTGCACCGCGCACAGGGCTGCGTCTGATCGATTATTTGCAATCGAGCGCGGGCGTCAATCATATTCAAATAATTAGCGCATAATAACAATACTAATTCTAAGCAACAATTCTAATACTTTTGGCCTCCAGTGGCCTAGAACTTAACACTAAATATCTCCAATATAACAAAATGTCTTCTGTGACTCTAACTTATTTAATAAAATACTAAAATAATCCAAAACGAATGTACGGCGGTTCTTCAGGGGGCCGCCTTACATAGTTTAGACTTGCTTGGTCTTACTATCGCAAAAGTGAGTTCTTTAAATAGTAGATTTTGTACGGCCTACGAAGCTGTAAGATTCAACAGTGGATCTCAGACCGAGAAACCTTACAGATTCTATTAATTTCAACTATTAAAAAAAAAAGAAACAAACATTTTACCATCTTTCACAATTTATTGCTCGTTTTTATTTGCAATGGTACAAGCCATAATTTAATGTATTTTAATATTTTTAAAACTCGTTCAAATAATTCCAGAATATTGAGAATTCGACTGAGTTCGGATCCAATACTGATTATCCCTGAATTAGAATTATAATTGTAAATTTTTAGATGTGGTGACCGCCATTATGCAACACTAGCAGAAGAATTGTTATTCAGTTGTTAGTGTTTATTGTAGATTGCTATTGTCTGGAACTCGGAGATATGCTACATGAGCGTTCCCTCTAGTTTAGTTTCAATAGACCATTTTTTTATATCGGATTGTTTGAGGTTATAGAAAGTTATTATCGATCTCTCTTTTACTTTGCCTAATTGTCAAAACAGGAAAGTTTACATTAAAAATGCCAGTAATTAATAGTCCCCCAAAGTCCTCATCTGGAGGCAATTCAGATAGCAAATGCGCACTATGTGCGACAGAAATGGACGATACACATCCTTGCTTTTTATTAGAGTGCAAGCATGTGTTTCACAAAAACTGTGTGGAAACTTGGTTAACAACAAATACAGTCTGTTGTATTTGAAAGACACCAATAGACACGCAAAAGATAAAGTTAGTGGTAGGTAATTGCTCACCTAACCGAAATTTAGACAGAGTACCTCCTCCTGCCCAAGTAGTAGATAGAGTTACTACTAGAAACCTTGCTAGAAGTTTAGCTTTAGCAGAAAATAATATGTCATAGTTTTGGAGTTTCAGAAACGATTATTAGCGACAACGGTTCCCAATTTAAAGCAAAGGAGTTTAACGCGTTTCTTACGGAATTAGGCAATAACCATGTGTACACCGCACTTTACTCTCCTCAAAGTAATGCGGCCGAACGTGTCAATCGATCCTTGTTAGCTGCAATTCGCTCATACTTAAAGAATGATCAGACAGATTGGAATGTTTACTTAACGAGTATTTCATGTTCATTACGATCAGGTTTACATCAATCTCTTAGTTGTTCACCCTATCGAGCATTATTCGGATTGGATATGATTACACATGGGTCAGACTATAAATTATTGAAAGACCTATCTTTGCTTGAAAAACCAATAGTTCCAATATCTCGTTCAGACATTTTAGCTTTATTAAGAAAAGATATTCAAAAGAATATACGCCGTGCACATGATCGCAATGAAAGCCAATACAATTTACGATCAAAACCAGTATCCTTTAGAGAAGGTCAGGAAGTATTTCGTCGAAATTTTGCTTTAAGCAAGTTTACACAAAATTTTAACGCTAAACTTGGACCCCAGTTCCTTAAATGTAGAGTTAAAAAGAAATTAGGAAATTGTTATTATATACTAGAAAATTTACAAGGTCAAGAAGTAGGCACTTATCATGCCAAAGATATTCGTAGCTAATTCCCTCTAATATTTGGTCTAGCGATGGGATATTTTCGGGTGTTGTAATGGTCGCCGTTGCTTTTATTTTTTCTATTTATAATTTTTATATTTTTGCCGCTTTAGTTAACATTAAAAATGTTATTTGCGACAAAATTGCGTTTGCACTAAAAGTATGCACTTTAAAGTACAATGCACCCTTACACACATATATACATATATATATGTTGCATACTTTTAGGTGCTATTTTAAGTCGAGCTTAATTAGTATTGCCAAGTACAAATTAGTCGATCAGCTGTTGCAAAAGCTCTTTGAGCTTCCAGAATTTTTCACCACTAGTAAAGAACAAGAGTGAAACTGGAATTGTTAATTATGTTACCCTGCGTACCCTGCCGCACTTTCTATTGGAGCCACCGCGCCCCCCTAACCCTCACTCACGATTCCTCACTCTGCGTACGCGCCAACTCGCGACGTCCGCTTCCTTTCGCTGCCGATCACCAAGAGAGTTGTCGCCCGCGCTCGCGCTGTCGCTTACCCTTGGCAGCGCAGCTTCACCACGACGTTTTGTCGCTTTGCGCATAATAACAATACTAATTCTAAGCAACAATTCTAATACTTTTGGCCTCCAGTGGCCTAGAACTTAACACTAAATATCTCCAATATAACAAAATGTCTTCTGTGACTCTAACTTATTTAATAAAATACTAAAATAATCCAAAACGAATGTAAGGCGGTTCTTCAGGGGGCCGCCTTACATAGTTTAGACTTGCTTGGTCTTACTATCGCAAAAGTGAGTTCTTTAAATAGTAGATTTTGTACGGCCTACGAAGCTGTAAGATTCAACAGTGGATCTCAGACCGAGAAACCTTACAGATTCTATTAATTTCAACTATTAAAAAAAAAAAGAAACAAACATTTTACCATCTTTCACAATTTATTGCTCGTTTTTATTTGCAATGGTACAAGCCATAATTTAATGTATTTTAATATTTTTAAAACTCGTTCAAATAATTCCAGAATATTGAGAATTCGACTGACGACGCACACGAGGCTGGACTAATTCTCTTTTTCTTCCCGTGCAACTAATTGACACTTGTCAAAAGTATTGCCAAAATGCATTTATTGCAATTATAACCTCGCCAGAGTGCAGATTTCTGCACATCCGAGGAACAGCAAATCATTGCTGGAGAAAATGCTTGAGTTGCCCACATACACTTAAGCTAGGAAAGCTTCTATATAAGCCGTATTTTGACAATACTTTTGGTTATCACCGGTTGCATTTTCTCTTGAGCATCGCTTCAAGCCAAGCTTGGCCAAGACAGCGTCTGCCACAGGCGGCAGATCAGCAAAGATCTGTTTTTGGATTTATATCCCGTAGTGCCGCCTGGGCAAATAAAAGTGTGCAATTAAAATTGCCCAAAAATTCCTATCAGTCCACATCAGCTGGACGTGGAAGCCGCCGTTGTATCAACTCTTGAGGACAGCTCATTGAGACAGCTGTCGCTGCCTTAAATTCGTTGCCGAAACTCATCGTAGGATTGTTGCAGAAAAACGCCGTAGGATTGTTGCAGAAAGTCGCCGTAGTTCATTTATTTCAAATATTGCTAAAGAAAAAGTTTTAAATATTGTAATTGTATTTTCTGCCATAAATATTGTTTGCACCCTCCACATTAGCAAGTACACCACCATGCTGGAAGGCCTTTCATCGCGGATTGAGTGACTGAGTGAAATCATATCATCATAAATCATATTAATTTCAAACAAATTAGTAAAAACAAAAAAATATATATTTTAAAAAATATATAAAAATAAAAAAATTTTAATATATATGTGGGTTGGTGATTATGTAGATCCCTAGACAACAACGAGTAATGAGCAAACCAACTACACCCAAATAAACCGGCAGAAACTAGAATTAGATGAACAGAGCGAATTCATTGAAGAGGCGAATTCGTACCAAGATGAACAGATGAATACTCACAACTTATGACGAGCGAAGCCAATAGGCAGTTGAAATTCGACGCCAGACGGGAGAGTTGCATTTCAGCTCAGACGACGAACAGTTTTACATTAAATGCATTTCACAACTACAATTAATTTGTTTAATCCAAACAAAAACCCCACATTTTGGAGGCTCGTCCGGGATTTGGATTTTTTCTTTTGTGCGTAAAAAGAGAGTAGTTGGTAGTGTTGACGGTATAAAGACGGTAAAACTGTAAAACGACGCGGTTATTAAGAATTTTAAAAGTGTAAAAATAAATAGACGATTTATTTTTATGCAAAATGACGTGTTTAAATGACTTAATTCCGAAAAACCTACGAGGAGCGACGAAAGCAAGCATTTGTGCGCTGCACAAATTCGTGTTTGAACATGATGGAGATCGAAACAACAGAAGCCGTTTACGCGAGTTTAGTGGTTTCGAGTACGACGAAAACGACGCCAAATTTCTTTCGAAGCGCGTGTACATACGCGAAAAACTGACGGAGCGTGATTTAATTTTAATATGCGTTGTATTAAATATTGGTCACAGTGCAGAAAATATGATGCTACATATTTTTCGAAATTTGGAAGCAGGCAGTTTGTTGCACAGCAACGAAGAAGACGACGATGATGACAACGACGAAGAAGACGAAGAAGAAGAAGGGGCAACTGCAGAAAATATCACCGAAAGACGTTCGAGTGTATCAAACAACCGTAATGACGCGCATGGTATACACACAATCGATGGCCCAACAACAAGAGACAGCGCGAACCGATCGCGTAGCGACATACAACATCGCTGTTACGACGAGCAGCAAGCACCCCGCTTTGCTATGAGTTTTCGCGACATTGAGGATTCAATTCGTGTCTTTGATGGTTCTGATGAAATAGCTGTCGAGCTATGGGTAGCAGAATTTGAAGATCAAGCCGAATTAATGCGTTGGAATGAATTGCAGAAGCTAATTTTTGCAAAAAAGTCGCTGAAAGGAGTTGCCAGACTATTCATTTTAAGTGAGAAGTACATCAACTCTTGGAGTGCTTTGAAGAGTGCGCTATTAAGTGAATTCAAATCAAGAGTGAATAGCAAACAAATACACACACTGCTGAGCGAAACAAAACGACGAACGAAGGAAAATACTCTTGAGTATTTTTATCGCATGAGAGATATTGCAGCAAGAGGCAATGTAGAAGACGAAGCACTGATGCAATATATAATTGACGGCGTTGACGAATTTGCATTAAATAAGTCGATTTTATACGGTGCAAAAATGATGAGTGACTTTAAGATGAAATTGAGAGATTATGAGAAAATCAACGAGAAAAAGAAAATGAGTGAGAAGGCAGAAAAAGAAAAGAAGACGCAAACTGGACAAAACTCGCAAATTGGAAACAAAAAAGACGTAGTTTGTTTCAATTGTGGTGAGAAGGGACATTTGTCTAGTAGCTGCCAAAGTAAAGAGAAAGGAAGAAAGTGTTTTAAATGCAATCAGTTTGGTCACATTTCCAAGGATTGCAATGATGAAAAACCAAACACTCGTGTTCTCAAAAACAATGACGAAATAACATCAAAAGAGGTTCCCTTGAATAATGACGTAAAAGTTCGCAAGACGTTGGTCGAGAACGGCAAATATGAAGAACCATCCATAATGAGAATTGACGCAGTGGTGAATAATGCTGATCTCGACATCAACCATAGAGCAAGCGAGGTGGCAAAAAGCGAAGTGCGCAAGTTAATCTTGGAGTATAAGCCAGAGAAGACGAAGTCGACGAATGTTGTAATGAAAATTGTACCTAAAGACGAAACCCCAATTTTCTCAAGGACACGACGTTGTGCCCAAGTTGAGGCTCGTATAATAGAAGATCCAATGGCCAGAGCGAAGGCGCAGAAGCAAGACGAGCATGTGAGCAAGCGCAAACGAGGAAAGCAGAAAGGTCTGCTGCACCCCCTGCGAAAAGACGACGGACCACTGAAGACATATCACATTGATTTCTTGGGTCCGCTGGAGTCGAATAGCAAGAACTATAAGCACATCTTAGTTGTGAAAGATGCCTTCACGAAGTTTTGCTGGTTATACCCGACGAAGTCAACAACATCCAAAGAAGTCATAGCGAAGTTGAGAAGCCAGAGCACAATTTTCGGAAACCCTTCTCTTATCATTTCAGATCGAGGCGCAGCGTTTACTGGACAGGATTTCATACAGTATTGCGAAGACGAAAACATAAAGCTGATCAAGACGACCACTGGGCTTCCACGAGTAAACGGACAGGCGAAGAGGCTAATTGCAGTTATCATATCCGTGTTGGCGAAGTTTACCATAGACGACCCTACGAAGTGGTACAAGCACGTTAACCAAGTGCAACTAACGATTAACTCGACGTACACCAGAAGCATCGATACCACACCTTTTGAGCTTCTGATGGGTACCAAGATGCGTACCAAAGATGACCAAAATCTGCAAGACTTGATCCAGAGAGAGTTTGTCATTGCATTTTCTGACGACCGCAATGAGTTGAGAGCAAAGGCGAAGACTCAAATGTTGAATCTTCAGACGGAGAACAAGAAGACGTACAATTTACGACGCAAACCAGCCAGGCAGTATGACGTTGGCGATCTAGTTGCCATAAAGAGAACGCAGTTTGGAGGCGGACTTAAACTTAAGCCAAAGTTTCTGGGTCCGTACATGATTTTCAAGATGAAGCAGAACAATGCTTACGATGTCGAAAAAGTTGGCATCTCCGACGGGCCAAAGCACTCTTCTTCATGTGCAGAGTACTTAAAGCCATGGGCCACGTTTGACGAAGAAGGTAGCTACGATGCATCCGAGGCGAATGCATAAGCAGGATGGCCGGATGTGGGTTGGTGATTATGTAGATCCCTAGACAACAACGAGTAATGAGCAAACCAACTACACCCAAATAAACCGGCAGAAACTAGAATTAGATGAACAGAGCGAATTCATTGAAGAGGCGAATTCGTACCAAGATGAACAGATGAATACACACAACTTATGACGAGCGAAGCCAATAGGCAGTTGAAATTCGACGCCAGACGGGAGAGTTGCATTTCAGCTCAGACGACGAACAGTTTTACATTGAATGTATTTCACCACTACAATTAATTTGTTTAATCCAAATAAAAACCCCACATATATACAAAATAGAAAAAAAATTATAATTGCAGAAAAAGAAAAACAAAAAAAGTAAATGAATTAATTATTTTGTGAATTAAATTAAATGAAGCCAAAAAAGAAAAAAAAACATTTTTATAAAAACTAAATATTAAAATCAACACAAACTTTTGTAAATTATAAATTTTATCAACAACAATTTAAAAATGCAACACTAAAATCAAATTTATATAATATTCTTCTATTTGTTAAAAATATTGATATGCCTTATTAATACTTTGTCAAAAACCTGATGGGTCAGAAAATACCCTGTAAATTTATCAATTCATTCGTTGAAGCAAACATGTTGTTCCAAAATACCCTGTAAATTTATAAGTTCACGCTCTGAAACAAACATGTTGTTCCAAAATACCCTGTAAATTTATATTTTTGCAAATTTTGTAAAATCACTAAAAGTAAAAAGAGAATTCAAATTTAAAATGCATATAAGCATTTATTAAATGTATAATGTTGAAAAAGAAAGAAATAATTTTTGTAAAAGTAAATAAATCTGTTAAGTCGAAATGAAAAATGAAAATGTTTGAGTAGAGTTTTGTTAGTAATCCTGTTAGACATGGCATTGAAAGAGAGAGTCGATAGTCTTGTTTAGGGTATCTTTTAAAAACTATAATAGAAAGATCATGGTCGGGTTGGGTAAAGACAGCGAGAGGCAATTACCACCTCAGTCGCCGCGCATCCATAACCTTCAACATCGATCCGATTAAATTCATAAATATTGTTGATAGTCTATTACTTAAATTTTTAGTTCTTTTAATCGGTTTTTTTTTATCGATTAAATGTTTAGTTTCAGTAGGAGTCCTAAAAAATTAAACTATAGTAGCTTTGGTTGAAGTATAGCAAAACCCACCCCACCGCCGAAAGAGCTAAAGGCACCAGAGGATTCCGACCGCTATTATCTTTTTCCATATTGATCTCAGTACGTAAAATCTTTGTACTTTAATCTTAAGTCTGCTTAAGATATGTACCAAGTTTTACCAGCTAGCAAAGACTTTTATTTCAGACGGTATCGTGTACATAGTTACCCATCGAGGGTAACTATAAATACTAGCAAAGTCTGGCAGCGTACGTATAGCAGAGAACTAAGCGACTACTACAAGAAAACGCTTAAATTGTCCACATACACTTAAGCTAGGAAAGCTTCTATATAAGCCGTATTTTGACAATTCTTTTGGTAAGCAATATTACCACTTGTTTGGCAGTGTCTAATTTTCTTAAATTCCATAGGTTATCACCGGTTGCATATTTCTTGAGCATCGCTTCTAAAGCTTGGCCAAGACAGCGTCTGCCAGAGGCGGCAGAACAGCAAAGATCTGTTTTGGATTTATATCCCATAGTGCCGCCTGGGAAAATAAAAGTGTGCAAGACAGCTCATTGAGACAGCTGTCGCTGCCTTAAACTTGTTGCAGAAAGTCGCCGTTGGATTGTTGCAGAAAGTCGCCGTAGGAATCATCAATTCCAACCACAAAATCGTTTAGTGAAAGTGAAAATATATTATTTGGCAATTGTGATGGTCAGTTTACGAGAGCATCACAAAATAGGTGTAAATATATAAGAGAGTTACGGATAAATATAGATATGCAGAAAGCTTTGTGTTATCAAGGGACGCCACTGTGGCTAAAAGCTTTCATTATCCGTAAACGTCACTGTAGCTTAAGCTTCGTATTATCCGTAAGCTGTAACGTTGCTAAAGCTTTCGCTCCAAGTTATGAGTTGATCTCAATGTTGTAACTCAGAGAGCTTTCGGAGCTTTCGCACACGTTCTACGGGCCAAAAGATCATACGATCATGCAGTTATTTTTGGTCTGGTCTATGTCTGCATGAGCAGGCAAGCAAGACAACAGAAGAAGTGCATTTTTTCTTTCGTTTTGACTAATAGGTACTATTAGAGTACTCTAATAAGCTCGACTCTAGAATTACCAGAGTTATTAACGAAGGGTAATTCTGGCAAAAGGGATGTGTTAAAGTAAACGTTCCCTGCATAAAGCAAATTTGTCTTTATTTAATACTCAAGCAAATTTATAAAAATTAAAGAACAGTGCGTGAAAAAGAAAGTGTTTCTAAAGCTGCTATTTAACTGGTATGAAATGGTTTAGTTAAATATTTTCCTTATATATATAAAAACTAAGATAATTTTTATTGGAAATAGATCCAGAAAATTATCGATAAGTTCTAACGTAATAATATTATACGGTGATCCCGTCGAGGCAAATCCCTTTGTAATTAAAAGGTTATTATTGATAATAACCAAAACGGAGGGGGATCTCGGACCTTTTCCAAGGGGACAAATCCGCTCCGGAACAACGGCCGTGGAGGGCCGAATAATAATCTAATTTATAGATTATGCCTGTTTGTGCTATTTAAGGCGATAGAAGACGAATGGGTGTCTTCAAAAGCTTGAATTAAATCACCCAACCTCACAACTCGAGTAATCTAGAACTGGAGCACCTCTAGATCAATCCCTGTAGTAGTCGCTTAGTTCTCTGATATACGTACGCTTCAAGACTTTGCTAATATTTTTAGTTACCCTCGATGAGCACCAAAACTATGTACACGATACCGTACACGATAACGTCTGAAATAACAGTCTTTACTAGCTGGTAAAACTTTGTACATACCTTAAGCAGACTTAAGATTAAAGTATAAAGATTTTACGTACCGAGATCAATATGGAAAAAGATAATAGCGGTCGGAATCCTCTGGTGCCTTTAGCTCTTTCGGCGGTGGGGTGGGTTTTGCTATACTTCAACCAAAGCTACTATAGTTTAATTTTTTAGGACTCCTACTGAAACTAAACATTTAATCGATTCAAAAAAAAAACCGATTAAAAGAACTAAAGACTCAAGTAATAAACTATCAACAATATTTATGAAATTTAATCGGATCGATGTTGAAGGTTATGGAAGCGCGGAGACTAAGGTGGTAATTGCCTCTCGCTGTCTTTACCCAACCCGACCTTGATCTTTCTATTATAGTTTTTGAAAGATACCCTATACAAGACTATCGACTCTCTCTTACAATGCCATGTCTAACAGGATTACTAAAAAAACTCTACTCAAACATTTTCATTTTCATTTCGACTTAACATATTTATTTACTTTTACAAAAAGCATTTCTTTCTTTTTCAACATTATACATTTAATAAATGCTTATATGCATTTTAAATTTGAATTCCCTTTTACTTTTAGTGATTTACAAAATTTGCAAAAATATTATTTTACAGGGTATGATGATAACAACATATTTGTTTCAGAGCGTGAATTTATAAATTTACAGGGTATTATGGAACAACATGTTTGCTTCAATGCGTGAACTTATAAATTTACAGGGTATTATGGAACAACATGTTTGCTTCAATGTGTGAACTTATAAATTTACAGGGTATTTGTGTGTTTGGCAAAATATTATAATCCCATTTGCATATAATTTTTAACAATGAGAAGAATTTTATATAAATTTGATTTTAGTGTTGCATTTTGTTGTTGTTTGTAAAATTATAATTTACAAAAATATTTGTTGAATTTTAATTTATCGTTTTTTAAAAAAAAGTTTTTTTGTCTTTTTGACTTCATTTCATTTCAATAACAAAATAATTAATTCATTTACTTTTTTTCTACAATTATAATTTTTTTTCTATTTTGTATATATATTTAATCTTTTATTTTTTTATATATTTTTTAAAATATATATTTTTGTTTTGTATTATTAATTTATTTGATTTTAATTTGATTTAAACTTGCTTTTTGATTTGCATTATGTTTAGAATTTACAAAATTTTCTTTTTTCTTTTTCATTTTATCTTTTTTTTTTCAACACTTTTTAATTTTTCAGCCATATATATTATTTTAATTGTATGAACAAAGCGATCACCAAAAACTACAAATGCTGAGTGCAATAGCACAGGCACTGCAAGGTTGGATCTGCTTTTGGGTGGGTACTAAATCAGTCACTCAATCCGCGATGAAAGGCCTTCCAGCGTGGTGGTGTACTTGCTAATATGAAGGGTGCAAAATAATATTAATGGCATGACTTTTTATAAATTAAAATTATAATAATTTAAACTTTTTCTTTAGCAATAATTAAAATAAATAAATCATTACTTTAATATAATAACAAACTTTGGAATTTACTTTAATTTAACTCTTTGACACTGTTGCAACAACAACTCAAAATGCCCTGCACACAATTAGGTTCTGCATTGCCAAATAATATATTTCACTTTCACTAAACGATTTTGTGGTTGGAATTGATGATTCCTACGGCGACTTTCTGCAACAATCCTACGATGAGTTTCGGCAACAAATTTAAGGCAGCGACAGCTGTCTCAATGATCTGTCCTCAAGAGTTGATCAAACGGCGGCTTACACGTCCAGCTGATGTGGACTGATAGGAATTTTTGGGCAATTTTAATTGCACACTTTTATTTGCCCAGGCGGCACTATGGGATATAAATCCAAAACAGCTGTTTGCTGATCTGCCGCCTGTGGCAGACGCTGTCTTGGCCAAGCTTGACTAGAAGCGATGCTCAAGAGAAAATGCAACCGGTGATAACCTATGCAATTTAAGAAAATTAGACACTGCCAACCAAGTGGAAATATTGCTTACCAAAAGTATTGTCAAAATACGGCTTATATAGAAGCTTTCCTAGCTTAAGTGTATGTGGGCAACTTAAGCGTTTTTCCCAGCAATGATTTGCTGTTCCTCGGATGTGCAGAAATCTGCACTCTGGCGATGTTATGTGTGATTGCAATAAATGCAATTTGGCAATACTTTTGACAAGTGTCAATTAGTTGCACAAAAAGAAAAAGAGAGTTTGTCCAGCCTCGTGTGCGTTTTTATATGCAACAATTCCAGTTTCACTCTTGTTCTTTACTAGTGGTGAATAGTTCTGGAAGCTCAAAGAGCTTTTGCAACAGCTGATCGACTAATTTGTACTTGGCAATACTAATTAAGCTCGACTTAAATTAGCACCTAAAAGTATGCAACATATATATATGTATATATGTAAGTAAGGGTGCATTGTACTTAAAAGTGCATACTTTTAGTGCAATGCAATTTTGTCGCAAATAACATTTTTAATGTAAACTAAAGCGGCAAAATATAAAAATTATAAATAGAAAAAATAAAAGCAACGGCGACCATTACAACCCATTGGATGGAGATGATTTGGACGAGAAACCCAGTTCCCATTCTGAAGAGAGACAGTGTATGAGTGGCTGTTGTACGCCAATATAGATGGCCTGATACCCTGCAGCCCTGGACGTTTATTTAATCATTAGTTAATTAATTTCTTTTGGTCTAACTAATGAAGGTAGTAACGATCGAACATCGTAAGATCGGAACTTTTGGTGATTTATATATTATTTTTCAATGATTGCATATTTATTCCTTCCTTAATCATAATTTCTTTTGACTGTTAATAGACAATTCACATATATGTATATGATTAAGTTTTTTTTATCATTAATTTGGAATTTATAACCACAAATGAAGACAGTGGATTATCAAAATGGTCATTGAAGCATTAAACCATTATAATTATTGTTTAATTATGTATTAAATCCTTTTTAATTCGTCCTGAGTAGAGGGTGATGATGGTTAGCAAAATGTGTTAGCGAGAAGGTTCTAGAAAAAGGGTCTTAAGAGACATAGGTAGGGAGGGTAGAGAAACATACAACAACAAAGATAAATTTATTCAAAGAATAACCTTTATTTAATTTATTAAATAGTATAAACCTGCAATAGAACCAATAAAAATTCATTTAGCTGCATTTTAGGAAATATTGTACACATAATAACTACTCGCATATTCAGCTTATTTAATCACTCTTGAAAGGGACGAATAATATAATTTGCTTGTGTAGAAAAAAAATCACATTAAAGATTAATTAGTTATTAAGTACTAGATTTTGTTTTGTGAGGATATAAACAATTGGGAAATAATGCCAGTAACGCATAGTCCAGATATGGAAGGCGCTTCCAGTTTCACACCAGAATGCTGTGGCATTTGTCAAGAGGTATTACGAGATGAACAATTAATAGCATCTATATCATGTAGACATCGATTTCATAGTAACTGTTTAACTGAACTTGTTGAAAGTGTAAGAGTGTGTCCAATTTGTAAACAGGAGTTTAGTCCTGAGTCTATATCTTACGAAGAGAATACTCTTGCTGCAAACAGCAACAAGGCAGTTAGTGAATACAGAGACTTTATTACCGCCACAAAAGTCTCACTATCGAGGAGGTAGATCGCGCAAAGGTCGAAGTTCGGGATCGCACATAACAACCAGGTCCCAAACTCGTTATTTTAGAGATGATTCCAATGGTCGCCTTTCCTTCAGCAGCACTGGGAATCAAACGAATAGAGGAGACTCAGATAGTGGAGTAACGAATCTTATACAGTCGGCAGTACAGCTTCAACAGGAAAGCATGATGACTGAACTTACTAAGTTGATCAAAAATAGTATAGAATCAACGTTGCAAGCTCAAATGGCGTCTCCAAATTTAAATGGTAGTAGAAACTCAAATAGCATTCCGGAACCCAGTGCAGCTCCCAGCTCTGTGGGAAACGTAAGCGGAAATGTTCATTCTGTCTTGAACGATCAGGAGTTAGGTAATCAAAGTCGCATTCCTTTTGACCGCAGTGTGGTGCCTGCGAAAGCAGCTAGCATTTTGTCAAGTTGGCATTTAAAGTTTGAGGGGACTAAAGATTCAATGAATTGTAACGAGTTTCTATATCGTGTACGTTCGTTAACAGCGCAGACATTAAATAACGATAATGGATTGCTATGTGATAATTTGCATTTACTTTTCGTGTCAAA
Organism: Drosophila tripunctata; assembly: GCA_035047385.1. Taxonomy (NCBI): domain Eukaryota; kingdom Metazoa; phylum Arthropoda; class Insecta; order Diptera; family Drosophilidae; genus Drosophila; species Drosophila tripunctata. The sequence continues at coordinate 390,040 of JAWNPS010000001.1, forward strand.
AGCAAGTGATTGGTTTTGGAACTTTCATAGAAAGAACTACAAATTCTCATGGCAGACATTTTGTTCAGCATTTCAAAAGAGATTTGAGGATTCAAAGGATGATTTTGACTTATGGGAACTAATCAGAAATCGTCGTCAAAATGAGAATGAATTGTTTGATGATTACCAATTAGCAGTTGAAGAACTTATCTCTCGTATTTCACATGGAATAAGTGAAGAGAAATTAATAGACATTTTAAAGCGGAACGCAAAGAACAGTTTGAAATTGGAACTGCTTCATCTGAAAATCGCCAACAGGGATGAATTAGGGGAAGAAGTGCGTAAGCATGAAAATTTTCATTCATTAAGACCAAAGTTTAGTAGAGCTAACATTTCGGAACTAACAAATGAGGAAGAGGAACCAAATGAAGAAAGCGTTTCGGCGATTCAACGTAGAGTTTTAGTATGTTGGAATTGTGACAAGACAGGTCACCGCTTCCACGATTGTATGGGTGAAAGGAGAATATTTTGTTATGGGTGTGGTACTAAAAATACCTACAAGCCTCGTTGTAGTAAATGTAACCCTTCGGAAAACCGGAAAAGGGATGCGCAGACCAACACTCTGGAGGCGCATCCGAATCAGAAATTAATATAAATAAGTTAGATATTAGTAAGACGGGCATAGATTTAGAACCAATGGTCCATGGAAAAATAGTTTTAGCAGATAATAATTTAACAATCGCACCTAGCTTGGTACAAGAAACCAATTAAAGCAGGACCGATTCAACAGAAGAAGATAATTTTAGCAGACTGTTACAGATCAATACAAAACCAAAGCGATCAACATTGAGACTAAGATTGTTTTGGATTTTGTTAAGACTGACAGAAAGAGGTTAGTATCAGCAGTATTTATGGAAACAGATAATAGATTATATACAGACATAAATATAGAAGGACATAGCTTTACCGCTTTATTGGATTCAGGAGCCACTATTAGTTGTTTAGGTAGTAAAGCTGCCATAATTTTACGACAACATGAAAAAGCCCATAAGTGTTCGGGAAACATTCAAACGGCTAATCATAACACATGTGCCGTCGTGGCAAAGCTTAAGGTTCAGATAGAATTTCGTGGCATTGTTGAGGAAGTAGAATTTTTTGTTATTCCAGAATTGAAAGAAAATGTATACCTTGGTATCAATTTCTGGAAAAGTTTTGGCTTGTTGTCTAAGTTAATGACCTCGGATAGAAGTATTAACGAATTAGATACGGGAACTGAACTTAAAAATAAAAGTGACATACAAATGCACAAACTTAGTGTTGAGGAAAAGCTTAAATTAGATGCTGTAATTCAATCGTTTCCATCATATGAACGCGATGGCTTAGGTCACACTAGCGTTATTAAGCATTCAATTACAATGGAATCTGTAGTTCCTGTTAAGCAACGACATTGGCCAATTTCGACAGCCAAAGAAAAAATGATGTTCGATGAGGTACAGAAAATGATTGAGTTAGGAGTGATAGAACCATTCGTAAGTCCTTGGAGCAGTAATTGTGTGTTGGTAAAGAAAGGCAATAAGAATAGACTCTGTTTAGATTCAAGGGAAATAAATAAACATACAAGAAAGGATGCGTATCCTTTACCACATATTGATGGCATTCTCAGTAGGTTACCTCCAGCCAAGTATATTACAGGACTAGATATGAAACATGCTTATTGGCAGATACCACTCGAAGAATCATCACGTCCTTATACAGCTTTTACAGTTCCAAATCGACCACTTTATCAGTATAAAGTTATGCCATTCGGATTAACTAATGCGGCACAAACACTTTGTAGGTTAATGGATAAGGTTATACCTGCCCAGTTACGTACTCGGGTATTTGTTTATTTGGATGATCTTTTAGTTCTGTCTGAAGACTTTGAGAGTCATTTACTTTTACTCCAAGAAATTGCTGTACACCTGCGTAAAGCTAATCTAACGATCAACATAGCTAAGTCACATTTTTGTATGAGAGAAATAAAATATCTCGGATTTATTATTGGAAACGGTCAGCTCAGAACTGATTCTAGTAAAGTTCAAGCTATTACTGAATTTCCCATTCCAAAGACCATTAAGCAACTGAGAAGATTTCTCGGTATGGCGGGCTGGTATCGGCGATTTGTTAGTAATTATGCTACAATATCTCTCCCCCTTACCGATTTGTTGAAAAAAACTAATACTTTTAATTGGAATCCATCCGCTAATGAAGCGTTTACAAAATTAAAAGGTAGCTTGACCTCAGCACCTATCCTGGCTACACCAGATTTCAAAAAGCCCTTTTTGCTTTTATGTGATGCTAGTACTTTTGGATTAGGCTGTGTATTGGCTCAAAAGAATGAAGACGAGGAGGAATTACCGATAGCCTTTATGTCAGAAAAACTTTCGAAAGCTCAACGTAACTATTCAGTCACGGAGTTAGAGTGTTTAGCCGTGATAAGAGGAATTAAGAAATTTCGTGCTTATATAGAAGGCCAAGACTTTATGGTAGTAACTGACCATTCAGCCTTGCAATGGCTAATGAAGCAAAAAGATCTTTCCGGTCGTCTTGCTCGATGGGCAATTAAATTACAGGGTTTCTCCTTCAAGATAACCCATCGGAAAGGTACCCAAAATGTAGTAGCCGATGCACTATCGCGTTTGGATGAGCCCGCAGATTTAGAAATAGAGACAAAAGGTCCAATTGTCAATTTAAGTTCCAAAGAGTTTCAAACGGCTGAATATACTGATCAGATAGATCGCATTCGTAGTAATCAAGCCAAACTACCTGATTTAAAAATAGTTAATAATTTGGTTTACAAACGAACAGATTTTGAAGTTGAGGAAGACGATTCGCTCAATTCTCAGATCTGGAAATTATGGATCCCTTCTACACTTGTACAAGAAGTGATAGCCAGAGCCCATCCACCAAATGCATCGCATTGTGGTATCGGCAAAACACTAGAAAAGATTAAAAGACATTTATTTTGGCCGAAAATGACCGCGCAAATACGTCAATACATTTCGAATTCTGACATATGTCTCCAGACACAAAGTCCAAGTATAGTTTTAAAGCCACCTTTGGGAAGACCTATGACGTCAGAGCGCCCTTTTCGAAAACTTTATATTGATCTTCTAGGACCGTATCCTAGATCGAAACTAGGGAATATCGGATTGCTAATTATAGTCGATCATCATACCAAGTTTCATTTTTTGTGTCCACTGAAGAAGTTTACCTCTAGCAAAATTTGCAGCTATCTTGAGGATTACCTTTTTTGTACTTTTGGAGTACCAGAAACGATCGTGTCAGATAATGGATCGCAGTTTATATCCGGTGCTTATAAAGCCTTCCTTACACGGTATGGGATTAACCAAATATGCACAGCAATATACTTACCACAAGCTAATGCGAGTGAGAGATTAAATAGATCTGTCTTAGCAGCCATTCGCGCGTACATTGGGCAAGATCATTCCAACTGGGATAGTAAATTGTCACAAATAAGTACAGCATTGAAAGCTAGTTTGCATCAAAGTACAGCGTATTCTCCATATTTTTTGGCTTTTGGACAAAATATGATTCTAAATGGCCAGGATTATAAACTATTACGCCAGCTAGATCTTCCATCGGAAGACACTAGAATTGAATTTCCGAGTACTCTTCAGGCTATCAGACAAATAGCCCAACAAAATATACAGAAATCACATGAAAAGAATGCGGTTAGATATAATTTACGTAGTCGTAATATAAAACTCCAAGTAGGGGATAAGGTTTATGCTCGAAATTTTTGTCAAAGTAGTGCTCCAAAGAAGTTTAGTGCAAAATTGGCACCTGTTTTTATACCAGCTACTGTTACAAAGAAAGTAAGTTCCGCATATTACCAACTATCTAACAAAGAGGGTAAAAATATGGGAGTCTATCATCTTAAAGATATTAAGGCAAAGTAAATTAATTTTTTTCTTCAGTTTAAGCTACGCTAAACGGTTCTTAGCCTTGCTTAAACTGCGCTGTGATGGTCAGTTTACAAGAGCATCACAAAATAGGTGTAAATATATAAGAGAGTTACGGATAAATATATATAAGCAGAAAGCTTTGAATTATCAAGGGACGCCACTGTGGCTAAAAGCTTTCATTATCCGTAAACGTCATGCAGTTATTTCTGGTCTGGTCTATGTCTGCATGAGCAAACAAGCGAGACAGCAGAAGCAGTGCACTTTTTTCTTTCGTTTTGACTAATAGGTACTATTAGAGTACTCTAATAAGCTCGGCTCCAGAATTACCAGAGTTATTAACGAAGAGTAATTCTGGCAAAGCGGATGTGTTAAAGTAAACGTTCCCAGCATAAAGCAAATTTGGCTTTATTTAATACTCAAGCAAATTTATAAAAATTAAAGAACAGTGCGTGGAAAGGAAAGTGTGTCTAAAGCTGCTATTTAACTGGTATGAAATCGTTTAGTTAAATATTTTTTTTATATTTATAAAAACTAAGATAATTTTTATTGGAAATAGATCCAGAAAACTATCGACAAGTTCTGCCGTAATAATATTATACGGTGATCCCGTCGAGGCAGATTACGACCCATTGTAATTAAAAGGTTATTATTGATAATAACAAAAACGGAGGGGGATCTCGGACCTTTTCCAAGGGGACAAATCCGCTCCGAAACAACGGCCGTGGAGGGCCGAATAATAATCTAATTTATAGATTATTCCTGTTTGTGCTATTTAAGGCGATAGAAGACAAATGGGTGTCTTCAAAAGCTTGAATTAAATCACCCAACCTCACAACTCGAGTAATCTAGAACTGGAGCACCTCTAGATCAATGCTGCCTCGCCACCAGATTTTTGAGTGATCATACCCATTGGATGGAGATGATTTGGACGAGAAACCCAGTTACCATTCTGAAGAGAGGCAGTGTATAAGTGGCTGTTGTACGCCAATATAGATGGCCTGATACTCTGCAGCCCTGGACGTTTATTTAATCATTAGTTAATTAATTTCTTTTGGTCTAACTAATGAAGGTAGTAACGATCGAACATCGTAAGATCGGAACTTTTGGTGATTTATATAGTATTTTTCAATGATTGCATATATATATTCCTTTCTTTAATCATAATTTCTTTTGACAGACATATTAATACCCCCGTCATCGTTGAGCTCAAGGATATCGGATGGAGTAAAAGTATCTGAACGCAAAATCGTAAGAGTATTTGAATTAATCTATTTATTTATATATATATATATATATATATATATATGCAAACATCGCCCCCTATTTTATGTAATCATTAAGGGTAGCTATTGATTTCCATTTAATACTGATTTTCGATCGTCCCCTTCTATTTTATTTTCTAAAGTCAATAGACAATTCACATATATGTATATGATTAAGTTTTTTTTATCATTAATTTGGAATTTATAACCACAAATGAAGACAGTGGATTATCAAAATGGTCATTGAAGCATTAAACCATTATAATTATTGTTTAATTATGTATTAAATCCTTTTTAATTCGTCCTGAGTAGAAGGTGATGATGGTTAGCAAAATGTGTTAGCGAGAAGGTTCTACAAAAAGGGTCTTAAGAGACATAGGTAGGGAGGGTAGAGAAACATGGAGATCACGTCATCTGATTTCCTTATGTACATCGCCGAGTAAAAAGCAGCTATATTTTCTGTCGGATTTGTAATCAAAACTCAGTTAGTTTATTTATTTTTGTATAGTTTAGAAAGTGTACCTAATAAAATGTTATGTTAAGGTGTATCATGGTTAACAACAAGAGATTAGAAAAGAACCCCGACAATCCGGCGAGCTAGATAGAGCATAGCTAGAGGTACACTCCAGTTCGAAATCTTGCCATGAAAATTTTGGGTCAGCGTAGTATTTCCTTTTCAGGAGTACAACGTCTGCATAAGTCCACACTCCGTACCCGTGAAGAAGCCGCACCATTACACATCACCACCGCCAAGATCACTACTTGATACTATATATTTGACGGGACAGGAACAGAAACAGAAACAGGAACAGGAAAAATCGATACTTAATTTGTGCTTAAATTACTGGTATTTACTATAAAATCATTTTGTATGCCCATTAATATAACATATTACATATATATATATATATCTAATATATATATATATATATATATATTTAACACAAGTTTAGTAACTTAGCCGATCCCAAATATCTCAAACTCAATCTCAATCTCAGCCTCAGTTTTTGTTAAAAAAGTTTTTGTTATAAATATGACGAAAAAACATGCAAAGAAACGTGTTAAAAGCCAAGACACAAATAACAACAAGTCCGATTCAAGTGATAACAACAGTCAGTCAGATGTTTCAAATGAGACTATTAAGAAACTATCTCCTCAGAATCAAAGTGTTCTTAACAATTTTATACACTTGATTCTGAGGATGAAACAAATCTTATAATTGATATTATAGAAAACTCTAAAAACTGTCCCAAGACATCCACTACAACAACAACAAAAACAACAACAACAGCATCAGTTGCTACAATACCTCAAAATATACCAACTAACCAAAACCAAAATCAAACTCAGACTCTGACTCAAGCTCAAACTCAGACACAAACAAATGCCCCAACTAGACCACAACTACAATCACAAACAAAATCTTTATCACTATCTCTCTCTCAATCCCAATCCCAATCCCAATCTCAGTTGCCAACTAAACCGTCAAAATCTTTGGACCCTCGCATTGATCAAACAACTGCATTGTATTCGCAAATAGCTGCAGGCCAGCAAGTAGTAGTTCTAACCCAAAAATCACCACTGATACAAATTCTCCATCGTTTTCTGGTTCAATACCATCACAAGTTTCACAACAATCATTTGCTGTACCCTCCACACCAATCAATATCAATATCAATAAAAATAAGATATCTGATTCAGCTGGGCCGTCGCCAACAGTTTCATCGATATCAGACGCTTCATCAACTGCATCAGCATCCCCCTTAGCATATCAAAAAACACAAAGACCATTATCATCCATATCAGAATTAGCCAAAAACCAAGCTCATACTGCCTCTACATTTAAACAACTTTCCAAATAGTTAAACAATGAGATATGCACGTATTAATGAAACACGTTAACAAACACGGTCAAACTCCTCTATCTCACGTTCTGAGCAGCAAGATGCTGTCAGAACTTTAAATAGGAACAAAAATATCAATAAGAATAATAACAACAACAATAATGATATTAGATTCAGATTCAGATGATGATGATGTAAATCCCATATTCACTTCAGTTAGGAGAGCAAATGCTACTCTTGGGTTATCAAATTCAAGTCCCAATCAAAATGCGATACCAAATAAAAATATCACTCCCAAGACACCACAAATTTGGATCAAATATGATGGTAACCTTGAAGAATTTAGTGATAGAATTAACAATATTGTCAATAACGATTGTTATACTATGAAATTAGGTGGCATTAACTTAATTCGTTTCAACCCAAACACACCAGATACATAAGGCAAAATGATACAGTACTTTAATGACCAAAACATTGAATATCATACGTATCAACAGCGCACAGAGCGTTCTATTCGTGTTGCCATACGTGGCATACACCACTCCACAACTATTGACCGCATCAAAAATGAGCTCACCAAATCTGGCTTTGCTATACGTAGCGTTTATCATCCAATATTTAAAAACAATCAAGGTCCTGGCACCTTTTCGCCAAATTTCATTTTTATTGAGCTCGACCCAAATGCTGAAAACAACAAGAATATATTTAAAGAGCAAACTCTGTGTCGAAACGCTGTTCGTGTCGAATGGAGACACAAAAATGAATCCCTTGTCCAGTGCCATCGAAGCCAATTATTTAATCACACTGCAAATTATTGCCATCGCAAGCCAGTATGTGTTAAGTGTGGTGAAGGACATTTAACAAGAGACTGCACCAAAAGGAGTGATACACCTGCCAAAAGTGGAAATTGCAAAGGTGATCACACAGCCAATAATAAAGGTTGCCCATATCATTTAAATTTATTAAAGAATAAACCACAATTTTCACAAAACAACAATAACAATAGAAACAACAACAATAACAACAGCAATAGAAACAACCACAATAGAAACAACAACAATAATTATAATATTAATCAGCAATCATTCCAGAGCAATCGCCCTAACTTTCCAATAATGAGTTATCGAAACAATAATACAAACAATCAAAACAGAAATGCCCAACCTCAAGACTTATTTCAACAACTACTCAAAAAAACAAATTTAACCCATATCCATCAGTAATAGGACTCTTTCAGAAACACCAAGAACTAATTGAAGGCCTACAAGAACATGTGCGAATCATCCATGATATTCTTGTAAATCAAAAATCGGGTCCCAACACCAAGTCAGCTGACATTACGTATGCAACTGCTCTAATGGCTCCCCCAACATTGACAAAGCCGACAACAAATACATTAACAGCAACAATATCTTCGGCAACTAGCCTACCCATAATTCCAACCATTTTATGAACTATCCCATTAATTACACCATCAAATTCAATTACAAATATCCCCACCTGTCACACAAAACCTAAATGATTGGCATCCGATTATGCATTTGGAATGCGAATGGTTTATCCAGACGCACCGAAGAGCTAATACATTTCATAAATATCAATCATATTGATATAATGCTAATTAGCGAAACGCATTTATTCAATAATTCATTTATCAATATACCTGGTTACAATATAATTGTTGGAAATTCACCAAATACTAGGTTACACATTGGCGGCAGTGCCATTATAGTTTCAAATAGAATAACACATCAGGCCCTTCCCTTTCTGAGACATACGTACAAGCAGCAAGAATCTCGATTCACACTGAATTGGGGCCAATTAGCATTGACACATTATAACAAACACAATAATCACAAATTTCTTTAAAATAATCGGTCCAAATTGCCTAATTGGCGGCGATTGGAACGCAAAACACCGATTGTGGGGTAACTTTCGTAGCTGCCCACGTGGCAGAATTATTTCAAAGTTTATATTATCAAAAACACAATACAATGTCCTCACCACCGGCGAACCAACACACTATCCATATAGCAATAATGTTCCGTCCGTTTTAGATTTCGCCATATTTCATGGCATTTCTCCACAACGCCTCGAAATGCATCATCAAATGGATCAAACAAGCGATCATATTCCGCTAATTATAAACTTTGCAATCGCATCTAAGCATATTAATTTGCATAATACTCGTCTGCTAACACGCTATTCAAACCTTAAACTTTTCCGTAAACATCTCGATGATAATATACACCTAAATACTGAAATACACTCCACACTAGACGCTGATGATACTATCAATAATTTTATAAATAAAATATATGATGGCGCCAAAATGGCATCAAATGCATCACGTCAACCCAGATCCCACCCCACTGATTATTTTAGGCCATCCATAAATGCTGACATTATCGAGCTCATTCGCAATAAACGGCGATTACGCAAACGCTATACGCGTACAAGAAATTTTGAGCATCGCCTTGCTTGGCAACAGGCAAGTCGGCGTCTCTCACACATTCTTGAAAAGATTCGCTCTGATCACTTCAATTCAATTCTCGCTAACGCCGATCGAAATAAACAAGGCAAATTTAATTTGTGGCGAGCATGCAAGGGCCTAAAACAGCAACCCCATATGCATATGCCAGTCCGAAACCAGCAGGGCAACTGGTGTCTCACTGCCAGCGAACAAGCAGAAGCTTTTGCCGACGAGTTGGAAAATCGATTTAAGCCTTTCAATTATAGTCCCAGTGAACATATACATACTGTTCAAACACTATTAAATAATGCACATAGCCCAAATCCATTACTACTATTAAACATCGATTCGAAACACAAATGCCCAACATATAACATTCTCTGAGCTAAAACGATAAATTAAACTATTAAAGTTAAACAAAGCTCCCGGCAATGATAAAGTTGATAACTTTATATTGAAATCATTACCACATCGAGGCATAGTTTTTCTAGTCAATCTATTTAATTGCTTACTACGATTACGATACTTTCCATCAGCATGGAAGTGTGCAAACATCAGCATGATCCCCAAAAATGATAAAAAATCTTTATCAGAGTTATGCAACTATCGTCCTATAAGCCTCTTACCATCAATCTCAAAACTTTTTGAGTATGCTATTTATTCCCGTTTAAATGCTGAAGTTGATAAACTTATACCAAAGCATCAGTTTGGTTTCCGTGAGGGACATAATACAACGCAGCAAATTCATCGCATAGTCCATCACATAAATACCAGCTTTGAGCGTGGCAGAAGCACTTCGGGTGTCTTCATTGACATTGCCCAGGCTTTTGACCGAGTATGGCACGAGGGTCTCTTCTATAAACTATATACCCATGTTTCATTTCCTCTATATCAAATTCTAGTCTCCTTCCTCACAAATCGCTCCTTCGCTGTTAAAGATCGTGGCAATTTTTCAACAATTCGACCAATTATGGCCGGAGTACCACAAGGCAGCGTTTTGGCCCCACTTTTATACAATATTTTCACATTTGACATGCCAACAATAACTGACACATTCAAACAGAAAGATACTGATGACAATTTAACAGCCACTTATGCAGATGACACTGCATTCCTAATAAGTGGCCGCATACCAGACATTGCAAACAGTACGCAAAGACACTTTAATAATAATAATAATAATTTTCTAGACTGGACCAACAAATGGAACATAAAAGTAAATTGTTCAAAATCAAAACACATCATCTTTTCACTCCAAAAAAAAATAATTTGGCCAGATGTTAAAATTAACAATATTACTGTTCCATCTGTGAGCTCAGTGAAATATCTGGGCTTGCATTTAGATAGAAAACTAAACTGGACACGTCACATTTATCACACACAACAGGCTTTTAATACAAAAATCAAAAACTACACTTGGCTGTTAGACTCAACATCTCGTCTCACACAATCGAACAAATTAATAATTTATAAACAAATTATAGCACCTTCTTGGCAATACGGCCTAGAAATATATGGTTGCGCATCTGATCTGGCCATATTAAGATCAAAAAATACTGACATTGACATACAAACATACGAACATACACAATACCCTGTACTCAAGTATACACCAGCGTGGCACTGGTGTAAAACAGCAGTCAGCACACCCCCCGTTTCGAGCATACACTAGCGTGGCACTGGACATTCAATCAATACACACACACACAATACCCTGTACTCAAGTATACACCAGCGTGGCACTGGTGTAAAACAGCAGTCAGCACACCCCCCGTTTCGAGCATACACTAGCGTGGCACTGGACATTCAATCAATACACACACACACAATACCCTGTACTCAAGTATACACCAGCGTGGCACTGGTGTAAAACAGCAGTCAGCACATCACCCGCTTCGAGCATACACCAGCGTGGCACTGGACATGCAATCAACACACACACACGCACACACAGACAATACCCTGTACTCGAGTATACACCAGCGTGGCACTGGTGTAAAACAGCAGTCAGCACACCACCCGCTTCGAGCATAAACCAGCGTGGCACTGGACACGCAATCAACACACACACACGCACACACAGACAATACCCTGTACTCGAGTATACTCCAGCGTGGCACTGGAGTAACATTCAACAGTCAGTACACATATATGCAATACTTCATTGGTGCATTATCTGCTGTTACTGTCACACACCAGCGTGGGATCGACATACACCAATTAACACACACCACCATCCCACCAATAATTCGGCCCATGCCCAGTGAAGAGAGACTTGGGCAACTCAAATCAACAAGCTGGATCTTGTAATCAATTGGGGCAGGACCAACTTCAAATTTTATCTTTCTCTCAGCCAAAGTACACACACCTCAACCATATCTGATGGCTCAGGACGCGCTGCCAATAGGCAATAGCCAAGCGTCGAAGCTTCATTTCACCAAATGTAGTTAAGTTCGATAACCCAATTACTTAGCTACATCCAACCAATAAATAAATCTTAGGTTACGACCTCCATGGCGCAACTGAAACAAGAAAAAAAAAAAGAAAAAGAGTTGCAGTTTAGCAAGAAACGAGAGCAGTTCTATCATAGAGCAGTTGAAATTTTCGCAACAAGCAAGACCAGTTAAATCTTCGCAACTATTTTCATCAGTATATTTATAATATAATTATATATATTATATATGGTGTGTGTGTGCCAACATACTGAACATCGCCAATATCGCCAACATCGATACTGAGAGAAATCGTTTTCTTTGCCTACTGGAGAGAAACTTGCTGTCAACTAGCATCACCACCGCCAAGATCACTACTTGATACTATATATTTGACGGGACAGGAACAGAAACAGGAAAACACGATACTTAATTTGTGCTTAAATTACTGGTATTTGTAAAATCATTTTGTATGCCCATTAATATAACATATTACATATATATATATATTTAACACAAGTATAGTAACTTAGTCGATCCCAAAAATCTTAAACTCAATCTCAATCTCAGCCTCAGTTTTTGTTAAAAAAATTGTTGTTATAAATATGATGAAAAAACATGCAAAGAAACGTGTTAAAAGCCAAGACACAAATAACAACAAGTCCGATTCAAGTGATAACAACAGTCAGTCAGATGTTTCAAATGAGACTATTAAGAAACTATCTCCTCAGAATCAAAGTGTTTTTAACAAGTTTATACACTTGTTGTCAAATACTGATTCTGAGGATGAAACAAATCTTATAATTGATAATATAGAAAACTCTAAAAACTCACCCAAGACATCCACTACAACAACAACAACAACAGCATCAGTTGCTACAATACCCCAAAATATACCAACTAACCAAAATCAAAATCAAACTCAGACTCTGACTCAAACTCAAACTCAAACTCAGACACAAACAAATGCCCCAACTAGACAACAACTACAATCACAAACAAAATCTTTATCACTATCTCTATCTCAATCCCTAACCCAATCTCAGTTGCCAACTAAACCGTCAAAATCTTTGGACCCTCGCATTGCTCAAACAACTGCATGGTATTCGCAAATAGCTGCTAGGCCAGGAAGTAGTAGTTCTAACCCAAAAATCACCACTGATACAAATTCTCCATCGTTTTCTGGTTCAATACCATCACAAGTTTCACAACAATCATTTGCTGTACCCTCCACACCAATCAATATCAATATCAATAAAAATAAGACATCTGATTCAGCTGGGCCGTCGCCAACAGTTTCATCGATATCAGACGCTTCATCAACTGCATCAGCATCCCCCTTAGCATATCAAAAAACACAGAGACCATTATCATCCATATCAGAATTAGCCAAAAACCAAGCTCATACTGCTTCTACATTTAAACAACTCTTTCCAAATAGTCAAACAATGAGAGATGCACGTATTAATGAAACACGTTATCAAACACGGTCAAACTCCTCTTTCTCACGTTCTGAGCAGCAAGATGCTGCCAGAACTTTGAATAGAAACAACAATAAAATAAAAAAAAATAACAATAACAATAATAACAACAACAATAATGATATTAGCATGGAAATTGTGGACTCTGATTCAGATTTAGATGATGATGATGTAAATGCCATATTCACTTCAGTTAGGAGAGCAAATGCTACTCTTGGGTTATCAAATTCAAGTCCCAATCAAAATGCGACACCAAATAGAAATATCACTCCCAAAACACCACAAATTTGGATCAAATATGATGGTAACCTTGAAGAATAGAATTAATAATATTGTCAATAACGATTGTTATACTATGAAATTAGGTGGCATTAACTTAATTCGTTTCAACCCAAACACACCAGATACATATCGCAAAATGATACAGTACTTTAATGACCAAAACATTGAATATCATACGTATCAACAGCGCACTGAGCGTTCTATTCGTGTTGCCATACGTGGCATACACCACTCCACAACTATTGACCGCATCAAAAATGAGCTCACCAAATCTGGCTTTGCTATATGTAGCGTTTATCATCCAATATTTAAAAACAATCAAGGTCCTGGCACCTTTTCGCCAAATCTCTTTTTTATTGAGCTGGAGCCAAATTCTGAAAACAACAAGGATATATTTAAAGTGCAAACTCTGTGTCAATACGCTGTTCGTGTCGAATGGAGACACAAAAATGAATCCCTTGTCCAGTGCCATCGATGCCAATTATTTAATCACACTGCAAATTATTGCCATCGCAAGCCAGTATGTGTTAAGTGTAGTGAAGGAGATTTAACAAGAGACTGCACCAAAAGGAGTGATACACCTGCGAAATATGACAATTGCAAAGGTGATCACACAGCCAATTATAAAGGTTGCCCATATCATTTAAATTTATTTAATAATAAACCACAATTTCCACAAAACAACAATAACAATAGAAACAACAACAATAACAACAACAATAGAAACAACCACAATAGAAACAACAACAATAATTATAATATTAATCAGCAATCATTCCAGAGCAATCGCCCTAACTTTCCAATAATGAGTTATCGAAACAATAATACAAACAATTAAAACAGAAATGCCCAACCTCAAGACTTATTTCAACAACTACTCAAAAATGCTCAGCAGCAAGAATAACAACAGCAACCAAACACCTTTAACCCATATCCATCAGTAATAGGACTCTTTCAGAAACACCAAGAACTAATTGAAGGCCTACAAGAACATGTGCGAATCATCCATGATATTCTTGTAAATCCAAAATCGGGTCCCAACACCAAGTCAGCTGACATTACGTATGCAACTGCTCTAATGGCTCCCCAAAATTGACAATGCCGACAGCAAATACATTAACAGCAACAATATCTTCGGCAACTAGCCTACACATAATTTCAACCATTTTAAGAACTATCCCATCAATTACACCATCAAATTCAATTACAAATATCCCCACCTGTCACACAAAACCTAAATGATTGGCATCCGATTATGCATTTGGAATGCGAATGGTTTATCTAGACGAACCGAAGAGCTAATACATTTCATAAATATCAATCATATTGATATAATGCTAATTAGCGAAACGCATTTCAACAATAATTCATTTATCAATATACCTGGTTACAATATAATTGTTGGAAATATTTTTTACATAATAATAATAATAATAATATCATATTTTTTTTACAAATTTTTGATTAATTTTGTTTGTGACTTTGTGTAAAACATTCGGTTTGTTGAAACACTAAGTTTTAACGTAAAATTCTGTATTTTTGCTAATTTTGTGTTTGAGTGCAACAACAATTTGCAGTAAAGCAAATTGTATGTTAATTTTGTTTTGCTTTGTCAACACTGCTGTTTTGTTTTTGTATTTTTACACCGTCGAGTCGTTGATCTACGCTCTCTTTTTCGTGTTCTATTTTTGTCTTTAAACTTAGCTTCGCGCTCTCTTTCTGCTGCACTCTCGCTTTATCGCGCTCACATTACTTGTGTTGTTGGTGTTGGCCGGTAATAATTTCTCTCGCGCTTTTATTTTCGGTTGTCGCGCTCGCGTGTTTGTGTGCTTTGTGTTGTTGTCGTAAGTACAAATCAGCATCTGTGTATTTAGCTTTTGTTGCTTTCTTCTTTTCTGTAACTGTTTTATATTTTTGGTAGTGTTTTGCTAATTATAGACGCAAAAATACCCTATAATGTATGTCTGTTACTCTAAAAACTGCCAGGTTCGGGCAAATGTAAAAATAGGTTTCGTTTGCTGCTGGCTGTGTGAAAATGTTTCACACGAAAAATGTGCTGGCCTCAACGGCCGTGTTATTGACCTAATTGAGTCAAAAAAAGGCATAAGGTGGACATGTGAAGCATGTAGGCCAGTGGAAATGGACATTTTGGCTTTCATGAGACATACCAAAAGAGGCTTTGTGGATCTGTTGGGCAGATTTAAATCTCTGCTGAATAGTTTCGCCGCTTTGGATGATGACTTCAAAAATTTGAAAGTTTTGAACGATTCTCCAAAGCGGAAAAAGGCCAACAATAGGTTGTCAATTGGACCAAACGAAATTTCCACCCCTCCACACATATCATCTGTTTCCGTTCCTCTACACAAAGATATTTCACCCCCTCCTCAAAGTATTGTTGTCAGCAGGGTCGAGAGCGTCAATTGTCCCATGGATATTGCCCCTGCTGATACCGAAGAAATTCCTGTTTCGCCGTTTGAAAGTACAATTGTGGTTGATAGTTCCATTAGTACTGACATAACGGCCGCATCAAATAGATCAATCAACGGCATAACTTCAGCTAATGTTACTGCCGGGATTGAACAGAAGGTGCTTGTAGGTGTTCCACCAAAGAAACAAATCTTTGTTTCCAGGCTTGCCCCTGATACTACATCTGATGATGTCAAGGCTTTTATTCAAGCCAAATATAAAGCCAATGTTACAGTGGAAAAATTTAAGTTTACGTATCTTCGGGAAATTTCGTCTTTTAAAATAAGTGTGACTGCTGAACATTTCAACAAAATATGTTGCAAAGAGTTTTGGCCAGACCACTTATTAGTAAAAGAATACACTGCCAAAAAAAGAAATCGGTCTCCGGTTGTACTAGCTTCCTCAACCTCTGCTCAACCTACTACGAAAAAAAACTAATATCCTCCTCCCTGCCTATCAGAATGTAAGAGGTCTTTGTAGTAAACTTAGTACTCTTTACCTAGATAGCTTTGATTTTCCTTTTCATGTCGTTGCCTTTTCCGAAACATGGTTAAGGCCCGACATTCTTAACACTGAAATCTTATCAAATAAATTCTCCATCTTTAGAAATGATCGCACCCCTCGTCGTGGGGGAGGTGTGCTTATAGCTGTTGATGCTGATTTATCTTCAGAATTAGTATTAACCGATTGTAATATAGATGTAGAATTTATTGCTGTAAAACTAACCTTATCTAATGTTAACATTTATATAACTTGTTCCTACATTCCGCCATCTTCTGATAATTGTATTTACTTAGGACATTTATCTGCAATCAAATCTATTTCTTCTTTACTCTCTGATCGTGACCATTTGGTGGTATTTGGAGACTTTAATATCTCCAATACTACTTGGATTTCAAATCCCGACTCTGCCGTGTTGACTTGAGAATTTGTTGGAAATTTCTCTGTTCCAAATAAATTCTATTCCGAATTCGCTGAGTAGGATGCTTGATCTGGTTTTTGTTTTGGATCCATCCTATCTGTCTGTCTCCCGTATTTCTCCTTTATCCCATCCCAAAGACCTTTACCATCCGACTCTGGAGGTGTTGATTGATTTACCTAACGGGGTGCCAATCTCTCGTAAGACATCTGTCGAGAGAACTCGTCAGTTTCGGAAAGCAGATTTTAGTAAATTAAATCTACTCTTATCCCAGACTGACTGGTCCCCGTTACATGTGTAGGGACATGGATAGTGCAATCAATGTTTTTTATTCTATTCTGAACTCGTTACTTGACATTTGCGTTCCG
This sequence comes from Drosophila tripunctata, assembly GCA_035047385.1. Taxonomy (NCBI): domain Eukaryota; kingdom Metazoa; phylum Arthropoda; class Insecta; order Diptera; family Drosophilidae; genus Drosophila; species Drosophila tripunctata. The sequence continues at coordinate 407,517 of JAWNPS010000001.1, forward strand.
AACTGTGTGCCATGTATGTCTAATAAACCTATATGGTTCTCAAGGGAATTGACAAATTTAAAAAATAGATAGTCAAGACTTTTAAAGAAATTTAAAGAAACTGGCTCCTCTTTAGATTTCTCTAGATATAGTATTGCACGATCTCATTTCTCTAATATGAATAACCAATGTTATCGGAATTATCTTTATAGCTTCGTTAATGCGAAGCGTAAATCTTCAACGCTTCCCTCTACTGTGGTCTATGATAAAAAGACAGCCAATTCAAATCAGGCAATTGCCGATTTATTGGCCGAATTTTTTCAGACAACCTATAGTACTGATCATTGTCATTTTGCAATGCCTTATCCATATCGTGTAAATGCATCTAATTGCATTTTCCAGCCTGTGATTACGGAAAGTTCGCTTTTAAGTGATCTAAAGGCAATAAAACCAGTATTTTCACCGGGACCTGATGGAGTACCAGGCTGTGTCCTAAAGTACTGCGCTGAAGGTCTTTTGAAGCCTTTGTATAACTTATTTAAATTGTCTGTAGAGTCGAGCAGCTTTCCCGAGATTTGGAAAGCATCATATATTATTCCTCTCCATAAAAAGGGAAATAAATCTAACGTTAATAACTACAGAGGTATTTCTAAGTTGTCTGCTATTCCGAAGGCATTTGAGAAACTAATAACTTCTCAATTGCAACATTTTTGTAGATCTATGGTTTCACCCTGCCAGCATGGGTTCGTGAAATATAGATCTACTACCACTAACTTGTTAGAATTTACCTCTTTTATTATACAAGGCTTTCAAAACAAATTGCAGACCGATGTCATTTATACTGATTTTAGTAAGGCATTTGACTCTGTTAATCACTTTCTTTTGCTACATAAACTCAATCTGCTGGGTTTTCCAAATAACTTTATTCTTTGGGTTTCAAACTACTTAAGTTCTACAACCCAAAACGTTTATTTGAATGGTACAGTATCTAAAATTGTTAAAGTAACTTCTGGTGTACCTCAAGGAAGTCATCTTGGACCCTTGTTATTTACTCTTTTTATTAATGACCTGCCTTCTGCACTCAGTCATTCTCGTGTGTTGATGTATGCCGATGATGTTAAACTTTGCGTGTCGGCTGCAGAGTCCAACCTTGGTACCATGTTACAAAATGACCTTTCTAATTTTGAAACATGGTGTAAAGTAAATTCACTAAATCTTAATTATAGTAAATGTAACGTAATGTCCTTCAGTAGGCGAATTCCTTTTTTTAAAATTATGTTATTAATAGCAAAGATCTTGATAGAATTGAGTCGGTCGTTGATTTAGGTATCCTCTTAGATCCAAAACTTAAATTTGACAGGCATATTGCTTCTATTGCCAACCGTGCATTTGGTGTCTTGGGTTTCATAAAACGCTGGTCAAAAGAATTCAATGATCCCTACATAACTAAAACTCTTTATACTTCACTCGTACGTCCTATTCTTGAATATGGGTCTTGTATATGGTCTCCCCAATACAAGATTCATCAAGACAGAATAGAATCTGTCCAAAAACAATTCTTGCTCTTTGCTCTAAGGGGCCTTAACTGGAACCCTAACATCCGGTTGCCTCCCTATCGTAGTAGACTTTTACTTATCAATCTTTCCTCTCTGTCTGATCGTAGAACCATGCTTGGTGTAATATTTATGCACAAACTTATAAATGGTGAAATTGATTCGTCTGAATTAATTAGCCAAATTAGTTTTGCTGTTCCGATCAGACCCACTAGAAACTTTCAACCACTGTCACTTCAAATCTGTACTACTAACTATTCTATTCATAACCCGTTTCGAGTTTTATGTTCTTCATATAATAACCCTTATCGTATGGTATGTAATTCTTCAACTACCACTACTCTAAAATCTTCACTTCTCAGTCATCTTTCTAGTTTATAGATTATTTTAATTAGTTTATGCTTAGTAACTAGTATTTGTATTTGTTTAATGTTTATTGTTCGCGACTTTCGTCGTTGTATTTATATTAATAAATTACGGCTCGCGCGTTAACAAGCCCGTGCTTGGTGTCGTATAGGCCACTTGAAAGTACTGCGTTTAGTACTACTTCAACGTCCAAATAATTCACCAAATACTAGATTACACATTGGCGGCAGTGCCATTATAGTTTCAAATAGAATAACACATCAAGCCCTTCCCCCATTTCTGAGACATACGTACAAGCAGCAAGAATCTCGATTCACACTGAATTGGGGCCAATTAGCATTGTATCATGCTATTGGCCGCCCGGACAAGACACATTATAACAAACACAATAATCACAAATTTCTTTAAAATAATCGGTCCAAATTGCCTAATTGGCGGCGATTGGAACGCAAAACACCGATTGTGGGGTAACTTTCGTAGCTGCCCACGTGGCAGAATAATTTCAAAGTTTATATTACCAAAAAAACAATACAATGTCCTCACCACCGGTGAACCAACACACTATCCATACAGCAATAATGTTCCGTCCGTTTTAGATTTCGCTATATTTTATGGCATTTCTCCACAACGCTTCGAAATCCATCGTCAAATGGATCTAACAAGCGATCATATTCCGCTAATTATAAACTTTGCAATCGCATCTAAGCATATTAACTTGCACAATACTCGTCTGCTAACACGCTATTCAAACCTTAAACTTTTCCGTAAACAATTCGATGATAATATACATCTAAATATTGAAATAAACTCCACACTAGACGCTGACGATACTATCAATAATTTTATAAATAAAATATATGATGCCGCCAAAATGGCATCAAATGCATCACGACAACCCAGATCCCACCCCACTGACCATTTTAGGCCATCCATAAATGCTGACATTATCGAGCTGATTCGCAATAAACGGCGATTACGCAAACGCTATACGCGTACAAGAAATTTAGAGCATCGCCTTGCTTGGCAACAGGCAAGTCGGCGTCTCTCACACATTCTTGAAAAGATTCGCTCTGATCATTTCAATTCAATTTTCGCTAACGCCGATCGAAACAAACAAGGCAAATTTAATTTGTGGTGAGCATGCAAGGGCCTAAAACAGCAACCCCATATGCATATGCCAGTCCGAAACCAGCAGGGCAACTGGTGTCTCACTGCCAGCGAACAAGCAGAAGCTTTTGCCGACGAGTTGGAAAATCGATTTAAGCCTTTCAATTATAGTCCCAGTGAACATATACATACTGTTCAAGCACTATTAAATAGTGCACATAGCCGAAATCCATTACTACTATTAAATAGATCGATTCGAAACACAAATGTCCAACATATAACATTCTCTGAGCTAAAACGATCAATTAAACTATTAAAGTTAAACAAAGCTCCCGGCAATGATAAAGTTGATAACTTTATATTGAAATCATTACCACATCGAGGCATAGTTTTTCTAGTCAATCTATTTATTTGCTTACTTCGATTACGATACTTCCCATCAGCATGGAAGTGTGCAAACATCAGCATGATCCCCAAAAATGATGGAAAATCTTTATCAGAGTTATGCAACTATCGTCCTATAAGCCTCTTACCATCAATCTCAAAACTTTTTGAGTATGCTATTTATTCCCGTTTAAATGCTGAAGTTGATAAACTTATACCAAAGCATCAGTTTGGTTTCCGTGAGGGACATAATACAACGCAGCAAATTCATCGCATAGTCCATCACATAAACACCAGTTTTGAGCGAGGCAGAAGCACTTCGGGTGTCTTCATTGACGTTGCCCAGGCTTTTGACCGAGTATGGCACGAGGGTCTCTTCTATAAACTATATACCCATGTTTCATTTTCTCTATATCAAATTCTAGTCTCCTTCCTCACAAATCGCTCCTTCGCTGTTAAAGATCGTGGCAATTTTTCAACAATTCGACCAATTATGGCCGGAGTACCACAAGGCAGCGTTTTGGCCCCACTTTTATACAATATTTTCCCATTTGACATGCCAACAATAACTGATACATTCAAACAGAAAGATACTGATGACAATTTAACAGCCACTTATGCAGATGACACTGCATTCCTAATAAGTGGCCGCATACCAGACATTGCAAACAGTATGCAAAGACACTTGAATAATTTTCTAGACTGGACCAACAAATGGAACATAAAAGTAAATTGTTTAAAATCAAAACACATCATCTTTTCACTCCAAAAAAAAATAATTTGGCCAGATGTTAAAATTAACAATATTACTGTTCCATCTGTGAGCTCAGTGAAATATCTGGGCTTGCATTTAGATAGAAAACTAAACTGGACACGTCACATTTATAACACACAACAGGCTTTTAATACAAAAATCAAAAACTACACTTGGCTGTTAGACTCAACATCTCGTCTCACACAATTGAACAAATTAATAATTTATAAACAAATTATAGTACCTTCTTGGCAATACGGCCTAGAAATATATGGTTGCGCATCTGAAACTAGTTTACGTAAAATCCAAACATGCCAATCAAAAAATTTCGGCTTATAATGAATTCACCATATTACTTAACAAACAAAACTTTGCACACTGATTTAGAGATAACATCCATTTGGGATGAGCTAAATATTCATGCGTCTTGATATTGGGACCGACTTGATAAAACCAATGCTAAGAGGTACATCTAGGCACTTGAAACGTACCTGGCCAAAAGATCTTTGCAAACGCAAAGCACCAACTAGGCCATATTAAGATCAAAAAACACTGACATTGACATACAGACATACACACACATGAACATTCGAACATACGAACATATACAATACCTTGTACTCGAGTATACACCAGCGTGGCACTGGTGTAAAACAGCAGTCAGCACATAACTCGATTCGAGCATACACCAGCGTGGCACTGGACATGCAATCAATACACACACACACACACACACACACACACACAATACCCTGTACTCGAGTATACACCAGAGTGGCACTGGTGTAAAACAGCAGTCAGCACATCCCCCGTTTTGAGCATACACCAGCGTGGCACTAGACATGCAATCTACACACACACACACAATACCCTATACTCGAGAATACACCAGAGTGGCACTGGTGTAAATCAGCAGTCAGCTTCCCAGTACATACACACACACATCAAATACTTGAACACTGGACAAACATCAGCATCATAAATATACACAATCAAACATATACCAGAAAACATCACACTAGAACTCAAAATGTACCCCCTTTTTTGCTTAAAACATACAATAATTTACGTTTAATTCACAGCCCTTACCAAGTTTGGGCTGATAATCTTCAACCATTGAGACCATACTCCAGCGTGGCACTGGAGTATTATTAACAGTCAGCACACATATGCCAATACCTCATTGGTGCATTATCTGCTGTTACTGACTTACCCCGGCGTGGGATCAGCACCCAACAACACACACATTAACCTGAACTGAAGGGTACACCAACACCAACTCCAACAACAACACCAAACAACACAGCAATGCAGCACTCGATCCGAGTATACTCCAGCGTGGCACTGGAGTATCATTCAACAGTCAGCACACATACAAAACCTAACACTGGGACGATGCAGACCAAAGAGCCAACACTTCATTGGTGCATTATCTGCTGTTACTGTCATGCACCAGCGTGGGATCGGCACACAACACCTGGACCAGAGGGTACACCAACACCAATTCCAACAACAACACCAAACAACACAGCAATGCAACACTCGATCCGAGTATACTCCAGCGTGGCACTGGAGTAACATTCAACAGTCAGCACACATACAAAACGTAACACTGGGACGATGCAGACCAAAGAGTCAACACTTCATTGGTGCATTATCTGCTGTTACTGTCATGCACCAGCGTGGAATCAGCACACAATAACCTGGACCAGAGGGTACACCAACACCAATTTCAACAACAACACCAAACAACACAGCAATGCAACACTCGATCCGAGTATACTCCAGCGTGGCACTGGAGTAACATTCAACAGTCAGCACACATACAAAACGTAACACTGGGACGATGCAGACCAAAGAGTCAACACTTCATTGGTGCATTATCTGCTGTTACTGTCATGCACCAGCGTGGGATCAGCACACAATAACCTGGACCAGAGGGTACACCAACACCAACTCCGACAACAACACATCAATGCAACACTCGATCCGAGTGTACTCCAGCGTGGCACTGGAGTAATATTCAACAGTCAGCACACATATATGCAATACTTCATTGGTGCATTATCTGCTGTTACTGTCACACACCAGCGTGGGATCGACATACACCAGCGCAATCAACACACACCACCATCCCACCAAAATTCGCCCCATGCCCAGTGAAGAGAGACCTGGGCAAATCATATCAACAAGCTGGATCCTGTAATCAATTGGGGCAGGACCAACTTCAAATTTTAACTTTCTCTCAGCCAAAGAACACACACCTCAACCATATCTGATGGCTCAGGACGCGCTGCCAATAGGCAATAGCCAAGCGTCGAAGCTTTATTTCACCAAATGTAGTTAAGTTCAATAACCAATTAGTACATCCAATCAATAAATAAATCTTAGGTTGCGACCTCCATGGCGCAACTGAAACAAGAAAAAAAAAAAAGAATTGCAGTTTAGCAAGAAACGAGAGCAGTTGAAATTTTTGTCAGTTGAAATTTTCGCAACAAGCAAGACCAGTTAAATCTTCGCAACTATTTTCATCAGTATATATACATGGTGTGTGTGTGCCAACATAGTGAACATCGCCAATATCGATACTGAGAGAAATCGTTCTCTTTGCCTACTGGAGAGAAACCTGCTGTCAACTAGCATCACCACCGCCAAGATCACTACTTGATACTATATATTTGACGGGGCAGGAACAGAACAGGAAAAATCGATACTTAAATTGTGCTTAAATTACTGGTATTTATAAAATCATTTTGTATGCCCATTAATATAACATATTACATATATATATATTTAACACAAGTTTAGTAACTTAGCCGTTTTTGTTATAAATATGACGAAAAAACATGCAAAGAAACGTGTTAAAAGCCAAGACACAAATAACAACAAGTCCGATTCAAGTGATAACAACAGTCAGTCAGATGTTTCAAATGAGACTATTAAGAAACTATCTCCTCAGAATCAAAGTGTTCTTAACAAGTTTATACACTTGTTGTCAAATACTGATTCTGAGGATGAAACAAATCTTATAATTGATATTATAGAAAACTCTAAAAACTCACCCAAGACATCTACTACAACAACAACAAAAATAACAACAACAGCATCAGTTGCTACAATACCCCAAAATATACCAACTAACCAAAATCAAACTCAGACTCTGACTCAAACTCAAACTCAGACACAAACAAATGCCCCAACTAGACAACAACTACAATCACAAACAAAATCTTTATCACTATCTCTATCTCAATCCCAATCCCAATCTCAGTTGCCAACTAAACCGTCAAAATCTTTGGACCCTCGCATTGCTCAAACAACCGCATGGTATTCGCAAATAGCTGCTAGGCCAGGAAGTAGTAGTTCTAACCCAAAAATCACCACTGATACAAATTCTCCATCGTTTTCTGGTTCAATACCATCACAAGTTTCACAACAATCATTTGCTGTACCCTCCACACCAATCAATATCAATATCAATAAAAATAAGACATCTGATTCAGCTGGGCCGTCGCCAACAGTTTCATCGATATCAGACGCTTCATCAACTGCATCAGCATCCCCCTTAGCATATCAAAAAACACAGAGACCATTATCATCCATATCAGAATTAGCCAAAAACCAAGCTCATACTGCCTCTACATTTAAACAACTCTTTCCAAATAGTCAAACAATGAGAGATGCACGTATTAATGAAACACGTTATCAAACACGGTCAAACTCATCTTTCTCACGTTCTGAGCAGCAAGATGCTGCCAGAACTTTGAATAGAAACAACAATAACAATAATAACAATAACAATAATAACAATAACAATAATAACAACAACAATAATGATATTAGCATGGAAATTGTGGACTCTGATTCAGATTCAGATGATGATGATGTAAATCCCATATTCACTTCAGTTAGGAGAGCAAATGCTACTCTTGGGTTATCAAATTCAAGTCCCAATCAAAATGCGACACCAAATAGAAATATCACTCCCAAAACACCACAAATTTGGATCAAATATGATGGTAACCTTGAAGAATTTAGTGATAGAATTAACAATATTGTCAATAACGATTGTTATACTATGAAATTAGGTGGCATTAACTTAATTCGTTTCAACCCAAACACACCAGATACATATCGCAAAATGATACAGTACTTTAATGACCAAAACATTGAATATCATACGTATCAACAGCGCACAGAGCGTTCTATTCGTGTTGCCATACGTGGCATACACCACTCCACAACTATTGACCGTATTAAAAATAAGCTAACCAAATCTGGCTTTGCTATACGTAGCGTTTATCATCCAATATTTAAAAACAATCAAGGTCCTGGCACCTTTTCGCCAAATCTCTTTTTTATTGAGCTCGAGCCAAATGCTAAAAACAACAAACTCTGTGCCAATACGCTGTTCGTGTCGATTGGAGACACAAAAATGAATCCCTTGTCCAGTGCCATCGATGCCAATTATTTAATCAAATTGCAAATTATTGCCATCGCAAGCCAGTATGTGTTAAGTGTGGTGAAGGACATTTAACAAGAGACTGCACCAAAAGGAGTGATACACCTGCCAAATGTGGCAATTGCAAAGGTGATCACACAGCCAATTATAAAGGTTGCCCATATCATTTAAATTTATTAAAGAATAAACCACAATTTCCACAAAACAACAATAACAATAGAAACAACAACAATAACAATAACAATAACAATAACAATAACAATAGAAACAACAACAATAATAACAATATTAATCAGCAATCATCCCAGAGCAATCGCCCTAACTTTCCAATAATGAGTTATCGAAACAATAATACAAACAATCAAAACAGAAATGCCCAACCTCAAGACTTATTTCAACAACTACTCAAAAATGCTCAGCAGCAAGAACAACAACAGCAACCAAACACATTTAACCCATATCCATCAGTAATAGGACTCTTTCAGAAACACCAAGAACTAATTGAAGGCCTACAAGAACATGTGCGAATCATCCATGATATTCTTGTAAATCAAAAATCGGGTCCCAACACCAACATTGACAAAGCCGACAACAAATACATTAACAGCAACAATATCTTCGGCAACTAGCCTACCCATAATTCCAACCATTTTATGAACTATCCCATCAATTACACCATCAAATTCAATTACAAATATCCCCACCTGTCACACAAAACCTAAATGATTGGCATCCGATTATGCATTTGGAATGCGAATGGTTTATCCAGACGCACCGAAGAGCTAATACATTTCATAAATATCAATCATATTGATATAATGCTAATTAGCGAAACGCATTTCAACAATAATTCATTTATCAATATACCTGGTTACAATATAATTGTTGGAAATTCACACAAATGACTAGGTTACACATTGGCAGTCCATTATTGTTTCAAATAATAAACATTTCTGAGACATACTACAAGCAGCAAGAATCTCGATTCATACTGAATTGAGGCCAATTAGCATTGTATCATGCTATTGGCCGCCCGGACAAAGACACATTATAACAAACACAATAATCACAAATTTCTTTAAAATAATCGGTCCAAATTGCCTAATTGGCGTCGATTGGAACGCAAAGCAACGATTGTGGGGTAACTTTCGTAGCTGCCCACGTGGCAGAGTTATTTCAAAGTTTATATTATCAAAAACACAATACAATGTCTTCACCACCGGTGAACCAACACACTATCCATACAGCAATAATGTTCCGTCCGTTTTAGATTTCGCCATATTTCATGGCATTTCTCCACAACGCCTCGAAATCCATCGCCAAATGGATCTAACAAGCGATCATATTCCGCTAATTATAAACTTTGCAATCGCATCTAAGCATATTAACTTGCATAATACTCGTCTGCTAACACGCTATTCAAACCTTAAACTTTTCCGTAAACATCTCGATGATAATATACACCTAAATATTGGATTAAACTCCACACTAGACGCTGACGATACTATCAATAATTTTATAAATAAAATATATGATGCCGCCAAAATGGCATCAAATGCATCACGTCAACCCAGATCTTACCCCACTGACCATTTTAGGCCATCCATAAATGCTGACATAATCGAGCTCATTCGCAATAAACGCCGATTACGCAAACGCTATGCGTACAAGAAATTTTGAGCATCGCCTTGCTTGGCAACAGGCAAGTCGGCGTCTCTCACACATTCTTAAAAAGATTCGCTCTGATCACTTCAATTCATTTCTCGCTAACGCCGATCGAAATAAACAAGGCAAATTTAATTTGTGGCGAGCATGCAAGGGCCTAAAACAGCAACACCATATGCATATGCCAGTCCGAATCCAGAAGCTTTTGCCGACGAGTTGGAAAATCGATTTAAGCCTTTCAATTATAGTCCCAGTGAACATATACATACTGTTCAAACACTATTAAATAGTGCACATAGCCCAAATCCATTACTACTATTAAATAGATCGATTCGAAACACAAATGCCCAACATATAACATTCTCTGAGCTAAAACGATCAATTAAACTATTAAAGTTAAACAAAGCTCCCGGCAATGATAAAGTTGATAACTTTATATTGAAATCATTACCACATCGAGGCATAGTTTTTCTAGTCAATCTATTTAATTGCTTACTACGATTACGATACTTTCCATCAGCATGGAAGTGTGCAAACATCAGCATGATCCCCAAAAATGATGGAAAATCTTTATCAGAGTTATGCAACTATCGTCCTATAAGCCTCTTACCATCAATCTCAAAACTTTTTGAGTATGCTATTTATTACCGTTTAAATGCTGAAGTTGATAAACTTATACCAAAGCATCAGTTTGGTTTCCGTGAGGGACATAATACAACGCAGCAAATTCATCGCATAGTCCATCACATAAATATCAGCTTTGAGCGAGGCAGAAGCACTTCGGGTCTCTTCATTGACATTGCGCAGGCTTTTGGTCGAGTATGGCACGAGGGTCTCTTCTATAAACTATATACCCATGTTTCATTTCCTCTATATCAAATTCTAGTTTCTTTCCTCACAAATCGCTCCTTCGCTGTTAAAGATCGTGGCAATCTTTCAACAACTCGACCAATTATGGCCGGAGTACCACAAGGCAGCGTTTTGGCCCCACTTTTATACAATATTTTCACATTTGACATGCCAACAATACCTGACACATTCAAACAGAAAGATACTGATGACAATTTAACAGCCACTTATGCAGATGACACTGCATTTTTAATAAGTGGCCGCATACCAGACATTGCAAACAGCATGCAAAGACACTTAAATAATTTTCTAGACTGGACCAACAAATGGAACATAAAAGTAAATTGTTCAAAATCAAAACACATCATATTTTTTTACTCCAAAATCGAATAATTTGGCCAGATGTTAAAATGAACAATATTACTGTTCCATCTGTGAGCTCAGTGAAATATCTGGGCTTGCATTTAGATAGAAAACTAAACTGGACACGTCACATTTATCACACACAACAGGCTTTTAGGCTGACTAGACTCAACATCTCGTTTCGCACAATCGAACAAATTAATAATTTATAAACAAATTATAGCACCTTCTTGGCAATACGGCCTAGAAATATATGGTTGCGCATCTGATACTAGTTTACGTAAAATCCAAACATGCCAATCAAAAATATTACGGCTTATAATGAATTCACCATATTACGTAACAAAAAAAACTTTGCACACTGATTTAGAGATAACATCTATTTGGGATGAGCTAAATATTCATGCGTCTAGATATTGGGACCGGCTTAGAGGGCATACAAATGACTTGATAAAACCAATGCTAAGAGGTACATCTAGGCAAACGCAAAGCACCAACTAGGCCATATTAAGATCAAAAACGCTGACATTGGCATACAGACATACACACACATGAACATTCCGGTTTGCGACGTGTTATCTACGTGCCACACCTGGAAAGAATTGTAGATTTCCTGAAAGCGCGTCTCTATTGGACTTGCTACTTACCCCAAGGATCTGTCTCGCTGCTTTCCAGAGGCGCTGCTGTCGCGGCACATTTTGGTCGTAGTGGGGAGTGAGTTGTGTTTTTTTGTTGTCCTTATTTGGCGCCTTTGTGCTGCAGGGAGTGTGAGTGCCAACAATAACAACTCTCAATTTCACTCGGATCGTGCAAATCATCTTACCAAACAGCTGTTGAACAGAGCTGCGCTTAGCTACAGAGGTGCATTTCTGCACATACCGGCACAGAGTTGCCAGATAGGTGGTTTTAACCAACCGGTTATAAGTTCCGCGCCAAACTTTGAAATTGCGCCCGACCGCTAATAGCATTAAAATACACACGGCATCCCAACTTTTGTCCGCGGAGTCAACGGATTCAATCCCGGGCGCCTTGGATATGGAGACAGAAGAAGACCTCGCGTTCGCCAAGCGATCGAGAATCCCAAGATCTCCACAACAGCAGTGGCTTACTCCCACAGGCGCGTGGCAACCCAATATTGTGTCCACCTATGCAATATTGGAAAAAAACAGCACCCAAAGGAGCTGTCACTGCCATCCTCTGCACCGCCAGGGCTGCAAAGCAATCCCTTTGACTTCAGCAGCCTCTCTGGCGACTCGAGCAATACAGGCGATGCACGTGATCTGGGCACAATTCTCACGACGCTGGTGGAGAAGTCATCGGAGTTGGCCAAAATCCTGAAGGACGCTCGTTTTTTAAAGAAGGACATAAGGGATCTGGCACTAAAAGTGCTAAGCCTCCAAAAATCGGCGCTACATAGCTTCAATGCTATGCTGCAAGAGCAGCGTGAGTATCTCACAACATACTCAGGCGTCGCAGTGGTCCCCACAGATGAATGGACAGATGGAGGCACTCGGCCAGAAACCCAGGAAGAAAGGTACGAGAGGCGTCACAACACATCCAGCAGGCCTCTCACAGTCCACGTCTTGCAACACTGAGCTGCACTCAAATGGCTGGACTCAAGTGAAAGGAAGAACAAATGCGCGGCACACGAGACAGCGGCCAGACGCCATTATAATTGACATACTCTGAAGTTTTGAACTTGGTCACCCGTAACCCAAGTGATAAACTGAAGAGTGTAAGGGAAAAGGTACACAGAGTGAAACGCACAGCAAACGGCGCACTCCTGCTAGAGCTCAATGCATCAACACAAGAAACCACACAGCAACTGAGAGATAACATTGGTGCTGTCCTAGTAGACAAGGCGGATGCACGGGCACTGACACAACGGTCTCGACTAGAGGTACTGGACTTAGACGAAATGGCAACAGCAGAGGATATCATTAACGCATGCAGGGAACAAATAAGTGTGGATTTGGACATGAGCGCGATATGGAGCCTACACTCTTCCTTCGGGGGAACGCAGCGTGCGATCCTGAGCGTTCCAGCACGCTTAGCAAATAAGCTTGTTGCCGCAGGCAAGATTAGGATTGCCTGGTCTGTCTGTCGAATTAGGGAAAGGAACCTCCCGCTTAATTGCTACAAACGCTTAGAGCAGGGGCATATTGCTGCAAAATGCGTCAGTACTGTGGACAGGAGCCAGTCATGCTTTCGTTGCGGAGCAGAAGACCACAAAGCGAACGTCTGCAAAAACGAAGCCAAATGCTTTCGCTGCGCAGCAGCTGGTAAGCCATCGAAGCATCTAGCGGGTAGCACAAGTTGTCCTCTGGCCCCGAACATTGCCGTGCGAGCCAACATACGCAGAAATGATTAGTTTTTACCAACTCAATCTTATTCATTGTGCGGCCGCTAGCGATCTACTCACGCAGACAGTACGCGAGATGAGCTCGGATATTGCCATCATCAGCGAACCATACAGAGTTCCGGAGGACGGCTGCTGGACGCAGAGTCTGACAGGGAAAGCTGCGATCTGGTCGTGTTGCAGACCACTAACCAGATTAACATCCTGCAGGGCCTACAGACATTTCGTTCGTGCCAAACTGGGCCGCTTTTGGATATTCAGCTGTTATCTTCCTCCAAGTCTGATCCGACATGGTTTCGCTGAAGCTATTGATGAACTGACCAACGAAGCAAGAGATCACCGGCCAAATGTAATAGCAGGTGACTTCAATGCCTCGGCACAGGAATGGGGAAGCGACATCAACAGAAGCAGCAGCTCCGATGCCATTGCCAAGGGTCGCATTCTTCTTGAGGCTTTTGAGACATTGGATGTGGTGCTCCTAAATCAGGGATCGACAAACACATTCAATCGGGGAATCGCTGGCTCGGTCATCGATCTAACCTTCGTTTCTAGCAATCTTGCCTTACAGGCTAGCTGGCGTCTTGGGAACCACTATACGGCTAGCGATCACGAGGCACTGTTATTCTCTTTAGGGGAAAGAAGCAGCCTAACCCAGAGCATTGACAGCCCATGGAGACAAACCTTTCAGGAAAGCACTCTGCATATGGCAAGCTTCATAAACGCAATGGAAACACTGGAGCTAAGTGGGTCTGCCCAGCAAATGGCTACCCAACTAACAGACCATATTTTGCACACTTGCGCCATTAGCATGAATCGCCGGAAACCATTTAGGGGCTCGCAGCCACCTACATATTGGTGGAATGCCGATATCGCCAGAGCCAGAACAACATGCCTTGCTGCCAGGAGGCAATACACTAGGGCACATAAGAGAAGCAGAGATAACTGGCCGGAACTCTATGTGGCATACAGGGAGGCACGGCTTTCGCTTAAAAAACTAATCCGGATAAGCAAGCGGGAGTGTTTCCTTCAACTGTGCGACGCTGCTGACCACGACCCATGGGGGAAAGCATACAAGATGATCGTAAAGCGCCTGCATCTTAGTAAAACCGATTCACCAACGGACCCCGTTCAAGCTAGTGCAAGCATAGTTCCAGTTATACCTGAACCGCCTGTTACATCTGTCGTGGTTGAAGCAGTTTCAGTGGAAGAGATTCTATACGAAGCTAGAAAGATTCGACCCATCTCATCGCCAGGCCCTGATGGAATCCCCAATCGCGCTTTAAAATTACCATGTCATGTCAGCCACAAAAGTTTGCATCAATTTTTACGCAATGCCTACGTGAAGGCTGCTTCCCGGCCCAGTGGAAAATACAGCTTCTCACACTCATTCCGAAGACTAGTAGATCGCCTGACAGCCCGTCATCATATCGACCAATATGCCTCATAGATTCAATGGGCAAAGTAGAGAGCCATAATCGAAGCTGGTAACCTATCCTCAAACCAATTCGGGTTTAAAAAGGGACTGTCTACGGTTGGTGCAATTGGCAGAGTGGTCGAGATAGCAGCGAGAGCATCAGAGGGCACGCGTTGGAAAGGCGGCAAGAAGGAGTACTGCCTGATTGTTACACTCGATATCAAGAATGCATTCAACTCCATAAAATGGGAATGCATCCTGCAGGCACTGGACCAACTGGCTATACCTGGATACCTACGGACAATAATACGAAGCTACTTCGAAGGGAGAGTGCTGCTTTATAACTCGGCAGCTGGTGTTTGCTCCCACTTCGTGTCAGCCGGCGTCCCCCAAGGATCGGTGTTGGGCCCGCTTCTTTGGAACATCGTCTATGATGGAGTGATGAGATTAATGCTGCCGGCAGGCTGTCAACTTACATGCTACGCTGACGATGTGGCACTAACTGTGGTCGGCAAACTCTTGTCTGGCGTGGAGCTTACTTGCAGTGCAGCCATTCGTCGCATTGCAAGATGGCTTGATTCAATGGGTCTGGAATTAGCCGCTCAAAAGACTGAGGCGGTTTTGGTGAGCTCACGGAAAGTAGTAGAGACGGAGCGTATCCAGGTTGGGGCTCAAACGATAGAGTCGAAACGTGCCATCCGTTACCTAGGCGTAATGATCGACACCAGACTGTCGTTTCGGGAACACCTAGCATACGTACAGGAGAGAGCTGCTAACACCAGCCGAGCTTTATTCCGCATCATGCCAAACACACGAGGTCCCAGACAAGAACGAAGACTGCTTCTTACTAGCGTGGTACGCTCCATCATCACGTATGCTGCAGCAATCTGGGCCGACGGTATTCGAGTGAGCAGCTACGCCGGGAGTATTCATTCAACCCATCGGCTCTGTGCTTTACGGGTGTGCTCGGGTTTTCGCACAATTTCTGACGATGCAGCACTAATCATCGCAGGAATGGTGCCTATCGACATTGTTGTGACAGGCGAAAAAAGAGTTGCAGAAGCTTCTCAGTTGGGCGCTAACAAAAAAGACGCTCGAAAACTCATAGAGGCTGACAATCTTGAGGAATGGCAAAGAAGATGGGACAACTCCATACACGGACGCTGGACTCACCGCCTCATACCAGACCTCAGACGCTGGATGTGTAGGCCACACGGGTCAGTGAACTTCTACACCACGCAGATGCTCAGCGCACACGGATGCTTCGCTCAGTACCTCCATAGGTTTGGACACGATCCCTCACCGCTTTGCAGATCGTGCGGAACTGTGGAGAACGCTGAGCATGCCATATTCCTCTGTGGGAGTTTTTCACAGCATCGAGCTGAACTATGGCAAGCCGCTGGTCGTGAACTCACCCCTGACACTCTTATTGAGGCAATGCTCTCAGCCTCAGAGATCTGGACGGCCTTTAACAAATTTGCAGCAGCCGTTATCCAAGAGCTGCGTAGGTGCGAACGCCAGAGAAGACCAAGAGTTTAAGTGAATCCATTGTCTCTGCGAAGCATTGCTTTGCGGCCGTACCGCAGGGATTGGACTAACTTTTACTTTTTTTTTATTTTCTCTTCTTTTCATTGTATTTATGTTAAATGTTTCTGCTTATGTATGTTATCTAAGTATACTATATATATTACTGAGTCAATTAAAGAATTAAAAAAAATAAATAAAAATATAAAATAAACTGGACCAGAGGGTACACCAACACCAACTACAACAACAACACCAAACAACACAGCAATGCAACACTCGATCCGAGTATACTCCAGCGTGGCACTGGAGTAATATTCAACAGTCAGCACACATACAAAGCGTAACACTGGGACGATGCAGACCAAAGAGTCAACACTTCATTGGTGCATTATCTGTTGTTACTGTCATGCACCGGCGTGGGGATCAGCACGCCAAAAACACACACACACAATAACCTGGACTAGAGGGTACACCAACACCAACAACAACACCAATAACAACACCAAACAACACAGCAATGCAACACTCGATCCGAGTATACTCCAGAGTGGCACTGGAGTAACATTCAACAGTCAGCACACATATATGCAATACTTCATTGGTGCATTATCTGCTGTTACTGTCACACACCAGCGTGGGATCGACATACACCAATCAACGCATCCCACCAACATTCGCCTCATGCCCAGTGAAGAGAGACCTGGGCAAATCATATCAACAAGCTGGATCCTGTAATCAATTGGGGCATGACCAACTTCAAATTTTAACTTTCTCTCAGCCAAAGAACACACACCTCAACCATATCTGATGGCTCAGGACGCGCTGCCGATAGGCAATAGCCAAGCGTCCAAGCTTCATTTCTCCAAATGCAGTTAAGTTCAATAACCCAATTACTTAACTACATCCAATCAATAAATAAATCTTAGGTTGCGACCTCCATGGCGCAACTGAAACAAAAAAAAAAAAAAAAAACAAGAGTTGCAGTTTTGCAAGAAACGAGAGAAGTTCTATCATAGAGCAGTTGAAATTTTCGCAACAAGCAAGACCAGTTAAATCTTCGCAACTATTTTCATCAGTGTATTTATAATAAATATATATATTATACATGGTGTGTGTGTGTGCCAACATAGTGAACATCGCCAATATCGCCAATATCGCCAATATCGCCAATATCGCCAACATCGATACTGAGAGAAATCGTTTTCTTTGCCTACTGGAGAGAAACCTGCTGTCAACTAGCCGCTGTCACCACTGCCAAGATCACTACTTGATACTATATATTTGACGAGACAGGAACAGAAACAGGAACAGGAACAGGAAAAATCGATACTTAAATTGTGCTTAAATTACTGGTATTTATAAAATCATTTTGTATGCCCATTAATATAACATATTACATATATATATATATTTAACACAAGTTTAGTAACTTAGCCGTTCCCAAATATCTCAAACTCAATCTCAGCCTCAGTTTTTGTTAAAAAAAAAAAAGTTTTTGTTATAAATATGACGAAAAAACATGCAAAGAAACGTGTTAAAAGCCAAGACACAAATAACAACAAGTCCGATTCAAGTGATAACAACAGTCGGTCAGATGTTTCAAATGAGACTATTAAGAAATTATCTCCTCAGAATCAAAGTGTTCTTAACAAGTTTATACACTTGTTGTCAAATACTGATTCTGAGGATGAAACAAATCTTATAATTGATATTATAGAAAACTCTAAAAAACTCACCCAAGATATCCACTACAACAACAACAAAAACAACAACATGTGATGGTCAGTTTACAAGAGCATCACAAAATAGGTGTAAATATATAAGAGAGTTACGGATAAATATAGATAAGCAGAAAGCTTTGTATTATCAAGGGACGCCACTGTGGCTAAAAGCTTTCATTATTCGTAAACGTCAGTGTAGCTTAAGCTACGTATTATCCGTAAGCTGTAACGTTGCTAAAGCTTTCGCTCCAAGTTATGAGTTAATCTCAATGTTGTAACTCAGAGAGCTTTCGGAGCTTTCGCACACGTTCTTCGGGCCAATAGATCATACGATCATGCAGTTATTTTTGGTCTGGTCTATGTCTGCCTGAGCAAACAAGCGAGACAGCAGAAGCAGTGCACTTTTTTCTTTCGTTTTGACTAATAGGTACTATTAGAGTACTCTAATAAGCTCGGCTCCAGAATTAACAGAGTTATTAACGAAGAGTAATTCTGGCAAAACGGATGTGTTAAAGTAAACGTTCCCAGCATAAAGCAAATTTGGCTTTATTTAATACTCAAGCAAATTTATAAAAATTAAAGAACAGTGCGTGGAAAGGAAAGTGTGTCTAAGCTGCTATTTAACTGGTTAAATCGTTTAGTTAAATATTTTTCTTATATAAAAACTAAGATAATTTTTATTGGAAATAGATCCAGAAAATTATCGACAAGTTCTGCCGTAATAATATTATATGGTGATCCCGTCGAGGCAAATCCCTTTGTAATTAAAAAGTTATTATTGATAATAACCAAAACGGAGGGGGATCTCGGACCTTTTCCAAGGGGACAAATCCGCTCCGGAACAGCGGCCGTGGAGGGCCGAATAATAATCTAATTTATAGATTACTCCTGTTTGTGCTATTTAAGGCGATAGAAGACGAATGGGTGTCTTTAAAAACTTGAATTAAATCACCCAACCTCACAACTCGAGTAATCTAGAACTGGAGCACCTCTAGATCAATGCTGCCTCGCCACCAGATTTTTTGAGTGATCATACCCATTTGATTGAGATGATTTGGACGAGAAACCCAGTTCCCATTCTGAAGAGAGGCAGTGTATGAGTGGCTGTTGTACGCCAATATAGATGGCCTGATACCCTGCAGCCCTGGACGTTTATTTAATCATTAGTTAATTAATTTCTTTTGGTCTAACTAATGAAGGTAGTAACGATCGAACATCGTAAGATCGGAACTTTTGGTGATTTATATATTATTTTTCAATGATTGCATATATATTCCTTTCTTTAATCATAATTTCTTTTGACAGACATATTAATACCCCCGTCATCGTTGAGCTCAAGGATATCGGATGGAGTAAAAGTATCTAAACGCAAAATCGTAAGAGTATTTGAATTAATCTATCTATCTATATATATATATATATATATGCAAACATCGCCCCCTATTATATATAATCATTAAGGGTAGCACAAATGAAGACAGTGGATTTTCAAAATGGTCATTGAAGCATTAAACCGTTATAATTATTGTTTAATTATGTATTAAATTCTTTTTAATTCGTCCTGAGTAGAGGGTGATGATGGTTAGCAAAATGCGTTAGCGAGAAGATTCTACAAAAAGGGTCTTAAGAGACATAGGTAGGGAGGGTAGAGAAACATGGAGATCACGTCATCTGATTTCCTTATGTACATCGCCGAGTAAAAAGCAGCTATATTTTATATCGGATTTGTAATCAAAACTCAGTTATTTTATTTATTTTTTTTTGTATAGTTTAGAAAGTGTACCTAATAAAATGTTATGTTAAGGTGTATCATGGTTAACAACAAGAGATTAGAAAAGAACCCCGACAATCCGGCGAGCTAGATAGAGCATAGCTAGAGGTACACACCAGTTCGAAATCTTGCCATGAAAATTTTGGGTCAGCGTAGTATTTCCATCTGCATAAGTCCACACTCCGTACCCGTGAAGAACCCAGCACCATTACATAAATGGCGCCCAACAATGGGGCCCAGAAAAATATATGTTTATATATCGGTTGCCCCGCAAATAAGCTCTTTACTTTTTTTAAATAGTTCGGATAATAATATTTCTTATACTCAATGGTCCCAACAGCTAAATACGTTAAATATGGAAATCGAATTATTCGAAAATTTAAGAGTTTTTGACCAATTTATAGTATTTTAGGGCATGAGGATAACCAATGAGTAGTTTGAAATATAATTTAACCCATTCAAACTCCAGGTGCTCCAAATTTAGGATATAATAGTTTGTGAATATACAGCAATTTTCAAGCGTTGGGATGTTCTGTCCAAACAGTTATCCTTAACATTGGTCAATTTACTGATCGATGAAAGCACTAAGGACAAACTTATGTTAATACTAAAGATAAATCTTAATGAACGGAATAGTATTCATTTAGATAAATTTATTCAAAGAATAACCTTCATTTAATTTATTAAATAGATAAACTGGAACCAATAAAAATTCATTTAGCTGCATTTTAGGAAATATTGTGCACATAATAACTACTCGCTCATTCAGCTTATTTAATCACTCTTGAAAAGGACGAATAATATAATTTGCTTGTGTAGAAAAAAATCACATTAAAGACTAATTAGTTATTAAGTACTAGATTTTGTTTTGTGAGGATATAAACAATTGGGAAATAATGCCAGTAACGCACACCAGAATGCTGTGGCATTTGTCAAGAGGTATTACGAGATGAACAATTAATAGCATCTATATCATGTAGACATCGATTTCATAGTAACTGTTTAACTGAGCTTGTTAAAAGTGTAAGAGTGTGTCCAATTTGTAAACAGGAGTTTAGTCCTGAGTCTATATCTTACGAAGAGAATACTCTTGCTGCAAACAGCAACAAGGCAGTTAGTGAATACAGAGACTTTATTACCGCCACAAAAGTCTCACTATCGAGGAGGTAGATCGCGCAAAGGTCGAAGTTCGGGATCGCACATAACAACCAGGTCCCAAACTCGTTATTTTAGAGATGATTCCAATGGTCGCCTTTCCTTCGGCAGCACTGGGAATCAAACGAATAGAGGAGACTCAGATAGTGGAGTAACGAATCTTATACATTGGGCAGTACAGCTTCAACAGGAAAGCATGATGACTGAACTTACTAAGTTGATCAAAAATAGTATAGAATCAACTTTGCAAGCTCAAATGGCGTCTCTAAATTTAAATGGTAGTAGAAACTCCAATAGCATTCCGGAACCCAGTGCAGCTCCCAGCTCTGTGGAAAATGTAAGCAGAAATGTTCATTCTGTCTTGAACGATCAGGAGTTAGGTAATCAAAGTCGCATTCCTTTTGACCGCAGTGTGGTGCCTGCGAAAGCGGCTAGCATTTTGTCAAGTTGGCATTTAAAGTTTGAGGGGACTAAAGATTCAATGAATTGTAACGAGTTTCTGTATCGTGTACGTTCGTTAAATTAAATTAAATAACGATTATTTATAAAATACTAAGCTACAGCTGTTGGTAGTTATGATATCACTTTATATAATTTAGAAAGCATCTTATGCGTTTTTGACCCACAATCAATTAATATTAATTGCCGAAATGTAACATGTGAGACTAGATAAATAACCTTTCAAATTTAAAAATTTTATAGGCATAGCAATCTTAATTCCGAAGAAATTTCAACATTTATAACTACTAATCTGCTGAAAACTGTTACAAAAATTGATTTTCTTGGGAATTTATAAGCATATGTATATAACAAAGCAATGCAGAATTAAACAGTATTTCATGATGATTCAGATTGTGTAAATGGTAAAGTATTATATATACAGTATAAAGTATTTTCAGCGTATTAATGTGGGGTTTTTATTTGGATTAAACAAATTAATTGTAGTGGTGAAATACATTTAATGTAAAACTGTTCGTCGTCTGAGCTGAAATGCAACTCTCCCGTCTGGCGTCGAATTTCAACTGCCTATTGGCTTCGCTCGTCATAAGTTGTGTGTATTCATCTGTTCATCTTGGTACGAATTCGCCTCTTCAATGAATTCGCTCTGTTCATCTAATTCTAGTTTCTGCCGGTTTATTTGGGTGTAGTTGGTTTGCTCATTACTCGTTGTTGTCTAGGGATCTACATAATCACCAACCCACATCCGGCCATCCTGCTTATGCATTCGCCTCGGATGCATCGTAGCTACCTTCTTCGTCAAACGTGGCCCATGGCTTTAAGTACTCTGCACATGAAGAAGAGTGCTTTGGCCCGTCGGAGATGCCAACTTTTTCGACAACGTAAGCATTGTTCTGCTTCATCTTGAAAATCATGTACGGACCCAGAAACTTTGGCTTAAGTTTAAGTCCGCCTCCAAACTGTGTTCTCTTTTTAGCAACTAGATCGCCAACGTCATACTGTCTGGCTGGTTTGCGTCGTAAATTGTACGTCTTCTTGTTCTCCGTCTGAAGATTCAACATTTGAGTCTTCGCCTTTGCTCTTAGCTCATTGCGGTCGTCAGAAAATGCAATGACAAACTCTTTCTGAATCAAGTCTTGCAGATTTTGGTCATCTTTGGTGCGCATCTTGGTACCCATCAGAAGCTCAAAAGGTGTGGTATCGATGCTTCTGGTGTACGTCGAGTTAATCGCTTGTTGCACTTGGTTAACGTGCTTGTACCACTTCGTAGGGTCGTCTATGCTAAACTTCGCCAACACGGAAATGATGACTGCATTTAGCCTCTCCACCTGCCCGCTTACTCGTGGAAGCCCAGTGGTCGTCTTGATCAGCTTTATGTTTTCGTCTTCGCAATACAGTATGAAATCCTGTCCAGTAAACGCTGCGCCTCGATCTGAAATGATAAGAGAAGGGTTTCCAAAAATTGTGCTCTGGCTTCTCAACTTCGTTATGACTTCATTGGATGTGGTTGACTTCGTCGGGTATAACCAGCAAAACTTCGTGAAGGCATCTTTTACAACTAAGATGTGCTTATATTTCTTGCTAGTCGACTCCAGCGGACCCAAAAAATCAATGTGATACGTCTTCAGTGGTCCGTCGTCTTTTTGCAGGGGGTGCAGCAGACCTTTCTGCTTTCCTCGTTTGCGCTTGCTCACATGCTCGTCTTGCTTCTGCGCCTTCGCTATGGCCATTGAAATTGGATGTTCTATTATGCGTGCCTCAGCTTGCGCACATCGTCGTGGCCTTGTGAAAATTGGGGTTTCGTCTTTTGGTACAATTTTCATTACAGCATTCGTCCACTTCGTCTTCTCCAAGATTAACTTGCGCACTTCGCTTTGTGCCACCTCGCTTGCTCTATGGTTGATGTCGAGATCAGTATTATTCACCATTGCGTCAATTCTCATTATGGATGATTCTTCATATTCGCTGTTCTCGACCAACGTCTTGCGAACTTTTACGTCATTATTCAAGGGAACCTCTTTTGATGTTATTTCGTCATTGTTTTTGAGAACACGAGTGTTTGGTTTTTCATCATTGCATTCCTTGGAAATGTGACCAAACTGACTGCATTTAAAACACTTTCTTCCTTTCTCTTTACTTTGGCAGCTACTAGACAAATGTCCCTTCTCACCACAATTGAAACAAACTACGTCTTTTTTGTTTCCAATTTGCGAGTTTTGTCCCGTTTGCGTCTTCTTCTCTTTTTCTGCCTTCTCACTCATTTTCTTTTTCTCGTTTATTTTCTCATAATCTTTAAGTTTCATTTTAAAGTCACTCATCGTTTTTGCACCGTATAAAATCGACTTATTTAATGCAAGTTCGTCAACGCCGTCAATTATATATTGCATCAGTGCTTCGTCTTCTACATTGCCTCTTGCTGCAATATCTCTCATGCGATAAAAATACTCAAAAGTATTTTCCATCGTTCGTCGTTTTGTTTCGCTCAGCAGTGTGTGTATTTGTTTGCTATTCACTCTTGATTTGAATTCACTTAATAGCGCACTCTTCAACGCATTCCAAGAGTTGAGGTACTTCTCACTCAAAATGAACAATCTCGCAACTCCTTTCAGCGACTTTTTTGCAAAAATTAGCTTCTGCAAATCATTCCAACGCATTAATTCGGCTTGATCTTCAAATTCTGCTACCCATAGCTCGACAGCTATTTCATCAGAACCATCAAAGACACGAATTGAATCCTCTATGTCGCGAAAACTCATAGCAAAGCGGGGTGCTTGCTGCTCGTCGTAACAGCGATGTTGTATGTCGCTACGCGATCGATCCGCGCTGTCTCTTGTTGTTGGGCCATCGATTGTGTGTATACCATGCGCGTCATTACGGTTGTTTGATACACTCGAGCGTCTTTCGGTAATATTCTCTGCAGTTGCCCCTTCTTCTTCTTCGTCTTCTTCGTCGTTGTCATCATCGTCGTCTTCTTCGTTGCTGTGCAACAAACTGCCTGCTTCCAAATTTCGAAAAATATGTAGCATCATATTTTCTGCATTGTGACCAATATTTAATACAACGCATATTAAAATTAAATCACGCTCCGTCAGTTTTTCGCGTATGTACACGCGCTTCGAAATAAATCTGGCGTCGTTTTCGTCGTACTCGAAACCACTAAACTCGCGTAAACGGCTTCTGTTCTTTCGATCTCCATCATGTTCAAACACGAATTTGTGCAGCGCACAAATGCTTGCTTTCGTCGCTCCTCGTAGGTTTTTCGGAATTAAGTCATTTAAACACGTCATTTTGCATAAAAATAAATCGTCTATTTATTTTTACACTTTTAAAATTCTTAATAACCGCGTCGTTTTACAGTTTTACCGTCTTTATACCGTCACTACCACCAATTACTCTCTTTTTACGCACAAAAGAAAAAATCCAAATCCCGGATGAGCCTCCAAAATGTGGGGTTTTTATTTGGATTAAACAAATTAATTGTAGTGGTGAAATACATTTAATGTAAAACTGTTCGTCGTCTGAGCTGAAATGCAACTCTCCCGTCTGGCGTCGAATTTCAACTGCCTATTGGCTTCGCTCGTCATAAGTTGTGTGTATTCATCTGTTCATCTTGGTACGAATTCGCCTCTTCAATGAATTCGCTCTGTTCATCTAATTCTAGTTTCTGCCGGTTTATTTGGGTGTAGTTGGTTTGCTCATTACTCGTTGTTGTCTAGGGATCTACATAATCACCAACCCACATTAATACATAAATTGGTTCAGCGTTACATACAAAATTGAGTAAATTCGCCTATAGGCACAGTTCTTGTAGCACTATATGTAGAACACTTGCGCAATAAATGTAATTTAATTGAACTTGAGCTATCATCGTTAATCATATTACTGTATATTTGCCGATCACTTAATTATCAACAGAATACAAAACACTATCATTAACAAAAGCTGAATGCAGACTAACGAGCATTGTCACTCACACGGCGCTTGAGCAATACAAGCGATCTTAAATTGAGTGCAATAGGAGGGGCAAAAAACACTCGTTCAAAACAAAAGGCACTCAAAGCGCTGCTGAGCTTTGGGCGCTCACTCTCTCTCTCTCCCTAATTAACGCTAGCGGATGAGTAACCTTAATCAACACATACATTCTAACTTAAGCACAAATGAATATCAGCAGAAGCAGCGCCCGCTCAACGCACTCTCACTCTCTCTCTCTGCCTCTACCTATATCTCTCTTTGTGTGACTGTGGTTCTGTGGCGTTGGTGCTGCCGCTATCGCCGTCAGTTGAACTTGAAGCGTCGGGTGCTGGGGACGAGCGCGTTTGCAACGGTAACAAAAGCATAAAACGCAAATTAAAGTGCTAATGATCTGTACGTATGTATGTACATACGTAATACATAACAGATAATAATACTGGATATTTGCATTTAAATGTTTGTCAAATAAAACTACGTGAAGAGCCACACTTCTATAATATAAAAGCAACTTGAATGCGTGTACCTACAAATGTACATAGTACATACATATGCACATAATAAAATATTAAATATTTATGTGTGGCACTGTAGCGTGACAAATTAAATACCTGGAAAATTGCAACTCCAACAATAACAATAAAAAACTCTACAAGTAAATAAAAAACACAAAAGCAACAATAGTGACAACTACTTGACATATACATACTTATGTATGTATGGGTGTGAAATAATTATAAACGCCGATCCCATAGATTTGAGCAACTCAATTTGTTGTACAATTTCATTGCTGCTGATAACATCAACTCTATAGTGCGCTCATTAACTCTCGTACTCACACTTTGCTGTATCTTCTCGAGCTTGAAAGCTCTCTGCACTGCCGCTCTCTTTGACATTCTCTCCCGTTTTTTGACCGGCTTCACGTGTTTCTGTTGCAGTTGCCGTTTTGAGCGCAGCTTCTGTAGCATAAACAACAACAACAACAACGACGAGTGCCAGTACGAGTGCGAGAACGACAACAACAAACGAGTTCGATAAATTAAAAACGGCGAAAACAACAACGACAAAAAAACCTGTTGATAAGTTCAATGTACAGCTATCATATGCTAAGTGCAGTGCGTCGCATTGTTGTTATTGTAAAATTTATCAATAATCATTCAATAAAATGTGTAGCAATGACACAAACCACAAGTGCTCGACTTTAGTTTAAAGTATTCCAATCAATTTAAGTGCTTTAAAATCCATGTAAAAAATAAAGAGCACAACGGAAAAATGTTAAAAACAATTTTTACATATTATATTCTGCATGTTCTTGAACTTTATCTGGCAATGTGAAATTGCTTCTAAATATAGCTGTGTGTGTCTAGAATCAAAAGACGTCACAAATGAATCCCCCCATATACATAATGCAGCCGCGTCCATAAATAAACTGTTTTAAATGGAAATCATTTGAGGAGAGCAAAAGAAACCAATTCAAATAACAATATAGAACAATAAAAACAGCAACAGAAACCAAGTGAAATATATCGAACACATAATTTGCGCCGTGCTGCTGCTGTCAACAATAAATAAAATTCATTTCCAATCAAATTCCTAGATCTTTTTCAAAAGTCCGAGCACAGAAGAGGAGCACGGTGCCGTTGCATGAAAAGTGCGACAAACTCACGTACCGTGTTTTATTCCTTCTATCAATACTCAGCGGGTATTAGCTACTCATCTAAAATTATATATACAACTTCTAAATATATTCTGACAGCTCGTGAAAGTCACTGGCGACAGCAATTTCGAATTTATAGATTATTTTTATCACAAAATAACAATAAACATTAAGTTTAATTTCTATGTGAAAATAATATCTTTAAATTTTTGGGTTTTATTTTACAATCTGCACAAGCTTATATTATATTATAGAATTCGATATGAAGGTTGGCTGAGCAATCAATGTTTTATCTAATCACTATGTAGAATTTGTGTGTTTTTATTACTTTAATGTCTTAAATAAAAGTGGAAGTGGTCAAAACATGTCAAAATATTGTTAGTAATCATTGTTTTAAAGTCGTTGCCAAACTGCGAATTGAATCAGTTGTGGCATTTCAAGTGTCTACAACGGAAATATATTGCTTCTTTAGAGACTCTGTACTTGAAAAGTGCTAAAGGGTCTATTGGGTTTGTGAGCAAAGTAAATATGTAATATGTATGAATATCACAGAAGCTAAAATAGCTATAGCCCTCAAATTTAACTTGTAAATTCGTCTATATAACAAGAATTACATTTTCTAGTGTTTTCCAAATCGCCAAATTACCAATTTAAGCTAAAGTAGTATCTGAGATAAAGTTATCAAACTCACCCCTTATAGGTGATAATTTGCATTTACTTTTCGTGTCAAAAGCAAGATATTGGTTTTGGAACTTTCATAGAAAGAACTACAAATTCTCATGGCAGATATTTTGTTCAGCATTTCAAAAGAGATTTGAGAATTCAAAGGATGATTTTGACTTATGGGAACTAATCAGAAATCGTCGTCAAAAAGAGCATGAATTGTTTGATGATTCCCAATTAGCAGTTGAAGAACTTATCTCTCGTCTTTCACATGAAATAAGTGAAGAGAAATTAATAGACATTTTAAAGCGGAACGCAAAGAATAGTTTGAAATATGAACTGCTTCATCTGAAAATCGCCAACAGGGATGAATTAAGGGAAGAAGTGCGTAAGCATGAAATTTTTCATTCTGGTAATTCTTTTGTAAGACCAAAGTTTAGTAGAGCTAACTTTTCGGAACTAACAAATGAGGAAGAGGAACCAAATGAAGAAAGCGTTTCGGCGATTCAACGTAGAGTTTTAGTATGTTGGAATTGTGACAAGACAGGTCACCGCTTCGACGATTGTATGGGTGAAAGGAGAATATTCTGTTATGGATGTGGTACTAAAAATACCTACAAGCCTCGTTGTAGTAAATGTAACCCTTCGGAAAACCGGAAAAGGGATGCGCAGACCAACACTCTGGAGGCGCATCCGAATCAGAAACTAATATAAATAAGTTAGATATTAGTAAGACGGGCATAGATTTAGAACCAATGGTCCATGGAAAAATAGTTTTAGCAGATAACAATTTAACAATCGCACCTAGTTTGGTACAAGAAACCAATTTAACAGGACCGATTCGACAGAAGAAGATAATTTTAGCAGACTGTTACAGATCCATCCAAAACCAAAGCGATTGGAAAAAGGTTAAGACTGACAGAAAGAGGTTAGTATCAGCAGTATTTATGGAAACAGATAATAGATTATATACAGACATAAATATAGAAGGACATAGTTTTACCGCTTTATTGGATTCAGGAGCCACTATTAGTTGTTTAGGTACTAAAGCTGCCATAATTTTACGACAACATGAAAAAGCCCAAAAGTGTTCGGGAAAAATTCGAACGGCTAATAATAACACATGTGCCGTCGTGGCAAAGCTTAAGGTTCAGATAGAATTTCGTGGCATTGTTGAGGAAGTAGAATTTTTTGTTATTCCAGAATTGAAAGAAAATGTATACCTTGGTATCGATTTCTGGAAAAGTTTTGGCTTGCTGTCTAAGTTAATGACCTCGGATAGAAGTATTAACGAATTAGATACGGGAACACAAACTTAGTGTTGAGGAAAAGCTTAAATTAGATGCTGTAATTCAATTGTTTCCATCATATGAACGCGATGGCTTAGGTCACACTAGCGTTATTAAGCATTCAATTACAATGGAATCTGTAGTTCCTGTTAAGCAACGACATTGGCCAATTTCGCCAGCCAAAGAAATAATGATGTTCGATGAGGTACAGAAAAGTAAGTTCTTGGAGCAGCAATTGTGTGTTGGTAAAGAAAGGCAATAAGAATAGACTCTGTTTAGATTCAAGGGAGATAAATAAACATACAAGAAAGGATGCGTATCCTTTACCACATATTGATGGCATTCTCAGTAGGTTACCTCCAGCCAAGTATATTACAGGGCTAGATATGAAACATGCTTATTGGCAGATACCACTCGAAAAATCATCACGTCCTTATACAGCTTTTACAGTTCCAAATCGACCACTTTATCAGTATAAAGTTATGCCATTCGGGTTAACTAATGCGGCACTAACACTTTGTAGGTTAATGGATAAGGTTATACCTGCCCAGTTGCGTACTCGGGTATTTGTTTACCTGGATGATCTTTTAGTTCTGTCTGAAGACTTTGAGAGTCATTTACTTTTACTCCAAGAAATTGCTGTACACCTGCGTAAAGCTAATCTAACGATCAACATAGCGAAGTCACATTTTTGTATGAGAGAAATAAAATATCTCGGATTTATTATTGGAAACGGTCAGCTCAGAACTGATTCTAGTAAAGTTCAAGCTATTACTAAATTTCCCATTCCAAAGACCTTTAAGCAACTGAGAAGATTTCTCGGTATGGTTGGCTGGTATCAGCGATTTGTTAGTAATTATGCTACAATATCTCTCCCCCTTACCGATTTGTTGAAAAAGCTAATACTTTTAATTGGAATCCATCCGCTAATGAAGCGTTTACAAAATTAAAAGGTAGTTTGACCTCAGCACCTATCCTGGCTACACCAGATTTCAAAAAGCCCTTTTTGCTTCTATGTGATGCTAGTACTTTTGGTTTAGGCTTAGAACGAAGACGAGGAAGAATTACCGATAGCCTTTATGTCAGAAAAACTTTCGAAAGCTCAACGTAACTATTCAGTCTAAGAAGATTCGCTCAATTCTCAGATCTGGAATTTATGGATCCCTTCTACACTTGTACAAGAAGTGATGGCCAGAGCCCATCCACCAAATGCATCGCATTGTGGTATCGGCAAAACACTAGAAAAGATTAAAAGACATTTATTTTGGCCGAAAATGACCGCGCAAATACGTCAATACATTTCGAATTGTGACATATGTCTCCAAACAAAAAGTCCAAGTATAGTTTTAAAGCCACCTTTGGGAAGACCTATGACGTCAGAGCGCCCTTTTCAAAAACTTTATATTGATCTTCTAGGACCGTATCCTAGATCGAAACTAGGGAATATCGGATTGCTAATTATAGTCGCTCATCATACCAAGTTTTATTTTTTGTGTCCACTGAAGAAGTTTACCTCTAGCAAAATTTGTAGCTATCTTGAGGATTACCTTTTTTGTACTTTTGGAGTACCAGAAACGATCCTGTCAAATGGATCGCAGTTTATATCCGGTGCTTATAAAGCCTTCCTTACACGGTATGGGATTAACCAAATATGCACAGCAATATACTCCCCACAAGCTAATGCGAGTGAGAGATTAAATAGATCTGTCTTAGCAGCCATTCGCGCGTACATTGGGCAAGATCATTCCAACTGGGATAGTAAATTGTCACAAATAAGTACAGCATTGAGGGCTAGTTTGCATCAAAGTACAGGGTATTCTCCATATTTTTTGGCTTTTGGACACAATATGATTCTAAATGGCCAGGATTATAAACTATTACGCCAGCTAGATCTTCTATCGGAAGACACTAGAATTGAATTTCCGAGTACTCTTCAGGCTATCAGACAAATAGCCCAACAAAATATACAGAAATCACATGAAAAGAATGCGGTTAGATATAATTTACGTAGTCGTAATATAAAACTCCAAGTAGGGGATAAGGTTTATGCTCGAAACTTTTGTCAAAGTAGTGCTCCAAAGAAGTTTAGTGCAAAATTGGCACCTGTTTTTATACCGGCTACTGTTACCAAGAAAGTAAGTTCCACATATTACCAACTATCTAACAAAGAGGGTAAAAATATGGGAGTCTATCATCTTAAAGATATTAAGGCAAAGTAAATTAATTTTTTTCTTCAGTTTAAGCTACGCTAAACGGTTCTCAGCCTTGCTTAAACTGCGCTGTGACGGTCAGTTTACAAGAGCATCACAAAATAGGTGTAAATATATAAGAGAGTTACGGATAAATATAGATAAGCAGAAAGCTTTGTATTATCAAGGGACGCCACTGTGGCTAAAAGCTTTCATTATCCGTAAACGTCACTGTAGCTGTAACTGTAGTTGCTAAAGCTTTCGCTCCAAGTTATGAGTTAATCTCAATGTTGTAACTCAGAGAGCTTTCGGAGCTTTCGCACACGTTTTTCGGGCCAATAGATCATACGATCATGCAGTTGTTTTTGGTCTGGTCTATGTCTGCATGAGCAAACAAGCGAGACAGCAGAAGCAGTGCACTTTTTTCTTTCGTTTTGACTAATAGGTACTATTAGAGTACTCTAATAAGCTCGGCTCCAGAATTACCAGAGTTATTAACGAAGAGTAATTCTGGCAAAACGGATGTGTTAAAGTAAACGTTCCCAGCATAAAGCAAATTTGGATTTATTTAATACTCAAGCAAATTTATAAAAATTAAAGAACAGTGCGTGGAAAGGAAAGTGTGTCTAAAGCTGCTATTTAACTGGTATGAAATCGTTTAGTTAAATATTTTTCTTATATAAAAACTAAGATAATTTTTATTGGAAATAGATCCAGAAAATTATCGACAAGTTCTGCCGTAATAATATTATATGGTGATCCCGTCGAGGCAAATCCCTTTGTAATTAAAAAGTTATTATTGATAATAACCAAAACGGAGGGGGATCTCGGACCTTTTCCAAGGGGACAAATCCGCTCCGGAACAGCGGCCGTGGAGGGCCGAATAATAATCTAATTTATAGATTACTCCTGTTTGTGCTATTTAAGGCGATAGAAGACGAATGGGTGTCTTTAAAAACTTGAATTAAGTCACCCAACCTCACAACTCAAGTAATCTAGAACTGGAGCACCTCTAGATAAATGCTGCCTCGCCACCAGATTTTTTGAGTGATCATACCCATTTGATTGAGATGATTTGGACAAGAAACCCAGTTCCCATTCTGAAGAGAGGCAGTGTATGAGTGGCTGTTGTACGCCAATATAGATGGCCTGATACCCTGCAGCCCTGGACGTTTATTTAATCATTAGTTAATTAATTTCTTTTGGTCTAACTAATGAAGGTAGTAACGATCGAACATCGTAAGATCGGAACTTTTGGTGATTTATATATTATTTTTCAATGATTGCATATATATTCCTTTCTTTAATCATAATTTCTTTTGACAGACATATTAATACCCCCGTTATCGTTGAGCTCAAGGATATCGGATGGAGTAAAAGTATCTACACGCAAAATCGTAAGAGTATTTAAATTAATCTATTTATTTATATATATATATATATATATATATGCAAACATCGCCCCCTATTATATATAATCATTAAGGGTAGCTATTGAATTCCATTTAATACTGATTTTCGATAGTCCCCTTCTATTTTATTTTCTAAAGTTAATAGACAAATCACATATATGTATATGACTAAGTTTTTTTATTATTAATTTGGAATTTATAACCACAAATGAAGACATTTTCTGTCGGATTTGTAATCAAAACTCAGTTATTTTATTTATTTTTTTTGTATAGTTTAGAAAGTGTACCTAATAAAATGTTATGTTAAGGTGTATCATGGTTAACAACAAGAGATTAGAAAAGAACCCCGACAATCCGGCGAGCTAGATAGAGCATAGCTAGAGGTACACACCACTTCGAAATCTTGCCATGAAAACTTTTGGTCAGCGTAGTATTTCCTTTTCAGGAGTATAACGTCTGCATAAGTCCACACTCCGTATCCGTGAAGAACCCAGCACCATTACAAACAACAGCATCAGTTGCTACAATACCCCAAAATATACCAACTAACCAAAATCAAAATCAAACTCAGACTCTGACTCAAACTCAAACTCAGACACAAACAAATGCCCCAACTAGACCACAACTACAATCACAAACAAAATCTTTATCACTATCTCTCTCTTAATCCCAATCCCAATCTCAGTTGCCAACTACACCGTCAAAATCTTTGGACCCTCGCATTGCTCAAACAACTGCATTGTATTCGCAAATAGCTGCTAGGCCAGGAAGTAGTAGTTCTAACCCAAAAATCACCACTGATACAAATACTCCATCGTTTTCTGGTTCAATACCATCACAAGTTTCACAACAATCATTTGCTGTACCCTCCACACCAACCAATTTCAATATCAATAAAAATAAGACATCTGATTCAGCTGGGCCGTCGCCAACAGTTTCATCGATATCAGACGCTTCATCAACTGCATCAGCATCCCCCTTAGCATATCAAAAAATACAGAGACCATTATCATCCATATCAGAATTAGCAAAAACCAAGCTCATACTGCCTCTACATTTAAACAACTCTTTCCAAATAGTCAAACAATGAGAAATGCACGTATTAATGAAACACGTTATCAAACACGGTCAAACTCCTTTATCTCACGTTCTGAGCAGCAAGATGCTGCCAGAACTTTAAATAGAAACAACAATAACAATAATAACAACAGCAATAATGATATTAGCATGGAAATTGTGGACTCTGATTCAGATTTAGATGATGATGATGTAAATCCCATATTCACTTCAGTTATCAGTTATCTTGGGTTATCAAATTCAAGTTCCAATCAAAATGCGATACCAAATAGAAATATCACTCCCAAGACACCACAAATTTGGATCAAATATGATGGTAACCTTGAAGAATTTATTGATAGAACTAACAATATTGTCAATAACGATTGTTATACTATGAAATTAGGTGGCATTGACTTAATTCGTTTCAACCCAAACATACCAGATACATATCGCAAAATGATACAGTACTTTAATGACCAAAACATTGAATATCATACGTATCAACAGCGCACAGAGCGTTCTATTCGTGTTGCCATACGTGGCATACACCACTCCACAACTATTGACCGTATCAAAAATGAGCTCACCAAATCTGGCTTTGCTATACGTAGCGTTTATCATCCAATATTTAAAAACAATCAAGGTCCTGGCACCTTTTCGCCAAATCTATTTTTCATTGAGCTCGAGCCAAATGCTGAAAACAACAAAGATATATTTAAAATGCAAACTCTGTGCCAATGCGCTGTTCGTGTCGAATGGAGACACAAAAATGAATCCCTTGTCCAGTGCCATCGATGCCATACAGCAATAATGTTCCGTCCGTTTTAGATTTCGCCATATTTCATGACATTTCTCCGCAACGCCTCGAAATCCATCGTCAAATGGATCTAACAAGCGATCATATTCCGCTAATTATAAACTTTGCAATCGCATCTAAGCATATTAACTTGCATAATACTCGTCTGCTAACACGCTATTCAAACCTTAAACTTTTCCGTAAACATCTCGATGATAATATACACCTAAATTTTGAAATAAACTCCACACTAGACGCTGACGATACTATCAATAATTTTATAAATAAGATATATGATGCCTCTCACACATTCTTGAAAAGATTCGCTCTGATCACTTCAATTCAATTCTCGCTAACGCCGATCGAAATAAATAAGGCAAATTTAATTTGTGGCGAGCATGCAAGGGCCTAAAACAGCAACCCCATATGCATATGCCAGTCCGAAACCAGCAGGGCAACTGGTGTCTCACTGCCAGTGAACAAGCAGAAGCTTTTGCCGACGAGTTGGAAAATCGATTTAAGCCTTTCAATTATAGACCTAGTGAACATATACATACTGTTCAAACGCTATTAAATAGTGCACATAGCCCAAATCCATTACTACTATTAGATAGATCGATTCGAAACACAAATGCCCAACATATAACATTCTCTGAGCTAAAACGATAAATTAAACTATTAAAGTTAAACAAAGCTCCCGGCAATGATAAAGTTGATAACTTTATATGAAATCATTACCACATCGAGGCATAGTTTTTCTAGTCAATCTATTTAATTGCTTACTACGATTACGATACTTTCCATCAGCATGGAAGTGTGCAAACATCAGCATGATCCCCAAAAATGATGGAAAATCTTTATCAGAGCTATGCAACTATCGTCCTATAAGCCTCTTACCATCAATCTCAAAACTTTTTGAGTATGCTATTTATTACCGTTTAAATGCTGAAGTTGATAAACTTATACCAAAGCATCAGTTTGGTTTCCGTGAGGGACATAATACAACGCAGCAAATTCATCGCATAGTCCATCACATAAATACCAGCTTTGAGCGAGGCAGAAGCACTTCGGGTGTCTTCATTGACATTGCCCAGGCTTTTGACCGAGTATGGCACGAGGGTCTCTTCTATAAACTATATACCCATGTTTCATTTCCTCTATATCAAATTCTAGTCTCCTTTCTCATAAATCGCTCCTTCGCTGTTAAAGATCGTGGCAATCTTTCAACAATTTGACCAATTATGGCCGGAGTACCACAAGGCAGCGTTTTGGCCCCACTTTTATACAATATTTTCACATTTGACATGCCAACAATAACTGACACATTCAAACAGAAAGATACTGGACAATTTAACAGCCACTTATGCAGATGACACTGCATTCCTAATAAGTGGCCGCATACCAGACATTGCAAACAGTATGCAAAGACACTTAAATAACTTTCTAGACTGGACCAACAAATGGAACATAAAAGTAAATTGTTCAAAATCAAAACACATCATATTTTCACTCCAAAATAGAATAATTTGGCCAGATGTTAAAATGAACAATATTACTGTTCCATCTGTGAGCTCAGTGAAATATCTGGGCTTGCATTTAGATAGAAAACTAAACTGGACACGTCACATTTATCACACACAACAGGCTTTTAGGCTGACTAGACTCAACATCTCGTTTCGCACAATCGAACAAATTAATAATTTATAAACAAATTATAGCACCTTCTTGGCAATACGGCCTAGAAATATATGGTTGCGCATCTGATTCTAGTTTACGTAAAATCCAAACATGCCAATCAAAAATATTACGGCTTATAATGAATTCACTATATTACGTAACAAACAAAACTTTGCACACTGATTTAGAGATAACATCCATTTGGGATGAGCTAAACATTCATGCGTCTAGATATTGGGACCGGCTAAGAGGGCATACAAATGACTTGATAAAACCAATGCTAAGAGGTACATCTAGGCACTTGAAACGTACCTGGCCAAAAGATCTTTGCAAACGCAAAGCACCAACCAGGCCATATTAAGATAAAAAAAAAACACTGACATTGACATACAAACATACACACACATGAACATTCGATCATACGAACATACACAATACCCTGCACTCAAGTATACACAAGCGTGGCACTGGTGTAAAACAGCAGTCAGCACAGTGAAATATCTGGGCTTGCATTTAGATAGAAAACTAAACTGGACACGTCACATTTATCACACACAGCAGGCTTTTAATACAAAAATCAAAAACTACACTTGGCTGTTAGACTCAACATCTCGTCTCACACAATCGAACAAATTAATAATTTATAAACAAATTATAGCACCTTCTTGGCAATACGGCCTAGAAATATATGGTTGCACATCTGATACTAATTTACGTAAAATCCAAACATGCCAATCAAAAATATTACGGCTTATAATGAATTCACTATATTACGTAACAAACAAAACTTTGCACACTGATTTAGAGATAACATCCATTTGGGATGAGCTAAACATTCATGCGTCTAGATATTGGGACCGGCTAAGAGGGCATACAAATGACTTGATAAAACCAATGCTAAGAGGTACATCTAGGCACTTGAAACGTACCTGGCCAAAAGATCTTTGCAAACGCAAAGCACCAACCAGGCCATATTAAGATAAAAAAAAAACACTGACATTGACATACAAACATACACACACATGAACATTCGATCATACGAACATACACAATACCCTGCACTCAAGTATACACAAGCGTGGCACTGGTGTAAAACAGCAGTCAGCACAGTGAAATATCTGGGCTTGCATTTAGATAGAAAACTAAACTGGACACGTCACATTTATCACACACAGCAGGCTTTTAATACAAAAATCAAAAACTACACTTGGCTGTTAGACTCAACATCTCGTCTCACACAATCGAACAAATTAATAATTTATAAACAAATTATAGCACCTTCTTGGCAATACGGCCTAGAAATATATGGTTGCACATCTGATACTAATTTACGTAAAATCCAAACATGCCAATCAAAAATATTACGGCTTATAATGAATTCACTATATTACGTAACAAACAAAACTTTGCACACTGATTTAGAGATAACATCCATTTGGGATGAGCTAAACATTCATGCGTCTAGATATTGGGACCGGCTAAGAGGGCATACAAATGACTTGATAAAACCAATGCTAAGAGGTACATCTAGGCACTTGAAACGTACCTGGCCAAAAGATCTTTGCAAACGCAAAGCACCAACCAGGCCATATTAAGATAAAAAAAAAACACTGACATTCACATACAAACATACACACACATGAACATTCGATCATACGAACATACACAATACCCTGCACTCAAGTATACACAAGCGTGGCACTGGTGTGAAACAGCAGTCAGCACATCACCCGGTGCGAGTACACACCAGCGTGGCACTGGACATGCAATCAACACACACACACACACAATACCCTGTACTCGAGTATACACCAGCGTGGCACTGGTGTAAAACAGCAGTCAGCACATAACTCGATTCGAGCATACACCAGCGTGGCACTGGACATGCAATCAACAGACACACACACACACAATACCCTGTACTCAAGTATACACCAGCGTGGCACTGGTGTAAAACAGCAGTCAGCACATCACCCTGGACATGCAATCTACACACACACAATACCTTGTACTCGACTATACACCAGCGTGATGAACAGCAGTCAGCACATCACCCGTTTTGAGCATACACCAGCGTGGCACTGGACATGCAATCAATACACACACACACAATACCCTGTACTCGAGAATACACCAGAGTGGCACTGGTGTAAATCAGCAGTCAGCTTCCTAGTACATAAACACACACATCAAATACTTGAACACTGGACAAACATCAGCATCATAAATATACACAATCAAACATATACCAGAAAACATCACACTAGAACTCAAAATGTACCCCCTTTTTTGCTTAAAACATACAACAATTTAGGTTAATTCACAGCCCCTACCAAATGTGGGCTGAGAATTTGCAACCATTGAGACCATACTCCAGCGTGGCACTGGAGTAACATTCAATAGTCAGCACACATGCAAAACGTAACACTGGGACGATGCAGACCAAAGAGTCAACACTTCATTGGTGCATTATCTGCTGTTACTGTCATGCACCAACGTGGGATCAGCACACAATAACCTGGACCAGAGGGTACACCAACACCAACTCCAACAACAACACGGCAATGCAACATTCGATCCGAGTGTACTCCAGCGTGGCACTGGAGTAATATTCAACAATCAGCACACATATATGCAATACTTCATTGGTGCATTGTCTGCTGTTACTGTCACAGACCAGCGTGGGATAGACATACATCAGCG
Source organism: Drosophila tripunctata (assembly GCA_035047385.1). Lineage (NCBI taxonomy): Eukaryota > Metazoa > Arthropoda > Insecta > Diptera > Drosophilidae > Drosophila > Drosophila tripunctata. Next base: position 446,819 of record JAWNPS010000001.1, read on the forward strand.
CAATCAACACACACCACCATCCCACCAATAATTCGCCCCATGCCCAGTGAAGAGAGACCTGGGCAAATCATATCAACAAGCTGGATCCTGTAATCAATTGGGGCAGGACCAACTTCAAATTTTAACTTTCTCTCAGCCAAAGAACACACACCTCAACCATATCTGATGGCTCAGGACGCGCTGCCAATAGGCAATAGCCAAGCGTCGAAGCTTCATTTCACCAAATGTAGTTAAGTTCAATAACCCAATTACTTAACTACATCCAATCAATAAATAAATCTTAGGTTGCGACCTCCATGGCGCAACTGAAACAAGAAAAACAAGAAACAAGAGCAGTTGAAATTTTTGTCAGTTGAAATTTTCGCAACAAGCAAGACCAGTTAAATCTTCGCAACTATTTTCATCAGTATATTTATAATATAATTATATATATTATACATGGTGTGTGTGTGCCAACATAGTGAACATCGCCAATATCGCCAATATCGATATTGAGAGAAATCGTTCTCTTTGCCTACTGGAGAGAAACCTGCTGTCAACTAGCATCATCACCGCCAAGATCACTACTTGATACTTTATATTTGACGGGACAGGAACAGAAACAGGAAAAATCGATACTTAAATTGTGCTTAAATTACTGGTATTTATAAAATCATTTTGTATGCCCATTAATATAACATATTACATATATATATATTTAACACAAGTTTAGTAACTTTTTCGTTCCCAAATATCTCAAACTCAATCTCAGCCTCAATTTTGGTTAAAAAAAAAAAAGTTTTTGTTATAAATATGACGAAAAAACATGCAAAGAAACGTGTTAAAAGCCAAGACACAAATAACAACAAGTCCGATTCAAGTGATAACAACAGTCAGTCAGATGTTTCAAATGAGTCTATTAAGAAACTATCTCCTCATAATCAAAGTGTTCTTAACAAGTTTATACACTTGTTGTCAAATACTGATTCTGAGGATGAAACAAATCTTATATTTGATATTATAGAAAACTCTAAAAACTCACCCAAGACATCCACTACAACAACAACAAAAACAACAACAACAGCATCAGTTGAAACAATACCCCAAAATATACCAACTAACCAAAATCAAAATCAAACTCAGACTCTGACTCAAACTCAAACTTAAACTCAGACACAAACAAATGCCCCAACTAGACAACAACTACAATCACAAACAAAATCTTTATCACTATCTCTATCTCAATCCCAATCCCAATCTCAGTTGCCAACTAAACCGTCAAAATCTTTGGACCCTCGCATTGCTCAAACAACTGCATTGTATTCGCAAATAGCTGCTAGGCCAGGAAGTAGTAGTTCTAACCCAAAAATCACCACTGATACAAATACTCCATCGTTTTCTGGTTTAATACCATCACAAGTTTCACAACAATCATTTGCTGTACCCTCCACACCAATCAATATCAATATCAATAAAAATAAGACATCTGATTCAGCTGGGCCGTCGCATCAGCATCCCCCTTAGCATATCAAAAAACACAGAGACCATTATCATCCATATCAGAATTAGCCAAAAACCAAGCTCATACTGCCTCTACATTTAAACAACTTGAAAAATCGAGAAATCAAATATAAAGAACGAATTGCAATTTAAATTATAATTACAATATATTTGGAACTTGGTCAATCGCAGAAAGGTATTTGGTGGCGTTCGTGCGTTCTAATCGAAAGTTATTGTCGACTGACTGGCACAACAGCTATGCAGTTGCATACAAACATACGGAGACTTACATGCTAGCTTAAGTATATGAGAACTAGAATACAATATAGACAAATTCAATAGGTTCAAGGTTTTCTCTTATGCTAACTAAATATACAGGTATATGCTCCAACATCCCGGCCACCTTGAAGGGATCGCCTTCAAACCAATAGTAGCCTCGCCAGCTTGTGTCCTGTGCGGTTTGACATGACCATGGCAGTCCCATCGCTGTTGCATCGTCCTCCTTCTGGTCGGCTGCCTCCGGAAATTATTATGATGGTTTGAAAACCATTTAGCCAATTGAAATTTTCCCGAATCCAATGTTTCGGGCACCAGACTATTTTTAATGTCTGCCGTGAGGGCATATCGATTCAGACAAAACCTACGAATCGAAAAAATTAGATAACTCTGAATAGTAGGTACGACTACACTACTTTCAGGCCTCAGGACGCACTGGTGTGGATTGACGAATTGCGGTCCTGGTGGAACTACAATACCATGGACGGACATGTAACCAAGTTCGAGAGACTTTTTCATACAACTCAAATGCATTTCTTTGAGTTTCGACACTTGGGTTTCAGTCTTGAGCTGCATGCTGACCCCAAAGTGTCCAATCAATAAAATCATATGCTCTGTAGAAATATTTGTGTCTGGGATAGCCTCTTTCTCCCAAAACCGATCTACACGAGCATCAAGCCTAGACTCTTCTCTAGGTTGCATGATTGCGCAGCATAAAGGGCTTTTGGTAAGCAAATTCTTGCACCTCCCTGATGCAACCCAACCAAGCAATGTTTTTTGCAGTACTGGATCATTCTTAGCCAATCTAATTTTTCCAGTACATAACAAGTCGAAAAACGAGTCTGCTCCCAGTAGTTAATCTATTTGTTGGGGTTTGTAAAACTAAGGGTCAGCCAGATCTGCATTTGAAGGAATCCTCCACCGATTAATGGGAAGATTTCTATCCGGCTGACTGCTAGAAATTGAGTTTAGCACCCAAAACTCGGCGCTGAACTGGTGAGCATTCACACGAGACGATACGATTGTCGACACTTCGCTTTTTGCGACCAATCTCGACTGTCCAACTGATCTAACGCTTAAACACTTGCTCTTGCGCTTAAGTCGCAATTTTTGAGCCAGGTGTTCCGTCATCAAATTGACTTGGGAGCCTGAGTCTAACAAGGCTCTAGCGTTCCGACTATTACCTAATCTGTCACGAATAGAAACCACTGCAGTTGCAAGTACGACCTGCTCGACATTACTGCAATATGGTTCACTTGAGCAGGATTTACAGTTACTTGAGGCGGCTTAACTGGCGCGTATTTGTGAAGAAGAGTGTTGTGAGGCTGAGAACAAACTCTACACTTCGACGCAGTGCAGTTGGACACTCTGTGCCCCGAATACAAGCAATTTATGCATAGTTGACTCAACTTTACGAACTTAAATTATTCGTCAACTGGCAACGCTGTGAACCCTTGGCAACTTCCAATCAAATGATTGGCACTGCAATAATGGCACATGGGTTCTGCTTGCTTTTCCTCCTTAGTGCATGCAAATGAAGATTTGCTGCTTCTTTCATGCTTTATTTCAGACTTTTGCTTTAGTCTGGACTTTGAACTTTCTTCAGCCGACAAATGCTGATATCGTCTGTTCAAAGCCAGAGCGCAGTCTGACCATTTCGGCAGCATGTTATAATCTAACTGCTCCTCATACTTAGATTTCGTGACAGAATCTACCTTTGACATTACTAAATGTATTAAAATTGCATTTGCGAAATCCTGCTCGTTTCCAACTGACATTAACGAGTCAAAAATTGCTGAAACCGAGTCAACCATTGTGCGAATACCTACTGCCGATGGCTTGGTCATCGGCTCAATATCGAATAGCTGGGCGAGAGTATCAAAGAATATGAGGCATTTATTGTCGTAAACTCGACTCAGGCTCTCTAATGCTTTTGGATAGTTTGCATCAGAGACCTGGTACCCTCTAATGGTACCTAAAGCCTCGTCCGATAAACACGATATCAGATGGTTGAACTTTTCTATATTTGACAGTGAGCGATCAGAATTGACCAAACTTTCGAATAGACTAATGAATTGTCTATATTCAGAGTGTTTACCACTGAATTTGGGCAACTGAAGTTTGGGCAGATGAGAACGATAAGAAACTGGAGGAGTGTTCTCTGATACTTGGTGTGCACTAAGAGCAGCCATGTATGAAGAGCGGGCAAGAATACATGTTTCCTCAAGCATCGCACGGCTAGTATTGTCAGGATCTATGGTATCAATTTCTGACTGTAGATCCATCGCCTTGGAAATATATGAGTTAAGAATATCTAGCCGGCACTGTATCTCAAATTTACTTGGAGTCACCATTTTATTAATAAGTGAACTCCTCTGACGCTCAATATCGCTTTCAACTTTTTCTAGTTTGACAAGCAATTGTGTCAAACGGGCACTAAGGCAATTTACTTCATCAACAAAAACGGTCTCACTCGGGTCTGATTTATGTGCCATATTGAATTTTTATAAAATTCGGTTCTAAATTAATGCAAGTATGTGTATCTATACCAAAGATAATCAGCTGATTAGAGATATTTGGATACTCAAAGATAATCAGCTGATTAGAAATAATCGGCTGATTAGCGAAACTATAACGGGGTAGAGCGATAACAACAGCTCCAGCGCAAGCGTATGTAAAGCAGCGCTGCTAACTAACAAAACAACAGCGAGATTGACTTAGCGAAAGATCGAGAGTGTCTGCACAAGATAATTAACTGATTAACGATAATCGGCTGATTAAAGTTACTTAGCAGTTGGTCACAAGTTACGCGGTGGGTCACACTCTAAAACAAAAAAACAACTCCAATACAAGTGTATGCAGGCGAGCGCTGATCGTTGGCAACAACAAACAATAGCGAATAGCGCAAACGAAACTAACTGATCACAGATATTCAGCTGATAGACGATAATCGGCTGATTAGAGTTAATTTGGAGTTGGCGACAAACTATAAATAGGCAGCAGCACACGACAAGTAAAACAACAACAAGCGAAAGCAAATACCGAAAAACAACTTGCTTGCAGTTGCTCTGCCTACCTATGTATGTTTGTTGTCGCTTAATATGTTTGTATGTAGGTATGTAGCGCACCGTTATCTATGTGCAAGCAACAACTAAAACGAAGATCAAAAACCACCACCGTATGTATGCAGATTTTGGCGAATAGCGGAATTAGAGCGAACGACAATTATGTACATATAAATATATATATATAAACACTAGAACTTTTAAAATGTTAACGGTTTATATTTATTTATTACAATTATGTATGTTTTGCTTCAATTAATTTGTTCACAAATTACATTTTCTCAGTGCCGAAACGCAATATCTTTAATGTGCAATAAATGAGGGAGCTTTAATTTGTACAATAAATATGCGGCAATTATGCTTGCATTTAATTTACATATATATGTATTTACATATGCTGCCCTATGCACTGATTCGTTTGGGCACTGTTACCTTGTCATCAGAAGAGTCGCTCTTGGGCTCAATTCTGGGTATTCTCTCCAATAACTGTGACAGGGGCGGGAACCGACAGTCTTAAGTCTGCAACCGTGTCCAAAGATCAAATCCAAATTGTCCAGACTTCGAAGACCAAAGCAGCAAACAACGAAACAAAGCTCAAACGACACGCACAACCAAACCAAACCTTGAAATTGCCTAAATAGACCGACGAACGCGATTGAAAGTCCCTGCTCGGGCGCCAATGAAAAATCGAGAAATCAAATATAAAGAACGAATTGCAATTTAAATTATAATTACAATATATTTGGAACTTGGTCAATCGCAGAAAGGTATTTGGTGGCGTACGTGCGTTCTAATCGAAAGTTATTGTCGACTGACTGGCACAACAGCTGTGCAGTTGCATACAAACATACGGAGACTTACATGCTAGCTTAAGTATAAGAGATCTAGAATACAATATAGACAAATTCAATAGGTTCGTTTGATCACTCTAACAATTTCAAGGTTTTCTCTTATGCTAACTAAATATACAGGTATATGCTCCAACACAACTCTTTCCAAATAGTCAAACAATGAGAGATGCACGTATTAATGAAACACGTTATCAAACACGGTCAAACTCCTCTATCTTACGTTCTGAGCAGCAAGATGCTGCCAGAACTTTGAATAGAAACAACAACAATAATGATATTAGCATGGAAATTGTGGACTCTGATTCAGATTCAGATGATTATGATGTAAATGCCATATTCACTTCAGTTAGGAGAGCAAATGCTACTCTTGGGTTATCAAATTCAAGTCCCAAAAAAATGCGATACCAAAAAGAAATATCATTCCCAAAACACCACAAATTTGGATCAAATATGATGGTAACCTTGAAGAATTTTGTGATACAATTAACAATATTGTCAATAACGATTGTTATACTATGAAATTAGGTGGCATTAACTTGATTCGTTTCAACCCAAACACACCAGATACATATCGCAAAATGATACAGTACTTTAATGACCAAAACATTGAATATCATACGTATCAACAGCGCACAGAGCGTTCTATTCGTGTTGCCATACGTGGCATACACCACTCCACAACTATTGACCGTATCAAAAATGAGCTAACCAAATCTGGCTTTGCTATACGTAGCGTTTATCATCCAATATTTAAAAACAATCAAGGTCCTAGCACCTTTTCGCCAAATCTCTTTTTTATTGAGCTCGAGCCAAATGCTGAAAACAACAAGGATATATTTAAAGTGCAAACTCTGTGCCAATACCCTGTTCGTGTCGAATGGAGACACAAAAATGAATCCCTTGTCCAGTGCCATCGATGCCAATTATTTAATCACACTGCAAATTATTGCCATCGCAAGCCAGTATGTGTTAAGTGTGGTGAAGGACATTTAACAAGAGACTGCACCAAAAGGAGTGATACACCTGCCAAATGTGGCAATTGCAAAGGTGATCACACAGCCAATTATAAAGGTTGCCCATATCATTTAAATTTATTAAAGAATAAACCACAATTTCCACAAAACAACAATAACAATAGAAACAACAACAATAACAACAACAATAGAAACAACAACAATAAAAACAATATTAATCAGCAATCATCCCAGAGCAATCGCCCTAACTTTCCAATAATGAGTTATCGAAACAATAATACAAACAATCAAAACATAAATGCCCAACTTCAAGACTTATTTCAAGAACTACTCAAAAATGCTCAGCAGCAAGAACAACAACAGCAACCAAACACATTTAACCCATATCCATCAGTAATAGGACTCTCTCAGAAACACCAAGAACTAATTGAAGGCCTACAAGAACATGTGCGAATCATCCATGATATTCTTGTAAATCAAAAATCGGGTCCCAACACCAAGTCAGCTGACATTACGTATGCAACTGCTCTAATGGCTCCCCCAAAATTGACAAAGCCGACAACAAATACATTAACAGCAACAATATCTTCGGCAACTAGCCTACCCATAATTCCAACCATTTTATGAACTATCCCATTAATTACATTATCAAATTTAATTACAAATGTCCCCACCTGTCACACAAAACCTAAATGATTGGCATCCGATTATGCATTTGGAATGCGAATGGTTTATCCAGACGCACCAAAGAGCTAATACATTTCATAAAGATCAATCATATTGATATAATGCTAATTAGCGAAACGCATTTCAACAATAATTCATTTATCAATATCCAAATTGCCTAATTGGCGGCGATTGGAACGCAAAACACCGATTGTGGGGTAACTTTCGTAGCTGCCCACGTGGCAGAATAATTTCAAAGTTTATATTATCAAAAACACAATACAATGTCCTCACCACCGGTGAACCAACACACTATTCATACAGCAATAATGTTCCGTCCGTTTTAGATTTCGCCATATTTCATGGCATTTCTCCACAACGCCTCGAAATCCATCGTCAAATGGATCTAACAAGCGATCATATTCCGCTAATTATAAACTTTTCAATTGCATCTAAGCATATTAACTTGCACAATACTCGTCTGCTATTCAAACCTTAAACTTTTCCGTAAACATATCGATGATAATATACACCTTAATATTGAAATAAACTCCAAACTAGACGCTGACGATACTATCAATAATTTTATAAATAAAATATATGATGCCGCCAAAATGGCATCAAATGCATCACGACAACCCAGATCTCACCCCACTGACCATTTTAGGCCATCCATAAATGCTGACATTATCGAGCTCATTCGCAATAATCGGCGATTACGCAAACGCTATACGCGTACAAGAAATTTTGAGCATCGCCTTGCTTGGCAACAGGCAAGTCGGCGTCTCTCACACATTCTTGAAAAGATTCGCTCTGATCACTTCAATTCAATTCTCGCTAACGCCGATCGAAATAAATAAGACAAATTTAATTTGTGGCGAGCATGCAAGGGCCTAAAACAGAAACCCCATATGCATATGCCAGTCCGAAACCAGCAGGGCAACTGGTGTCTCACTGCCAGTGAACAAGCAGAAGCTTTTGCCGACGAGTTGGAAAATCGATTTAAGCCTTTCAATTATAGTCCTAGTGAACATATACATACTGTTCAAACGCTATTAAATAGTGCACATAGCCCAAATCCATTACTACTATTAGATAGATCGATTCGAAACACAAATGCCCAACATATAACATTCTCTGAGCTAAAACGATCAATTAAACTATTAAAGTTAAACAAAGCTCCCGGCAATGATAAAGTTGATAACTTTATATTGAAATCATTACCACATCGAGGCATAGTTTTTCTAGTCAATCTATTTAATTGCTTACTACGATTACGATACTTTCCATCAGCATGGAAGTGTGCAAACGTCAGCATGATCCCCAAAAATGATGGAAAATCCTTATCAGAGTTATGCAACTATCGTCCAATAAGCCTCTTACCATCAATCTCAAAACTTTTTGAGTATGCTATTTATTCCCGCTTAAATGCTGAAGTTGATAAACTTATACCAAAGCATCAGTTTGGTTTCCGTGAGGGACATAATACAACGCAGCAAATTCATCGCATAGTCCATCACATAAATACCAGCTTTGAGCGAGGCAGAAGCACTTCGGGTGTCTTCATTGACATTGCCCAGGCTTTTGACCGAGTATTGCACGAGGGTCTCTTCTATAAACTATATACCCATGTTTCATTTCCTCTATATCAAATTCTAGGCTCCTTTCTCACAAATCGTTCCTTCGCTGTTAAAGATCGTGGCAATCTTTCAACAACTCGACCAATTATGGCTGGAGTACCACAAGGCAGCGTTTTGGCCCCACTTTTATACAATATTTTCACATTTGACATGCCAACAATAACTGACACATTCTAACAGAAAGATACTGATGACAATTTAACAGCGACTTATGCAGATGACACTGCATTCCTAATAAGTGGCCGCATACCAGACATTGCAAACAGTATGCTAAGACACTTAAATAACTTTCTAGACTGGACCAACAAATGGAACATAAAAGTAAATTGTTCAAAATCAAAACACATCATATTTTCACTCCAAAATAGAATAATTTGGCCAGATGTTAAAATGAACAATATTACTGTTCCATCTGTGAGCTCAGTGAAATATCTGGGCTTGCATTTAGATAGAAAACTAAACTGGACACGTCACAGTTATCACACACAAGAGGCTTTTAATACAAAAATCAAAAACTACACTTGGCTGTTAGACTCAACATCTCGTCTCGCACAATCGAACAAATTAATAGTTTATAAACAAATTATAGCATCTTCTTGGCAATACGGCCTAGAAATATATGGTTGCGCATCTGATACTAATTTACGTAAAATCCAAACATGCCAATCAAAAATATTACGGCTTATAATGAATTCACCACATTATATAACAAACAAAACTTTGCACACTGATTTAGAGATAACATCCATTTGGGATGAGCTAAACATTCATGCGTCTAGATATTGGGACCGGCTAAGAGGGCATACAAATGACTTGATAAAACCAATGCTAAGAGGTACATCTAGGCACTTGAAACGGACCTGGCCAAAAGATCTTTGCAAACGCAAAGCACCAACCAGGCCATATTAAGGTAAAAAAAAAAACACTGACATTGACATACAAACATACACACATGAACATTCGAACAAACGAACATACACAATACCCTGCACTCAAGTATACACCAGCGTGGCACTGGTGTAAAACAGCAGTCAGCACACAACTCGATTCGAGCATACACCAGCGTGGCACTGGACATGCAATCAATACACACACACACACACACAATACCCTGTACTCGAGTATACACCAGAGTGGCACTGGTGTAAAACAGCAGTCAGCACATCCCCCGTTTCGAGCATACACCAGAGTGGCACTGGACATGCAATCAACACACACACACACACACACACACACACACACACCAATACCCTGTACTCGAGAGTGACACTGGACATGCAATCTTCACAGACACACACAATACCCTGTACTCGAGAATACACCAGAAAGGCACTGGTGTAAATCAGCAGTCAGCTTCCCTGTACATACACACACTCATCAAATACTTGAACATTGGACAAACATCAGCATCATAAATATACACAATCAAACATATACCAGAAAACATCACACTAGAACTCAAAATGTACCCCGTTTTTTGCTTATAACATACAATAATTTACGTTTAATTCAAAGCCCCTACCAAATGTGGGCTGAGAATTTGCAACCATTGAGACAGCACACAGCACACATATGCCAATACTTCATTGGTGCATTATCTGCTGTTACTGACTTACACCGGCGTGGGATCAGCACGCAACAACACACACTTTAACCTGGAATGAAGGGTACACCAACACCAACTCCAGCAACAACACCAAACAACACAGCAATGCAACACTCGATCCGAGTATACTCCAGAGTGGCACTGGAGTAATATTCAACAGTTAACACACATACAAAACGTATACTGGACAATAAAAAAAACTTCATTGGTGCATTATCTGCTGTTACTGTCACACACGGACACACACTAGCGTGGGATCGACATACATCAGCGCAATCAACACATACACAACATAACACACATTCGCCCCATGCCCAGTGAAGAGAGACCTGGGCAAATCATATCAACAAGCTGGATCCTGTAATCAATTGGGGCAGGACCAACTTCAAACTTTAACTTTCTCTCAGCCAAAGAACACACACCTCAAACATATCTGATGGCTCAGGACGCGCTGCCAATAGGCAGTAGCCAAGCGTCGAAGCTTCATTTCACCAAATGTAGTTAAGTTCAATAACCCAATTACTTAACTACATCCAATCAATAAATAAATCTTAGGTTGCGACCTCCATGGCGCAACTGAAACAAGAAAAACAAGAAAGAAATGACAGTCGGGCATGCCGACCGTGTAGTACCCTCTGAGCTTTGTTTCCAATTATATGAGTTCCAATTGGAGTAGCTGCTGCATGAACTTAACATGCACACATATTTGTATGTCTATCTCGCTCGCACAGTGCAATGCACCTGGCTATGCCTTGCTTGAATGTAACGATTTTCGTTGTTTGAGAAACTTTTTTTATTTATTGTCCGATTTTATTGAAATTTTCACAATCCTTTGATATTATTTGTCTGCAAATAAATGCTAAGTTACAAAACTATACGTTCAGAAATAAGTGAGCCCGCCGCTTGCAAAGTTACAACGCAAATGTCCTTTGGGTTGGCGAAGAAGGCGTGGCATCCAAAAAATTTTGATGGCATTGTCTTTATATTGCTAATAGCAACCTGCATTCCAAAATTGGTGACCCTAGGTGTTATAGTTACCGAGATATTCGCAAAAAACATGTATTTTTTTCGAGGTATGTCTGGTTTTTCGCTAATTGTGGGCGAATGGGGCGTGGCATCAAAAAAAGGAAACAAACTTGTATTGACTGACTAAATATGTGGTCGATACTGACTAAAACGGATATTGTAGCTCTTACCATCTCTGAGATCTGTTTGTTCATACGGACAGACGCACAGACGGACAGACGGACAGACGGACATGGCTATATCGACTCGGCTGTTGATGCTGATCAAGAATATATATACTTTATGGGGTCGGAAACGCCTCCTTCTGCCTATTACATACTTCTGACAAACCCAATATACCCCTCAGAGGGTATAAAAAAAAAAAAAAAATGAGTTGCAGTTTAGCAAGAAACGAGAGCAGTTGAAATTTTTGTCAGTTGAAATTTTCGCAACAAGCAAGACCAGTTAAATCTTCGCAACTATTTTCATCAGTATATTTATAATATAATTATATATATTATACATGGTGTGTGTGTGCCAACATAGTGAACATCGCCAATATCGCCAATATCGATACTGAGAGAAATCGTTCTCTTTGCCTACTGGAGAGAAACCTGCTGTCAACTAGCATCACCACCGCCAAGATCACTACTTGATACTATATATTTGACGAGACAGGAACAGAAACAGGAAGAGGAACAGGAAAAATCGATACTTAAATTGTGCTTAAATTACTGGTATTTATAAAATCATTTTGTATGCCCATTAATATAACATATTACTAATATATATATATTTAACACAAGTTTAGTAACTTAGCCGTTCCCAAATATCTCAAACTCAATCTCAGCCTCAGTTTTTGTTAAAAAAAAAAGTTTTTGTTATAAATATGACGAAAAAACATGCAAAGAAACGTGTTAAAAGCTAAGACACAAATAACAACAAGTCCGATTCAAGTGATAACAACAGTCAGTCAGATGTTTCAAATGAGACTATTAAGTAACTATCTTAACAAGTTTATACACTTGTTGTCAAATACTGATTCTGAGGATGAAACAAACCTTATAATTGATATTATAGAAAACTCTAAAAACTCACCCAAGACATCCACTACAACAACAACAGCATCAGTTGCTACAATACCCCAAAATATACCAACTAACCAAAATCAAATCAAACTCAGACTCTGACTCAAACTCAAACTCAGACACAAACAAATGCCCCAACTAGACAACAACTACAATCACAAACAAAATCTTTATCACTATCTCTATCTCAATCCCAATCCCAATCTCAGTTGCCAACTAAACCGTCAAAATCTTTGGACCCTCGCATTGCTCAAACAACTGCATGGTATTCGCAAATAGCTGCTAGGCCAGGAAGTAGTAGTTCTAACCCAAAAATCACCACTGATACAAATACTCCATCGTTTTCTGGTTCAATACCATCACAAGTTTCACAACAATCATTTGCTGTACCCTCCACACCAATCAATATCAATATCAATAAAAATAAGACATCTGATTCAGCTGGGCCGTCGCCAACAGTTTCATCAACTGCATCAGCATCCCCCTTAGCATAACAAAAAACACAGAGACCATTATCATCCATATCAGAATTAGCCAAAAACCAAGCTCATACTGCCTCTACATTTAAACAACTCTTTCCAAATAGTCAAACAATGAGAGATGCACGTATTAATGAAACACGTTATCACACACGGTCAAACTCCACTATCTCACGTTCTGAGCAGCAAGATGCTGCCAGAACTTTGAATAGAAACAACAATAACAACAACAATAATGATATTAGTATGGAAATTGTGGACTCTGATTCAGATGATGATGATGTAAATCCCATATTCACTTCAGTTAGGAGAGCAAATGCTACTCTTGGGTTATCAAATTCAAGTCCCAATCAAAATGCGACACCAAATAGAAATATCACTCCCAAAACACCACAAATTTGGATCAAATATGATGGTAACCTAGAAGAATTTAGTGATACAATTAACAATATTGTCAATAACGATTGTTATACTATGAAATTAGGTTGCATTAACTTAATTCGTTTCAACCCAAACACACCAGATACATATCGCAAAATGATACAGTACTTTAATGACCAAAGCGTTGAATATCATACGTATCAACAGCGCACAGAGCGTTCTATTCGTGTTGCCATACGTGGCATACACCACTCCACAACTGTTGACCGCATCAAAAATAAGCTCACCAAATCTGGCTTTGCTATACGTAGCGTTTATCATCCAATATTTAAAAACAATCAAGGTCCTGGCACCTTTTCGCCAAATCTCTTTTTTATTGAGCTCGAGCCAAATGCTGAAAACAACAAGGATATATTTAAAGTGCAAACTCTGTGCCAATACGCTGTTCGTGTCGAATGGAGACACAAAAATGAATCCCTTGTCCAGTGCCATCGATGCCAATTATTTAATCACACTGCAATTTATTGCCATCGCAAGCCAGTATGTGTTAAGTGTGGTGAAGGACATTTAACAAGAGACTGCACCAAAAGGAGTGATACACCTTCACACACCAAGTCAGCTGACATTACGTATGCAACTGTTCTAATGGCTCCCCCAACATTGACAAAGGCGACAACAAATACATTAACAGAAACAATATTTCGGCAACTAGCCTACCCATAATTCCAACCATTTTATGAACTAGCCCATTAATTACACCATCAAATTCAATTACAAATATCCCCACCTGTCACACAAAACCTAAATGATTGGCATCCGATTATGCATTTGGAATGCGAATGGTTTATCCAGACGCACCGAAGAGCTAATACATTTCATAAATATCAATCATATTGATATAATGCTAATTAGCGAAACGCATTTCAACAATAATTCATTTATCAATATACCTGGTTACAATATAATTGTTGGAAATTCACCAAATACTAGATTACACATTGGCGGCCGTGCCATTATGTTTTTAATAGAATAACACATCAGGCCCTTCCCCCATTTCTGAGACATACGTACTAGCAGCAAGAATCTCGATTCACACTGAATTGGGGTCAATTAGCATTGTATCATGCTATTGGCCGCCCGGACAAATACACATTATAACAAACACAATAATCACAAATTTCTTTAAAATAATCGGTCCAAATTGCCTAATTGGCGACGATTGGAACGCAAAACACCGATTGTGGGGTAACTTTCGTAGCTGCCTACGTGGCAGAATTATTTCAAAGTTTATATTATTAAAAACATAATACAATGTCCTCACCACCGGTGAACCAACACACTATCCATATAGCAATAATGTTCCGTCCGTTTTAGATTTCGCCATATTTCATGGCATTTCTCCACAACGCCTCGAAATCCATCGTCAAATGGATCTAACAAGCGATCATATTCCGCTAATTATAAACTTTGCAATTGCATCTAAGCATATTAACTTGCACAATACTCGTCTGCTAACACGCTATTCAAACCTTAAACTTTTCCGTAAACATATCGATGATAATATACACCTAAATATTGAAATAAACTCCACACTGGACGCTGACGATACTATCAATAATTTTATAAATAAAATATATGATGCCGCCAAAATGGCATCAAATGCATCACGACAGCCCAGATCCCACCCCACTGACCATTTTAGGCCATCCATAAATGCTGACATTGTCGAGCTCATTCGCAATAAACGGCGATTACGCAAACGCTGTACGCGTACAAGAAATTTTGAGCATCGCCTTGCTTGGCAACAGGCAAGTCGGCGTCTCTCACACATTCTTGAAAAGATTCGCTCTGATCACTTCAATTTAATTCTCGCTAACGCCGATTGAAATGAACAAGGTAAATTTAATTTGTGGCGAGCATGCAAGGGCCTAAAACAGCAACCCCATATGCATATGCCAGTCCGAAACCAGCAGGGCAACTGGTGTCTCACTGCCAGCGAACAAGCAGAAGCTTTTGCCGACGAGTTGGAAAATCGATTTAAGCCTTTCAATTATAGTCCCAGTGAACATATACATACTGTTCAAACGCTATTAAATAGTGCACATAGCCCAAATCCATTACTACTATTAGATAGATCGATTCGAAACACAAATGCCCAACATATAACATTCTCTGAGCTAAAACGATCAATTAAACTATTAAAGTTAAACAAAGCTCCCGGCAATGATAAAGTTGATAACTTTATATTGAAATCATTACCACATCGAGGCATAGTTTTTCTAGTCAATCTATTTAATTGCTTACTACGATTACGATACTTTCCATCAGCATGGAAGTGTGCAAACATCAGCATGATCCCCAAAAATGATGGAAAATCCTTATCAGAGTTAAGCAATTATCGTCCTATAAGCCTCTTACCATCAATCTCAAAACTTTTTGAGTATGCTATTTATTCCCGCTTAAATGCTGAAGTTGATAAACTTATACCAAAGCATCAGTTTGGTTTCCGTCCATCACATAAATACCAGCTTTGAGCGAGGCACTTCGGGTGTCTTCATTGACATTGCCCAGGCTTTTGACCGAGTATGGCACGAGGGTCTCTTCTATAAACTAGATACCCATGTTTCATTTCCTCTATATCAAATTCTAGTCTCCTTTCTCACAAATTGCTCCTTCGACAATTCGATCCAATTATGGCCGGAGTACCACAAGGCAGCGTTTTGGCCCCACTTTTACACAATACTTTCACATTTGACATGCCAACAATAACTGACACATTCAAACAGAAAGATACTGATGACAATTTAACAGCCACTTATGCAGATGACACTGCATTCCTAATAAGTGGCCTCAGACCAGACATTGCAAACAGTATGCAATAGACACTTAAATAACTTTCTAGACTGGACCAACAAATGGAACATAAAAGTAAATTGTTCAAAATCAAGACACATATATTTTCACTCCAAAATAGAATAATTTGGCCAGATGTTAAAATGATCAATATTACTGTTCCATCTGTGAGCTCAGTGAAATATCTGGACTTGCATTTAGATAGAAAACTAAACTGGACACGTCACATTTATCACACACAACAGGCTTTTAATACAAAAATCAAAAACTACACTTGGCTGTTAGACTCAACATCTCGTCTCACACAATCGAACAAATTAATAATTTATAAACAAATTATAGCACCTTCTTGGTAATACGGCCTAGAAATATATGGTTGCGCATCTGATACTAATTTACGTAAAATCCAAACATGCCAATCAAAAATATTACGGCTTATAATGAATTCACCACATTATGTAACAAACAAAACTTTGCACACTGATTTAGAGATAACATCCATTTGGGATGAGCTAAACATTCATGCGTCTAGATATTGGGACCGGCTAAGAGGGCATACAAATGACTTGATAAAACCAATGCTATAAGGTACATCTAGGCACTTGAAACGTACCTGGCCAAAAGATCTTTGCAAACGCAAAGCACCAACCAGGCCATATTAAGATCAAAAAAAAAAAAAACACTGACATTGACATACAAACATACACACACATGAACATTCGAACATACGAACATACACAATACCCTGCACTCAAGTATACACCAGCGTGGCACTGGTGTAAAACAGCAGTCAGCACATCACCCGATGCGAGTATACACCAGCGTGGCACTGGATATGCAATCAATACACACACACACACACACACACACACACACAATACCCTGTACTCGAGAATACACCAGAGTGGCACTGGTGTAAATCAGCAGTCAGCTTCCTAGAACATAAACACACACATCAAATACTTGAACACTGGACAAACATCAGCATCATAAATATTCACAATCAAACATATACCAGAAAACATCACACTAGAACTCAAAATGTACCCCGTTTTTTGCTTATAACATACAATAATTTACGTTTAATTCACAGCCCCTACCAAATGTGGGCTGAGAATTTGCAACCATTGAGACAAGCACACAGCACACATATGCCAATACTTCATTGGTGCATTATCTGCTGTTACTGACTTACACCGGCGTGGGATCAGCACGCAACAACACACACATTAACCTGGACTGAAGGGTACACCAACACCAACTCCAACAACAACACCAAACAACACAGCAATGCAGCACTCGATCCGAGTATACTCCAGTGTGGCACTGGAGTAACATTCAACAGTCAGCACACATACAAAACGTAACACTGGGACGATGCAAAGAGTCAACACTTCATTGGTGCATTATCTGCTGTTACATACACCAGCGCAATCAACACACACCACCATCCCACTAACATTCGCCCCATGCCCAGTGAAGAGAGACCTGGGCAAATCATATCAACAAGCTGGATCCTGTAATCAATTGGGGCAGGACCAACTTCAAATTTTAACTTTCTCTCAGCCAAAGAACACACACCTCAATCATATCTGATGGCTCAGGACGCGCTGCCAATAGGCAATAGCCAAGCGTCGAAGCTTCATTTCACCAAATGTAGTTAAGTTCAATAACCCAATTACTTAACTACATCCAATCAATAAATAAATCTTAGGTTGCGACCTCCATGGCGCAACTGAAACAAGAAAAAAAAAAAAAAATGAGTTGCAGTTTAGCAAGAAACGAGAGCAGTTGAAATTTTTGTCAGTTGAAATTTTCGCAACAAGCAAGACCAGTTAAGTCTTCGCAACTATTTTCA
Organism: Drosophila tripunctata; assembly: GCA_035047385.1. Taxonomy (NCBI): domain Eukaryota; kingdom Metazoa; phylum Arthropoda; class Insecta; order Diptera; family Drosophilidae; genus Drosophila; species Drosophila tripunctata. The sequence goes on from JAWNPS010000001.1 coordinate 465,040, forward strand.
TCAGTATATTTATAATATAATTATATATATTATACATCGTGTGTGTGTGCCAACATAGTGAACATCGCCAATATCGCCAATATCGATACTGAGAGAAATCGTTCTCTTTGCCTACTGGAGAGAAACCTGCTGTCAACTAGCATCACCACCGCCAAGATCACTACTTGATACTATATATTTGACGAGACAGGAACAGAAACAGGAACAGGAACAGGAAAAATCGATACTTAAATTGTGCTTAAATAACTGGTATTTATAAAAATCATTTTGTATGCCCATTAATATAACATATTACATATATATATATTTAACACAAGTTTAGCAACTTAGCCGTTCCCAAATATCTCAAACTCAATCTCAGCCTCAGTTTTTGTTAAAAAAAAAAAAAGTTTTTTATTATAAATATGACGAAAAAACATGCAAAGAAACGTGTTAAAAGCCAAGACACAAATAACAACAAGTCCGATTCAAGTGATAACTACAGTCAGTCAGATGTTTCAAATGAGACTATTAAGAAACTATCTCCTCAGAATCAAAGTGTTCTTAACAAGTTTATAAACTTGTTGTCAAATACTGATTCTGAGGATGAAACAAATCTTATAATTGATATTATAGAAAACTCTAAAAACTCACCCAAGACATCTACTACAACAACAACAACAGCATCAGTTGCTACAATACCCCAAAATATACCAACTAACCAAAATCAAAATCAAACTCAGACTCTGACTCAAACTCAAACTCAGACACAAACAAATGCCCCAACTAGACAACAACTACAATCACAAACAAAATCTTTATCACTATCTCTATCTCAATCCCAATCCCAATCTCAGTTGCCAACTAAACCGTCAAAATCTTTGGACGCTCGCATTGCTCAAACAACTGCATTGTATTCGCAAATAGCTGCTTGGCCAGGAAGTAGTAGTTCTAACCCAAAAATCACCACTGATACAAATTCTCCATCGTTTTCTGGTTCAATACCATCACAAGTTTCACAACAATCATTTGCTGTACCCTCCACACCAATCAATATCAATATCAATAAAAATAAGACATCTGATTCAGCTGGGCTGTCGCCAACAGTTTCATCAACTGCATCAGCATCCCCCTTAGCATATCAAAAAACACAGAGACTATTATCATCCATATCAGAATTAGCCAAGCCAAAACCAAGCTCATACTGCCTCTACATTTAAACAACTCTTTCCAAATAGTCAAACAATGAGAGATGCACGTATTAATGAAACACGTTATCAAACACGGTAAAACTCTTCTATCTCACGTTCTGAGCAGCAAGATGCTGCCAGAACTTTGAATAGAAACAACAATAACAATAACAATAATAACAACAACAATAATGATATTAGGATGGAAATTGTGGACTCTGATTCAGATTCAGATGATGATGATGTAAATGCCATATTCATTTCAGTTAGGAGAGCAAATGCTACTCTTGGGTTATCAAATTCAAGTCCCAATCAAAATGCGACACCAAATAGAAATATCACTCCCAAAACACCACAAATTTGGATCAAATATGATGGTAACCTTGAAGAATTTAGTGATAGAAGTAACAATATTGTCAAAAACGATTGTTATACTATGAAATTAGGTGGCATTAACTTAATTCGTTTCAACCCAAACACACCAGATACATATCGCAAAATGATACAGTACTTTAATGACCAAAACGTTGAATATCATACGTATTAACAGCGCACAGAGCGTTCTATTCGTGTTACCATACGTGGCATACACCACTCCACAACTATTGACCGTATCAAAAATGAGCTAACCAAATCTGGCTTTGCTATACGTAGCGTTTATCATCCAATATTTAAAAACAATCAAGGTCCTGGCACCTTTTCGCCAAATCTCTTTTTTATTGAGCTCGAGCCAAATGCTAAAAACAACAAGGATATATTTAAAGTGCAAACTCTGTGCCAATACGCTGTTCGTGTCGAATGGAGACACAAAAATGAATCCCTTGTCCAGTGCCATCGATGCCAATTATTTAATCACACTGCAAATTGTTGCCATCGCAAGCCAGTATGTGTTAAGTGTGGTGAAGGACATTTAACAAGAGACTGCACCAAAAGGAGTGATACACATGCCAAATGTGGCAATTGCAAAGGTGATCACACAGCCAATTATAAAGGTTGCCCATATCATTTAAATTTATTAAAGAATAAACCACAATTTCCACAAAACAACAATAACAATAGAAACAACAACAATCACAATAACAATAGAAACAACAACAATAATAACAATATTAATCAGCAATCTTCCCAGAGCAATCGCCCTAACTTTCCAATAATGAGTTATCGAAACAATAATACAAACAATCAAAACAGAAATGCCCAACCTCAAGACTTATTTCAACAACTACTCAAAAATGCTCAGCAGCAAGAACAACAACAGCAACCAAACACATTTAACCCATATCCATCAGTAATAGGACTCTTTCAGAAACACCAAGAACTAATTGAAGGCCTACAAGAACATGTGCGAATCATCCATGATATTCTTGTAAATCAAAAATCGGGTCCCAACACCAAGTCAGCTGACATTACGTATGCAACTGCTCTAATGGCTCCCCCAACATTGACAAAGCCGACAACAAATACATTAACAGCAACAATATCTTCGGCAACTAGCCTACCCATAATTCCAACCATTTTATGAACTATCCCATTAATTACACCATCAAATTCAATTACAAATATCCCCACCTGTCACACAAAACCTAAATGATTGGCATCCGATTATGCATTTGGAATGCGAATGGTTTATCCAGACGCACCGAAGAGCTAATACATTTCATAAATATCAATTATATTGATATAATGCTAATTAGCGAAACGCATTTCAACAATAATTCATTTATCAATATACCTGGTTACAATATAATTGTTGGAAATTCACCAAATACTAGATTACACATTGGCGGCAGTGCCATTATAGTTTCTAATAGAATAACACATCAGGCCCTTCCCCCCATTTCTGAGACATACGTACAAGCAGCAAGAATCTCGATTCACACTGAATTGGGGCCAATTAGCATTGTATCATGCTATTGGCCGCCCGGACAAAGACACATTATAACAAACACAATAATCACAAATTTCTTTAAAATAATCAGTCCAAATTGCCTAATTGGCGGCGATTGGAACGCAAAACACCGATTGTGGGGTAACTTTCGTAGCTGCCCACGTGGCAGAATTATTTCAAAGTTTATATTATCAAAAACACAATACAATGTCCTCACCACCGGTGAACCAACACACTATCCATATAGCAATAATGTTCCGTCCGTTTTAGATTTCGCCATATTTCATGGCATTTCTCCACAACGCCTCGAAATCCATCGTCAAATGGATCTAACAAGCGATCATATTCCGCTAATTATAAACTTTGCAATCGCATCTAAGCATATTAACTTGCACAATACTCGTCTGCTAACACGCTATTCAAACCTTAAACTTTTCCGTAAACATCTCGATGATAATATACACCTAAATATTGAAATAAACTCCACACTAGACGCTGACGATACTATCAATAATTTTATAAATAAAATATATGATGCCGCCAAAATGGCATCAAATGCATCACGATAGCCCAGATCCCACCCCACTGACCATTTTAGGCCATCCATAAATGCTGACATTGTCGAGCTCATTCGCAATAAACGGCGATTACACAAACGCTATACGCGTACAAGAAATTTTGAGCATCGCCTTGCTTGGCAACAGGCAAGTCGGCGTCTCTCACACATTCTTGAAAAGATTCGCTCTGATCACTTCAATTCAATTCTCGCTAACGCCGATTGAAATAAATAAGGCAAATTTAATTTGTGGCGAGCATGCAAGGGCCTAAAACAGCAACCCCATATGCATTTGCCAGTCCGAAACCAGCAGGGCAACTGGTGTCTCACTGCCAGCGAATAAGCAGAAGCTTTTGCCGACGAGTTGGAAAATCGATTTAGGCCTTTCAATTATAGTCCCAGTGAACATATACATACTGTTCAAACGCTATTAAATAGTGCACATAGCCCAAATCCATTACTACTATTAGATAGATCGATTCGAAACACAAATGCCCAACATATAACATTCTCTGAGCTAAAACGATCAAATTAACTATTAAAGTTAAACAAAGCTCCCGGCAATGATAAAGTTGATAACTTTATATTGAAATCATTACCACATCGAGGCATAGTTTTTCTAGTCAATCTATTTAATTGCTTACTACGATTACGATACTTTCCATCAGCATGGAAGTGTGCAAACATCAGCATGATCCCCAAAAATGATGGAAAATCCTTATCAGAGTTATGCAACTATCGTCCTATAAGCCTCTTACCATCAATCTCAAAACTTTTTGAGTATGCTATTTATTCCCGTTTAAATGCTGAAGTTGATAAACTTATACCAAAGCATCAGTTTGGTTTCCGTGAGGGACATAATACAACGCAGCAAATTCATCGCATAGTCCATCACATAAATACCAGCTTTGAGCGAGGCAGAAGCACTTCGGGTATCTTCATTGACATTGCCCAGGCTTTTGACCGAGTATGGCACGAGGGTCTCGTCTATAAACTATATACCCATGTTTCATTTCCTCTATATCAAATTCTAGTCTCCTTTCTCACAAATCGCTCCTTCGCTGTTAAAGATCGTGGCAATCTTTCATTAACTCGACCAATTATGGCCGGAGTACCACAAGGCAGCGTTTTGGCCCCACTTTTATACAATATTTTCACATTTGACATGCCAACAATATATGACACATTCAAACAGAAAGATACTGATGACAATTTAACAGCCACTTATGCAGATGACACTGCATTCCTAATAAGTAGCCGCATACCAGACATTGCAAACAGTATGCAAAGACACTTAAATAACTTTCTAGACTGGACCAACAAATGGAACATAAAAGTAAATTGTTCAAAATCAATACACATCATCTTTTCACTCCAAAATCGAATAATTTGGCCAGATGTTAAAATGAACAATATTACTGTTCCATCTGTGAGCTCAGTGAAGTATCTGGGCTTGCATTTAGATAGAAAACTAAACTGGACACGTCACATTTATCACACACAACAGGCTTTTAATACGAAAATCAAAAATTACACTTGAACTGGGCCGTATAACGAAAAACTTACAGACTGATGATGGAAAAGAGTTTTTCTACTCGCAATTTCAAAGAAATTAGAAGGAATTAACCATTATTCAACATATGGTGTATTAAAGGCGTCAATTGTCTAGCTTTTTAATCGAACTCTTAAAAACATGATCTGGAAGGAGTTTAGCCTTAATGGTTCTTACAAGTGGATCGAATTATATAGGGAGTTGGTTGACAAACATATAAATCAATCATTCAATCAATCATAGAACGATCAAAATGTGACCTTTTCAAGTTAACAAGGCAAATGAGTACAGTTTCCTAAAGAAAGTTTCTAATAATGCTGATTAACAGGTATTTAAAAAACCAAAGTTCAAAACACACACCCAAGAACATATTTATTAGAAGACTATCAAGGATGTGAAACTAAAGGTTTTATTTATGGAGAGGAATTGAGAAAAACAAACTACACAAACAGCTATCTAGTAGAGAAAATTAAAAGAAAAAAAGGGTAAAGTGGCTTGGTTTCTCGAGTGATCACAATAGTTGGATCGATAAGAATGATATTTTATAAGTTTGAATAAAAGAAACTACAAACACAATATTTTAGTCAGTTCATCTAGTACCATCAAAATGTCAGTATCGTTGACGGCTAGCGGAAATTCATCGAAATTAACTGCACATTATTTCCCTCCAATTGTATTATCTGAGGAATATGAATGTAATTAGTGAACTTTCATTCCTACAATTCTATTGCAAAAGCAAATGCAAGTAATAATCGTTTTTATTATGATAACAAAGTGATTTCAATTCCAACTGGAGCATATGAATTTACAGATATAATTAACATAATAAGCGCAGAATCCACAAGAAAAGGAAATAACATTGAGAATTTGATAATCGAAACATGATATACACTTTGAAAAAGAAAATAATATTGGTTTACTTTTTGGTTTTAAATCTGCAAGTTATAGAGAAAATAAAATACATATTTCTGAGTTACCTGTAAAAATTACTAAAGTAAATGATGTGAGAATCGAATGTAGCATTGTAAAATCGTCATATATATAACATACCAGCACCTTACATGAATTTGCTGGTTCTGTCGCACCAGGATATAAATTGATTGAAATCCCTTAAAACCTCATCTATTTACCCGTGAACACTAGAGAGATAGGTTCTCTAATCATTCGATTACTTGATCAAGACGGAGACTTGATCGATTTTCCTGTTGAAGAAATTACAATACGCTTGCACTTGAAAGCTAAATAAATATGATTATTTTTAATAAAAGAGGGAATATTAATAAAAGCAGTATCAGTCCATCTTTCTCAGTTAAAGAGTCAACAAGCTGAACAAGCACTAAGCTAACAATACAATATAAACTATTTCTAAAGTCTATTGGTCTAAAAGTGAAGAATATTTAAAAAGGAAGTTATAAATAATGAAGAAAAACCATTTTGTTTTGAGAACATTAAAAGAAAGAATATCATACTTATTCATCTTTTTGAGGAAATTCGTTATAAAATCAATGGTATTGAAATTGATCGCACTCGCTATGTTGGTACTACTACAACATTGAAAAATTTAGTGTCATTGAATAAAGGAGAAAGTGATATGCTTGCAAATGCTGGATGGTTTCTTAATAGTCAAATGGATGCTGGATATTTCAACTTTTCTTTGTCTTTGATAAAAGTGATGGGTTTCGCTGAAGACTTAAAAAAAATGATTGTTAATTCCAAGCATGAGTTGATTTTGATTATGAATAAGTATTTTAACAGATCATTATATAAGGGAACCATTGTTAGTAGATGATTTCAATCATATTTGGAACGTTAAAATAGCAGCATCTAGAGAACGTCCACAATATGCTATTGTTGCATTTGAAGAGAATGATAAAATTATTCATTCTAATTTAAGAAATTTTAAAGTATTTTTAAATTCAGAATCCTTTCCTTACGGAGATATGAACTGATTGCAACTCTCTATGATATGTATAGCAATGTCCAAGCTATTCAATTCAAAAATGAAACTCACAAAGCAGAAAATTGAGGTGTTTTTAGAATAGTTTAAGGACGTTATACATTTTCACACACTGTTTTAAAATGCTAATATTCTCGTGTCCTCTATCACTCTATATGCAAAGCTCCTTCTGTGTTCATGTCTAGAATTTTTATACGCAATTGTTGACTGTTGATTGGATAATATTAATACATAGCTATCATAATTTTAATAATATTCTTTTCTGTTTCAAATACCTTGTATTTTATGAGAATAAGCGTTAATATTATAATTCAATAATAATATAATAATTCTTAAAAATTCAAAAACTAAAAATTCAAATTATATCAATTAAAGCAAACAAAAATTTAGAATAAAAAATAAACACAATTTTAATTTAATGCAAGGTTTCCTGAAGCAGTCAAATTAAAAAAAAAAATACACAATTTGACTTGCATTTCTGTTTCATATATGTACCAGACTGTTGTTTGTTGTTGTTTCAAGAATTGCACATTTGCATCCTTGATATTGTCTCTCATCATTCTGTCAACAACAGACTGGCGATATCCAGCCCGATTTGAACAAAAATTAATCAAATCATACAGGATTAAAATTATTATTGTTATTATTGTTATTTTCCTCCATCATAAACTCGTTGCTTAACATTAAAATATTATTCGTGTCCTCTATCGCACTATATACGAAACTTTTCTCCATATCCATGTCTAGGCTAGCATTTTTAGACTCTAAATTAGATAATAATAACACATATCTATCGTTTTCTTAATAAAACCCTTTTTTTTGTCTCAAATACCTTGTATTTTATGAGAAAAACAAAAAATATGCCCAAAACTC